>PVKB01000694.1:0-487596 GCA_004027205.1 Ctenodactylus gundi
TGTTATATGTATAACCACTAAGTTATTGACAATCTCTTATTGTACCAGTTCATAAATGGAGCTTCATCACAGGTCTGTATGTATCAGGACACAGTCCATGAATAGTTTGGTACTAGCCTCAGCTTTAGCATCTACTGAAAGTCTTGAGACACATTCCCCAAAGGATGGGACAACTCAATTTTTAAAATGCATCTTATATTTATACTTATGGGTAACAAGTCTGGGCCCCATGACACAAGCCTGTTAATGCCAGCACTCTGGGAGGCTGAGGCAGGAGGACTGCAAGTTCCAGCCCAGCCTAAGCAAATTAACTAGATCCTGTCTTTAAAAAAAAAAAAATCAAAAAACGACTAAGCATGTAGCTCCCCAGGCTTCATCCTCAGTATTGGAAAGAAAGACCGTAAAGTTGGTATCACTGAATCATCATATATATTCTTTCTTTCCACTGATGTATTATGTTCATTAATAAAGCAGTGAAATGCCAAATGTGTACTTCATAAAGAAGATAGAGACTTGATACAATCAAGCTATGTCTGCGTCCATTAAAAAAAAAAAGCCTCCCAAGTCTGAGTTCCCATAATTAGCAGCTGGAGAGCAGCTCACTCCGAATGAAAGCTCTGAATCCCTGCCCCCACTGCCCTCCAGCGGAGGGGTGCCAGAAGCAGTTTGAATGTATTCCTCCAGATTGGGCCAGGAAAGAGCATCTGACACAAGCAGGACCAACAGGCTGCACATTCCAGGGGCCAGATCCTGTCACCGACGCATCTCATGCCCACCTCATACGCCCATGAAGCAGAGGAGGCTGGTGTGAAGAGGGATGGATAACGGGTCTGACATGCAGAGACTCTAGAAGTTCATGGCTCAGGACTCGGAACCTAGCTCCATCCCCTCTTCCGAGTCACGAAATGCCCCACCTGCATCCTCAGCACAAGTGACGATAAATCTTTGCAGGAGCGTAGTGAGGACTTGGCAACACCACTGGTACCACTGCCTGCTGATCACATATCTTTGAAGAAAGCACAGTAGTCCCTCATCGTATGCCAGCAACTGGTTCCAGGGCACAGAGAACACCAAAAGCCTTAAATCCTTGAATAACTTACATAAAATGGCACAGCATTTATATATAAGACGTGCAATCCTCCTGCATATTGTATAAATCATTTACAGGTTATTTATATTAACTCATGCAATGCAAATGTTATGTAAATAGTTGTTCTACCATATTGTTTAGGTAATCACAAGAAATGTGTACATGTTCCATACAGATGCAATTTCTTTTTTTCAAATATTTTCAGTCTGAACTGAGCATGTGGAACCTGTAGATTCAGAGGACTGACTGCACTGGATTTGCAGAAACTCAAGATCTGAAGTTGGCTTTGGTCCACTCCCTGTTAAAAATAAGAAAACATTTAACTGTGTTTTCTGAATCTCACAGGAGTCATCTTTTCAGAAAATATGGAAAAAACCTCTAAACCTTCAAAAGCATTACTGTCTTAGTTACATTTTCATTGCTGGGATGCAGTACCCAACACCCACAACTTAAAGAAGAAAAGTTTTGTTTTAGCTCACAGTTTAAGTAGGTCTCATTTCATTCATGGTTGGCTGGTAATGGCAGGAAGAGTCTGGTGGAGTACAGGTGCTCATGACATCACAAGAGGAAGGTCAGGGTTTGGGGAAAAGTCCCAGTATATCCTTCCAGGCCACACCCTCAGTAATCCGCAACAACCCCAGTAATCCACCACACTCCCAGTAATCTGCCTCACCCTCAGCAATCCACGCCTCTTGACCAGGCCCTACCTCATGGCATGTGAAATTCATAGATAATCCACAAAATCCAAACATCTGAGGCTTACGCTCATTTTGACAGCACACATACCAAACACCTGAGGCTTTGGGGGAACATCACAGACCAAAATCACAATAATTATGTAAAACAGGCTGTAGAATTGATCACACTTGAAAGAGGCAAAAATAAATGTTTACTGAGCTAATGCAGAGATAAATGGGACGGGAGCACACAGGCTAAGTTCCCTTGACTGAGTGGTCACACCATAGGTTAATAACGTTAGCTCTATTTGAGGTGATATTTTATCTTTTGTGGTACTGGGGATTAAACCCAGGGCCATCCACTAAGCTACCTTCCCAGCCCTTTTTTATATTTTCATCTATGTATGTATGTATTTATTTATTTATTTATTTATTTTGAGATAAGGACCTCACTAACTTGCCTGGCCTAGACAACTCAAATTTGTAATCCTACTTTAACCTCCCAAAGTGCTGCAATTACAAGCACACCCCACCCCACCTAACTCAGCTCTGTGTGACTGATGAAAAACATTATGGCTCAGGGAGGACGACAGGCAGCACTCTCAGAGTCATGGCGGTAGCCTGGAACTCCTTCCTGTCACCGGCTGGCTTCGTGAAGCACACCATCTGTAATATGATGATGCTATGTGCTAGGCCACGGTTGTCCTCAATCAAAATATCCAATAAGGTGCCTTTTCCTTTCTTGGCAAAACCCTTAAAACACACCATTTCTTTCCACTTTTTCTACAGTTCCAGGCGACAAAGTATCTAACCTCTTCATTTAGTTTCTCTTCGCTCCAATTTAAACTTTGTCAGAATTGTGCATCTGGGAAGCCAGATAGCGTCCACACAATCATCAATCGGCCGCCCCTAATTCCAGTTAGATAAAATGAGATTGGTGAAGCTGACTTCTCCTATCAGTAAATAGAGTAATTTCTTTCATTTACACAATGCCCAAGGGCTTCCTCAACTTGACACCAAACTGCTAGACCAAAATCATTTCCTGCCAAGCACAGGGGGCAGGAACTCAGTGAGAAAAATATAACCACCACGTTTACACTCAGTATAAGATAGGAATAGGTCTCAAAGAAACCTCAAGGAAGAACTGGAAACGCAGGGTTTGATCTCAGAAGGGTCACGATCAGGTTCAAGTACATCCTTGTCATGAACTGCAGCCCGGGCTCAGCTGGTGCGGCAAGGGTGGCTGGCCAAGTCTCAACAGGCTTCTTCCCACTTTCTCTCCTCTGCCCAGCAGCCGCCCTCTTCACCACTAAGCCACTGCTGCGCCTGGGAAGTGGAACAGGAAAGGCAGCTGCCCGAGGCAAGTCCTGGGCTTAAGACGCCAAACGAGTCGGGACAAGATCAGCGGCAACAAGATAAGAGGCCCTCAAAAGCCTCCGCCTCATTCCCAGCCCAGAGGAGCCTTCCGTTCCCACGGAGCGCCTTCATCAAGGAACCCTGCACAGGCTTCCCCAAAACCAGGACAGGCGTCATGAAAGCAGATGGCCACACATTCCACAGGTACTTTGGCACAGTTCCCCTGCCAGGTAATTATTCAAGACCGGAGGTGCCGCTGCTCCCAAAGGGGAGGAGCTAGCTCACCTCCAGCTTCTGGCTGTGCCAGCTCCTGCGGTGGCCAACAGCTGGTAGGAAATGCTCAATCTCAGGTCCCACCTGCACCTTGAACAGATTCCCGGTGACATAACTACACAGTGAAGTTCGAAAGCTGGAAGGCTCCTGCAACACAGCGCAAAACATATTGTGTTCATGGACATATCCTGTTTATAACCGTCTACCTCCCCATGAGCATACAGTTATGCAATAAAAATGCATCCTCTGTTCATCTAACAAATATGCGTGGCATGTCTACTAGGTGCCTGGCACTGTCTAGGAAAGATAAGGCTTCCCGGGGGTGGGGGGCGGGGCGGCGGTGGTGGAGAGACAGACAAGGGTCCACCCTCAGAGAAGTCACCTTCTATCTGGGAGACGAACAGCAACTAAAAAGACAACCTACAAGAGAAAAAGATCAGAGCACCACCATGAAAAGAAAGAGCCGGAGGCACACTGGCAGACGCGGGAGAAACTGGATCGTGAGGAGAGGATCCAGAAAGGCCTCTCTCCTGAGTAACAGTTGAGCTGTATCTCAAGAATGCAAAGAAGCAAGGGGAGAACTTCCAGGCCAAGGCAGGAGCCAGTGCAAAGGCCCCAAGCCAGCAAAGGCGGGGGACAGGAGAAACAGCACAGAGGCGCCCGTGGCCAGAGGGTCTGGAGAGGGCGCAGCTCTCAAAGACACAGGTGAGATGGGCCAGGCGGGCCTTTCTGGGACCGAGGCTGGCAGGATCACAGACACTCAGATGGTGCTCCAAACACCAGGAGAACCACCGATAGCACAGGAGGCTTGGCATCTAGGTGTGTGTGAACATGCATGACTGACACATCTTTGTACACATTCTTTGCCATTGTGTGCAGAAAAAAACTGGACAGGAAAAGCTGCACAACTAACAATAGCTAAAACATGGAAGTCACCAAAATACCTGTCAACAGACCAACAGATACACAAACTGTGGTATTTGTACACAATGGAATATTATGCATCTATCAAGTCAGATAGGTTGGAGGCTTTTGTAGGCAAATGGAAGAAACTTGAGAACATCATGCTTAGTGAAGTAAGTCAGAAGGTGAAACATTGAATGGTCTCTCTGATATGAGAGTCCCAGATCACAACTCCCATGGAACTTAAATAGAAAAACAAAGTGAAACAGGGATAGGGTAGGGGAGGAGGGAGGCAGGGTAGTTTAGGGGGAGGGACAGAAAGAGACTGGGAAAGCTCTTGTCACCTTGACAAGATACGTATGTGCACAAAATGCTCAACTCCATTGTAAATCTTAAATTTTGCACGTATACATACCAATAAAATGGGGGAAAAAAGAAGGAAGCAAAGCAGACAGCTGGATGGCTGAGAGCGTTAGGTCAGGTGAGGAGGATCGCTGCAGAAGGACTGAGCAGCAACACTCTTCGACTGGCTGCCTGGGAGCGGCGCTGCGTTGGCTCCAGCCACGGGCTGCTGGGGACACCAAGGCAAGGCTGCATCCTTGCTCCTTCAAGGCAACTGGTGGCTAACGGTCTTGCAGGATGAGGCACGCGGGGAAACGGACAAAACACAATGTCACTTCAGGGCCAGATGAACTGGCAACATCCTGTTACATAAAACGGGCACTTGCTTCCTGACCAGCTCTCTCTCAGGTCACGCGTTTACCCTACAAACCGGCCAATGTGTGGGTGAGATGGCCAACGCCCACAGGTATCCACGCCGAGTCTGCATAAGCAAAAGATTGGAAACGATCTACATGTTGAGGAACAGGGATCTGGCTAAATGAATTTTGTCTTGCCCAGATAATGAAATACTATATAGCCAAAAATAAGTGTGTGTGGCCACTCAGTATCTGCAGACAGCTGGGTCCAGGATTCCAAAGGCTATCAGAATCCACAGATGCTCGAGTCCCTCTTACCAAATAGTGAGCATATGCACACAATCTACACAAATCTTCCCATGTACTTTAAAATCATCTCTACGTTATTTATAATACCTGACACACTACAAATGCTATGTAAATAGTTAGTTGTCTTAATATACTATTTAGGGAAAAATAACAGAAAAGTCTGTACATGTTCAGTGCAGGTACGATTTTTTAAGTAATTGTGGTTCACAGTTACTTGAATCCACATGCAGAATTCAGGGATATGGAGGGCAGACTGCATATATATCTAAATTTATATAATATTAAATAAATGTTAAAGATCACATTAACTTTTGAATACATACATTTTTAAGATAAAGTTATTGTGTGACAACAGAAAGGTCTAAAAGAGATGCTGCTGATCATGTAAAAACAGGATTTACTTACTGGTATATGCCTAGAAAATTCTTAAACATGTACACAAAAGGAATTAATACTGGTTGGCTCAGCTGTAGAACAGGGACTGGGGACATCTAGTCTTCACAGCATACTTACGCATGTGTGTGTACGTGGTGCTGGGGTCGAGCTCTGAGTCCCCACGCTGAGTTACATCCCAGCCCATTTTTATTTTGAGATAAGGTCTTCCTAAGTCGCTAAATCGCCCAGTATGATCTCCACCTTGCCACCCTCATGCCTCAGCCTCCCAGAATGCTGAGATAACAAGGCTGCACCACCGTGCCCAGCCACAGTATATTTTTTACAGCACCTGAAATGTGTATCATGTGAATATACATATTCAGAATAACTAAACAGAATCTAAATTTTAAACAGATGCATTCGAATAAGTGTTGGAAGGATGGTTGCACATGGTGCTGAGAATCTAGAAGAGTAGGCAGGGGCCGGGGCAGCAGAAGGATTCCTGGAGTGCTAACAGCTCGGGTCTTGAAGGATGTATGATCATCATTTGTGACCCCAAGGGACAAGGCTGCTCCTGACAGAGGCCTGACATAGGACCCACCAACGTACATTCAAGGCAACACTGCTAGCATGGCTCAGATGAAGCCCACAGGTCTCTGGAAGGGCCCACCGACCACCAGTCTGGACAGGTGGATCAACGCCAGCTCCCCCCCTCATGCCACAAAGCTAAGACTTTTCCTGGAAGTAACAGGGAGCTGGCAAAAGGGGAAACAGAGACAGAACCAAGCCTGTAGTTCTCCTATGACAACAGCAGTGTGGAGAGCAGACAGAGGCGGGATGGGTTGGGACATCCCACAGCCTAATTCAGAAACTAGGTAAGAATCTAGACTTCTGAGTGGGAAGCCATGTCACAGAAAGGGGAACAAACACAGAAGGATTCAGTAGTGGGCATCAACCCACCCTGAGCGGGAACTGATTCCATGGGCAGGGTACAAGGGACCTGTGACATCTCCAACAATGTCACATGAGCTGCCAGGTCTTGACTAAAGAACCGTGGTGAAGGACCTGGTTTAGGGGGTGAGATAAGCAGCTTGGTGGGAGCAAATGTCTAGCTGTGTGTCCTCAGGCAAATCAACACAAGTCTCTGAACCTTTGCTAACTCATTTGTAAAACATGGCTAATATCCATCTTGATGGACTATTCAGTCCTGAAATGCCTGACACATAGTATGTACTTGGAAAGAGGTAGCCTTGGACAGGTTACTGATTGGAGATGGTAGAAATATTTCTAAAACAGAGAAACTCTTTGGTCATTAAGGTAGGGATTTCATGGAAATTATTAGAAGCTTATGGAAAATGTGTGTGATTCAATTCATTCAAAGTCTCATTCTTGTAGAATCCACTGACCAGGCCCTCCCCTTGACTGGTTACAGATACGACAGAAGACCCCAGGTCAAATCCTAACCCTGGGCAAGCAACGCAAAGTCCAGGCTTTCACCTTATGACAATTCACCAAGACTAGTCAAATGCTGGATGGTTTCAATTCCAGCCAAACACTAATATCTGTAAGCCTCTAACGCCCAGGCAGGACTGATAACTGCCTGGGGTTTCTCACTTCCTGTGTTGACAGTCTAACCACTACAGCAGTGAAGTCGACTGAGCAGACCACTCCACTACAACCTGCAGGCATAACCCAGGACAGCCTCGCCTGGGGATTTCCCAGGGGAGCTGAAGTCTAGCACAACTAAAGGAGATCTAGTGCTTCCATGTTTTCTGTGATCGTAATTTACCTTAAATTACCTATAAAAGGAAGAATTAAAAATAAAAATTCAGACCAGGCTTGCTGGCCCAGCCTGTAATCCCAGCATTCTGGGAGGCCGAAGCAGGAGGATTACAAATTCAAGTCCAGCCTGGGCAAGTTAGCAAGATTTTGTCTCAAAAATCAAACATAACAATGGGCTGGATATATAGGTGTACAAAATACCTAAGCTCACTGTAACCATTATGTATCACACACACACACACACACACACACACACACTAATAAAAAAGGAAAAAGCTGTCAAAGAATCCTAGCTTTATTTTTCTATTGTTAAGCATAACACTGAATGCATTCTGACTCTGGAATTGTCATAAAACATAGGACTTGATCAGAAACACAGTGGACTAGTGTCCTAGCTGAGGAAAAAAAAAAATAGACCAGAGTGGGAGAGTGGTTAGAGGCATACCTCATGATTAGGGTGCTTGCCGAGCAGGCGCGGTTCAATTCCCCAATACCACATAAGGCAGGTGTGGAGGTGCATGCCGGCAATCCAAGCCCTTGGGAGGCTGAGGCATGATTATTGCTATGAGTTTGAGGCCAGTGTGGGCTACACAGTGAGTTCAGGACCAGCCTGAATTATAGAGTGAGAGTCTGTCTCAAAAAAAGAAAAGGAAACCAGAGGTTGGGATGTAGTTGAATGTGAAGGCCCTGGGCTTGGGCTTAATCCCCATTACCAAATATACGCACATGAATCCAAGACCTACCATGAAAATATGAACCAAATACTACTTTTTACATAATTTTTTAGGCAACTGCTCCCTCACTGTTAAATCCTCAGCCTCTCAGTCATACTAAACTAAATCTGTTACACCTCTTATGCCTGGCTCTGTAGAAGTATATCAGTCTTGTCAGTGGTGCTGGGGACCAAACCCAAGGCCTCGCACATCCCAGGCAATACTCTCTCGCTCAGCTAGAGTACTCTACCCCCCACAACCTGTGAAGGATTTTTTTTTTTAAATAAGCCCCCAAAAAGCATCCTACTCTGGACTGCATCTTTTGAAGCCAGCTCCCCCAGATATCTTCATGGCCAAAGTGCCCTCGACAATGAGAACACAAGAACATCCTTGCCCCCTCAACTGCCCCCCTTGCTGTCACTCTGTGGGTGCCTGCCACCATGGGGAGAAAACAACGCCCCAAGAAGGCTTTTCCAACATGCCTAGTCCTGAGCACTCAGCACAGTCTGAGCTCAAGAGGGACCAGTTTTACACTCCTTTATGCTGTAGCTTGGTTATAATCTATTGGATATGCACAGATCCCATGCTAACAGGGAAGTTGGCGACCCAGCATCAAACTGAATGAACTATTGGCCAGAACTCAATGGCATCCAATTCAAGGCCAAAGAAATTAGGCTACAAAGGCCAGAGGCTTCATGAAACTACTGTCGAAACTCACAACCTGCCAGCCCAGTAGTGCAGACCTCTAACCTGAGCTCTCTGGAAGGCTGAGGCAGGAGGATGGTTAAGGCTAGGCAACTTAAAAAATTGGCTGAGGAAGTAGTCAGTGCAAAGGCCCTGTGTTCAATCCTCAGTACCACTGCCACCAACAAGAGAGACAACCTTGAACAACCTCCTTAGGAGTCTGGCCCAACTGCACCATCCCATCTTGTTGGCAGCTTTCTTTTCTCGCCAATAAAAACTTTTAACCTTCAAGGGAGGGCTATGAAATTTCTTGGGACACTATGGAGTAAACCATCTTCCTGGGATTTGATTTTATTTATTTTTGGTACATGTGAGAACCACTGAAGCACAAAAACGTGCACATCTCCTTCCTCTGAACACAGCAGAGACCGCTCAGACTGCCTGGGCCCTGGTGGCCTGCCTGTCACCGCTGGGCCTCTCACCTACTCCTTCAGAGCATTAGGAAGGTACCATGATGCTTCCAAATGAAACGGGTAGCGTTTGACCTTTCCCAACACAAAGCACGCCGGCCTTTGGAGTAACCAGGCCCATTCCCTAGAAATACCTGATCCACGCTTCCATCCGTGCCAAACACAATGCCAGGGCAGCTGCGCTCAAAATTCCTCTGCTTTCACCGAACCCACCTTTACTAACCTGTGACACCTCGGCAAATGTTCCACCCACCCGCCAGTCACTCCCGCCAACCCCTGCCTTCGGCGCGGAGGAAATGATTCCAGCTGACTGTCACATGCCTTATCTCACAGGAAACTAAGTCACCGCGGAGAGAGACACCAGCACGACGCCACAGCTCCCTAAGAGCAGGAGAACCCGAGACACGTGTGCGGCCCTTTAATCAGGCGTCCTTGTCCTGGAACTCGCCGCAGGTGCGCACGCACGCTTGCGCCCATGGGCCCCCGACACGCACAGCTGGAGATGGTTTCCATTCTCCCAGGAGCAACGCATCTCCCATTCTAAGAACTGATCCAGCTGATTCGCATCCCCAGAGCCCACGCTTCCTCGGGAGGAGCGTCCAGGTGGTGCCAGGAGCAGGGCGCGAAGGGCGGAGGCGGGGGAGTCCGGGGACCGGGAAGGAGGAAGCGCCAGGGGCATGTGGGATCCGAGTCCCTTGGGCAGGACAACCGCAGGGCAGGCTTCGGGGGCGAGGAAAGCGCAGGAGGAGGGTGACCGGGGGAAAGAGCGGGTAGGAGCCACTCACCGAGGGTTTTGACGGCGATCTGCCTGGTGAGGGGCGGCGGCAGGTTGATGCACACCAGGTCTACGTCCTGATGCAGCAGCACCTCATCGATGCGGCTCGTGTAGAAGGGCACACTCATCTCCTTGGCCAGCTCCTCCGCCTCCTCCGGCGTGCGGCCCCAAAGCGCCTTCACCGCGAAGCCCTCATCTTTCAGCAGCGGGATGATGACCCGGGCCGTGAGGCTGGTGCCGAACACGCCCACCCCGGGAAGCATGGCTGCTCCGACCTCCTGTCCGGCACGCGCGCCCGCGCACACGGCGCTCCGATCAGTCCAGCACCCGCTCCCGCCGCCAAGCTCGCCGCGGTGCGCCAGCCGCCGGGCACCGGGCAAGGCGCCGAGAGCGCAGGGAGCCGCAGGCAGCGCCGGCGGGGAGCCTCAGCACGGCGACTGCGGCAGTGAGCCCCACGCGGGGCGCCCGTCCTTCCCGGCGGAGGCGGTGGCAGGGACTCCGCTCGGCCGCCCGAGGCCCCGCAGACACGCGGAGCCCGGGCTCAGGCGGCGCCCTCGCTGCGGCGCCGGCCGGCTCCGTGCGCCCCGCCGCGGCCGCCGCATGGCCGGCTCATCCCCGCGTCCTCCCGGCCGCCGGCGCGTCGCACACGCCCTGCCAGAGCACGCACTCGCTCGGCGGCGGGTTCCTTTCTCCTCCGCCCTGGGTTCCAAAAGAGTCAGGCGGCCACCGCAGGCTGACTAGGGATGCGCCTCGGCCGCGCGGCCACCACGACCCGGCTTCAGCCGCCTCATGCCGCTGCCATGTTCGCCTCGGCTCCGGGCGGGCTCGAGCTCCGGGATCCCGCGGGGACGAGGGCGGAGTTGGCGACTTTGGCTGTCAGCGGAGGGTGTTCCTGCACCGCCCCCGCCGCGGCGCCGCGCGCCATTGGCCGCCGCCCGACCGGCTCGGGGTTCGCGCAGCCGGGGCCAGGGACCGCCTGGCCCCGCCCCGGCCACGCCCCCGCCGGGCCACGCCCCCCGCGCGGCTTCCCTTTCTTCGTTCTCACCGCCGCCGAGCCCCGCCCCGAGCCGGCAAATAAACCGGTCCACGCAGGGCGCGCCCCAGTAGGCTAGCAGCCGTCCCGGGGGAGGGCCGTGGGCGTGGTGGCCGGGAGACGGGGGCCCGGCGAGGTGGGAGCGGTAGGTAATTACAGCCTCCGCGCCGGGAGTGTTTCCTACGTGCCGGGCACCACGCGACCCAGCTTTCCAGGCAGGCTCCCATTAAAGCTTCAGGTTAACCCCAAGGCTGTTGGAAACCCGGCGACAGAAATGACCGTGGGGAGGATAAAAGACTTGTTCGAGGCGAAACTGGACGTAAGCAACAGGCCTGGGACTGGAACCCAGTATCTGGGCGCTGAAACCCAGAGTTCCGTCTCCCCAGCGAGCGCGAACCAGCCGCCCCCGGGCCGCGCACGCACGGCTCAGTCCCGCCGCGTGCTGGCAGCCTCGCCGGCTGCGGACCGTGGCGCCGGCGGCCGCGGGCAGCCGGGGGTCCCCATGCGTCTCTGGCACGTGCGTCCGCGCCGCTTTCCAGAGGGAAGTGTAGCACTGGCCAGGTGCCAGGCCGCCCCTCCGCCTCTGCCTGGGCCCCTGGCGGCCCTCGCTGGGTCTGCCGCGTACCGACCTTCTGGGGGCAGGGAAGGTGCTGGGGCAAGCGGAAGCACGCCCCGCTGCCCGGGTCCTCAGCACCCGTCATACTGCCTGACTGGTATATAGAAGGCGCTCAGTGGATGTTTGGTAAATAAAGGAAAGGAGATTTATGGAAGCCAACTTTGCTGGACGACAGGGGAACCCATCCCTTAACGTGGAGTGGCTGGAAAGGTCAGGGGTCACATGCTCATCATCTGCCTTCAGCCCTCAGCTCGGTGGGGCACCTGGCCAGTTCTGGTCCAGGAGTGGAGAACGTGATACTTGCCAGCAAGTGAAGCAACTTGTAACAACTGGCAGGGAGGCGGGACCCGGGGAGAGAGCAGGTCATGGAAGGGCTTGTGTGTGGCAATGTGGGGAGGAGGTTGACCCCAGGACACTAGAAGAAAGGGCACTGAGTGGCTGGCAGCCACCTGCTGAGGGCTGAGACACGGGGTGTTGCTGTCAGTCCACACGGGCCCGGGACGCCGGGGCAGGGGTGCGGGCAGTGGAGTGGCAGGAAGGCATTCAGATCACGTGTCAGAAATGGCACCATGCCTGGCAGAGCGGCCTGGTATACGGGGTGAGAGCAGACCACAGCGGCTCAAGTTGACTCCAGGCCTGGCCATCTACTAGCTGTGGAACCTGGAACAAATTCCTTGACCTCTCTGTGCCATGGTTTCACCTGTGAGTTGGGGGACAATATGTGAGTGGGGAAGGCACCTCCAAGGATTCTGCGAGTCCATGTTTATAGAGTTCTGGGATCATTACCTAGTACAGTCATAGAAATGCTTTATATAGATGTATATAGCCTATATTTTAAACTATTGTTTATGACATATAATCTATTTACATAGGCGTCTATATAAATGTTAACTTGAGCGTACAGGGTTTCCCCAAAGATCGCCATACATATAAAACTATTAAAATACAAAATATAAAAGTGTTTGCTCAGGATTAGTTTGTTACAACATTTGAAGTAAAACTAATATCATGAGAAAAAAAAATGCTGGCATTAAATTCAATGTATAGACTGTCCCAAAAGTTGCCATACATAAGGGCACTTCTGGGACACTGTATCACCTATATAAATTATCTATTATAAATGTTAAATGTGGACTGTTGCCAGTATCCCTTGATGTGAACAACAACTACAAATGCAACAGACTCAAGCTAATGGGGAATTTTGCAAGATCCAATGGTGGAAGCCTGTAATCCTAGCACTCTGAGAGGCTGAAGCAGAAGGATTGCAGGAAGTTTGAGCCTAGTCGGGGTAATCTAGCAACTTAGTAAGACCCTGTCTCGAAATCAAAACTAAAAATGGGCTGGGAATGTAGCTCAGTGTGAAGGCCCAGGGCTTGATTCTCATTACCACATACAAAAATGTCAGAGTGCATGTGTGTGTGTGTGTGTGTGTGTGTGGCACTGGGTATTCCACTCACGGCCTTCCCACTGAACTACGTCATTCCTGGCCCTTTCGTATTTCTGAGTTTGAAATAGCATCTTACTAAGTCACTTATTCATCCAGACAGGGCTTGAATTTGAGATCCTCCTGCCTCAGCCTCCCAGAGGGCTGGGATTACAGGCCTGTGCCACTAGGCCGGACTCCTTTGCATTCTTTTATGCCCTAGCTTCAGGGCAAGTAAAAGTAGACCTTCCTTCTTAGCTTCAAAAGAAAATGATCCCATTTGGCTCTCATCACAAGTAGGTGAACATTATCATCCCCTTTTCATGAAGACAAAACTAAACCCTGGCAGCAACTGAAACTTACAAATCTAACGCAGAATGCCTCAATTCCAACCTTCCCCACTGTCTTAGCTACTTTTCCATTGCTGTGACTCAAGACCTGACATCCACAAACTAGGGGAGGAAAGGTTTATTTAGCTCACAGTTTCAGAAGGTCACAGTCCATTTTTGGGGGCGGCCGGCAGCAGTGGAAGCACATGGTGGACGGAGATGGAGGTAGAGGCAGCTTCTCACAATATTGCTAACAAAAGCCAAGTAAAAGCAAGTTGAATCTAGTTCCTTAAGGAAGGCAGGAAGTGGCTTATATATCCTTCCAGGCCCAGTGATCCGCCCCTTCCAGGTGTGGACGGTGTGGTGAAACCTCACCACACACCTGTAATCCAATTTACATACCTGAAATCCACCCCTCCAGACCAGGCCCCAATCTCCCAACAGCACATGATTCCATAGACAATCCGTAACACCCAAATACATGAGGCTTTGGGAGACATTCCAGATCCAAACACAATACCCCCAACCCAGTCCTCCCTCATCAAGGAAGGGCCAGGACCCTCAGAGACAGGCAGGCCTCCTCTTCATCTCATCCCCCTGCAGCCAACCCTCAGCAAAGCCTGTGTGCAGCAAGCTCACAGAGTCTCCACATAATGTCACCATCATCAGGATTGCTAATCCCAGTCCATATTCTCTGCTCAGTAGCAGAATGAGCCTTTAAAAGGTTAAATCTGCAGGGCTTGGTGGCACAAACCAATAATCACAGCACTCTGGGAAGCTGAGGCAGGAGGATTCCAAGTTTGAGCCCACCCTGGGCAATTTAGTGGTTTACTGAGACCTAATCTCAGATAAAAACTAAAAATTGGCTAGAGATGTGGGTCAGTGTGAAGGCCCTGGGTTCAGAATACCCAAAGCCTCTACCTGACCTGCCCCTTGGCCTTGCGTTTCTTGGTGCCTCCCTCTTGCCTGCCCAGGTCCTGCCTTCCAGCCCCATGCCTGGCGCACTGGCCAGCCGAGCTTGCCCTTGTCTCTGGGCCTTCACCCGACCCCTTCCTCCTTTACACAGCAATAGTAGCCACCACACATTCACACACCCATGGGACTCGGGCCCACTTTCCTCACGCCTCCGCCGTGTCCCCTGCTCAGATTGTCCTGTGTGACCGTCTCATTTCATTCGCTCATCTGGCTCGTATTTTCTTCGTAGCCTTTTATCACAGATCTGCTTATCACTCGTCCGCTCCAACATGTGAAAAACTGTCTGGGATCAGAAGTGTGCATGTCTTCCTCATTTCTGGTTCCCAGAGTCTATGTTGTACACGTCACCTACTGGACATTCAGGATGCGTGTGGACCGAACACTCGCACGTCCTCCTAACAGCTGTGCATTGGCATGGGCGTTGCACGTGCTAAGGCTGTGGTTTGGCTATGAAAGGTGTCTGTACCCCAAACTCTCGTGCATAGAAATTCAGTCCATTTGTGAGGTGTCAAGGGTGGAAACCTAATCTGACCATGATGTTGAGAGAAGAGGCCTTTAGGGTTAGATAAGATCATCAAGATGGTGACTCTGTGACGTGATCAAGAGGAGAGAAACCAGAGGACACATACCTGTGTGTCCTCTGTCACCCACCATGTGATGCCCTGTACCCCTTTGGACTCTGCCAGCAGGAAGACCACCAGATACTTCACCCTTGGACAGACTGTTTAAAATAAACCTGTTTTCTTCCTATGCAACCCCTCTCTGGTATTGCATTATTAGATAACAGACTAATACAGCTCATATTTATAAAGTCTTTAGAACTGTGCTCAAGTGCCATGTGCAAGAAATCACTTGGCACTGGAGATGCCAAGCTGAGCAGGGCAGGGATCAGCCCTCGGGCTGGTTGTACCCGATGGCCTGCAGGTTGGGGATGGAGGGGAATTGATACAACACAATGTCCCCTGGGAGGGGCTGCAGGACTGACTCCAAAGCCCAGGAGGCCTTTGAAATTGAAATGAGAAGCCTGTGGACCTGTGTGGAGAGAAAAGGGAGCTGGACCTAGGCTCTGAAGGACTGGGTGGCCTCGGCCAGAGGAAGAATTCTCTAGACAGAAGCAGGCTCTAATCAGGGCAACTCAAAATAGGACAGGAGGAGGTGGCCAGGACCTGAGGGGAAGCATTGAAATCTTCAAGTACAGAGAGAAAAATAAGACAAGCATTTCAGAACCGTCTGTCACACCTCAGCCTCCAGTCCTGCAAGGGGCTCAGGACTGTACCCCCTGAGAGACAATGCAGCCACCCCAGTGCAAAGGGGGGAGCAAAGAGAGGTGGCACTTGAAGAAATGGAGACATGGGCACAGATGCATGAGATGTGATGAGACAGGACACCTTAGGAGGGAGCCAGGGCGTGAAGTGTCCCGGATGTGGGAGCTGGGGAGGAGCCTAGTGACTCCTCAGATGAAAGCTGCAGAGAAGCTGGTCTGCACAGGTGTCCTCAGCCATTGACAGGGCTCGCTCCATCGTCCCAGGTGTGGGGGTGGGGCAGGTGTCTCTCCTGAGCTCTTCTCTTTCCACACAACCCCCCTCTGGTATTGCAGCACCCTGAACGCACAGGGCTTGTTTGTAGACACGCGGCTTTCCAGACTGTGCTCTCTCTCTCAATCCCTCTCTCTCTCTCTCTCTCTCTCTCTCTCTCTCCCTCCCTCCCACCCTCCATCCCTCTCTTTTTAGAACTGGGTACTGAACCCAGACATTGCTGAGGTACATCTCCAGCCCTTTTTAGTTTTTAGATTTGAGACAGAGCTTCACGAAGTTTTCCCAGACTGGCCTTGAACTTGTGATTCTCCTGCCTCAGCCTCCTGAGTGGCTGGGATTATAGGTGTGCACTGCTAGGCCAGGCTCTCTGTGTCTTCTTTTTCATATTCTTTGTGTGAAATCTTCTTAAATTCTATATCCCAAATCCCCCCCCATACAACCTGACAGATAGATAGATAGATAGATAGATAGATAGATAGATAGATAGATAGATACTTTTGAGACAGAGTCTCATTCTGTGGATCTGGCTGCTCCTGAACTCACTATGGAGCCCACACTAGCCTGGGACTCAACAATCCTGCTGCCTCAGCCTCATAAGTGCTGGGATGCTGGGTTTACAGGTGTGTACCACCACACCCAGCTTATACGGTGCTGGGGAATCAAACTCAGGGCCTAGCGCTAACCACTGTGCAATTCCTCCAGACCCTGACATTTTGATATTTTGAAGCAATTGTGAAAATAAGCTTAATATTTTCTTTCCTCTTACAGTCTGAATGTTGGCTGTATCTCAAAGGCCTGTGAGTTTAAAGGTGGCCTCCAAGGTAGCGTTATTTCAAGGTGGTAGAAACTATAGGAGGTGGGGCCTGGTGGAAGGTCCTTAGGGGTATGTGCTTGAAGGGGACAGTGGAACTCCAGCTTCTTCCTCTTTTTGCTTTCTGGTCGCTAAATAAGCAGTTTTCCATATGCTGCTCGCTATTGCCACCTGGCATGTCCACCAGAGGCCCAGGCCATGGGCCTGCCTGATATTGAACAGGACCTCCCAAACTACGAGCCAAAATAACCTTTTCTTTTTACAAGTTGATCACCTCAGGCATTTCATTATAGTGACACAAGTTAACACGCCCTCAACCAGGACTGAGGTACCAACCGCTGCACTTTGCATTTGAGTAATAGTTTTAGGCCCGTTTGAATATCACTGAAAATAATTGCCTTGTCTTGTGAATCCAATGTCCAGAACATTCCAAGTAGTCTTTTGGAAATAAAAACACAGGGCTGGAGGAATAGCTTCTCAGTTAAAGCAACTGTAGAGCAAGTACTAATATACCTAAGTTCAATTCCCTAGCACCACAGAAATGGAGCATGGTGGTGCATGCCTATAATCCTAGCACTTAGGAAGCTGAGGCAGGATTGCTGTGAGTTTGAAGCCAGCCTGGGCTCCATAGTGAGTTCAGAACCAACCTGAACTATAGAATGAAACCCTGTGTCAAAAACTAAAATATGATAAAAATAGAAGGAATTGTTTTAACTTCTATAAAATGATGATAAAACAAAATTTCTTAAAGATAAAATATTATCACTGTAAAAGTCATTTTTATATACTACCAAATTTTCAGAAGATAAGATAAAAATCAGCTTTAATCTCTCCATCTGACATAGCTACCATAAACAGTTCGGTTTATTGGTTTCCACAATTTTAGGAAACATGTTGATAATTTAACAAAAAATAAAAAGTTTAGATTTGTTTTTTGTTCTTTCAGACTTTGGCTATTTCTAGGTAAGTTCCATAAATACCCATTGTCCTTATACATCGGAGTATCTGTGAGGTGAGATACTTTGGCCCTTGGCAGAAGTATGCATTTGCCAAGTTGGAAAGCAGGAGTGGCTGGCACTGCTAGATCCCAGGGCAGTTCTGCAACACCATTCTAATGCCCATAGTGCCGAGATTTATTCCTGAGTTTGTTTACAGTCTTAAAGGTTTAAAAGAACCTAGTTGTCACTGGGTTTCAACTCTGCTTTCGTTGCCACTCCTAACAGCTGCCACTTGCCGTGCCACATGGGTCACTGTACCAAGTGTCTGGTATACATTACTTCTTTCTCTTACTGCTATGATTACAATTTTAAAAAAATGATTTTTGGTACTGGGAAGGGAAGCCAGAGCCTTTGCCCTGAGCTACCTCCTCAGGCCTTTCTTATTTTTATTTTGAGGCAGTCTGAATTGCCTAGGCTAGACTGCATTTGCAATCCTCTTGCCTCAGCCTCCCAGAGGCCTAGCATTGCAGGCCTGCATCACTCTGTGAAGTCCTAAAGGCGAGTATTTGACCTAACCCACCTGACTCGAAAAGCATGATCTGGCTTGTCCCTGAACTTTAGGAGATCCTGAAGCCCCCACTGACCAGGGAAAGGTAGGAAAGCAAGCTTAATTCCCCAGAGGATGCAGGAGCTGCCATCCAGAGCAGGCAAGGTAGTGCTGTGCTGTGTTTGTTGCTGCTCTTTAGGGACAGGAGCAGGGGACAGGCTTGGCCATCATCATCCCTATCCTGGACTCCTACATTAGGGCCCTACCAGAACAACCCTTACACTTTTGCTTCCTCCTACATAATCAGAGAGCTTTATTATTTTATTTCTGTGGTATAGGGGATTGAGCCCAGGGCCTATGCACTCAGCTACATCTCCAGCCTATTTTTACTTTTGACTTTGAGATAGGGCCTCGCTAAGTTGCCCAGGCTGCTCTTGAATTTGCATTTTTCTGTCTCAGACTCCAGAGTGCTGGGATGGCAGACCTGAGCCACCAGGGTTTCAGAGAGCTTTTAAAGTGTGAGTCATGTCCCTGACTTATCTAAAGCCCTCAGTGTTTCTCCAGTTGCACTCTTAATACCTGCCAACACCCTTGGCGGGTGATGGTGTGCAGCGGCAGGGACCACAGTTTCCAGTTAGCCACATGTTGTCATGATGGGTAACACCCAACACACTACAGTGCTCTGTGCTGCGGTGGGCTGTGCCAGGGAGGGCTGTGCCAGGATGGGCTGGGAAGGGTAGTGCTGGCTGGGGAGTGCCGGGACGGGCAGCGCCGGGGCGGGCAGTGCTGGGGTGGGCAGTGTGGCCTTGTGTTTTTGGTACAGGTATCTAGTCCGTTATATGAGATATTCAATGTTTTAGAGTGAAGTACGCTTTAAGTAATTTTACTCATGATGTGAGTGCTCCGGATGTGTTTGGGGCAGTAAGGCTGAACTGGCATTTTGTAGTTGAGTGTAATAAACACAGTTTCCATTGACAATCTTTTCCATTTACAATGGGTATTTCAGGATGTAACCTCGTTGCAAGCGAAGGAGTGTCTGTACTTATGTTTTGCCTCTTGATTGTGGCAAATGGTACCTAACACAAAAATCACCATTTGAGGGTACAATTGAATCTGTTCATGTGGTTACCCATACTTCTGTATACCTGAATTTTGAAGAATAGCCTAAGAAGTGAAAAGTAGCACACTTCTGTCTGTATTTTTGTGTTTTTTTGTTTTTCCTTACATTCACAATGAATTTTTTTTTTTTCAGTGTGTGAACTAAAGACTATGGGCCTGTGGATAGAAATCTCCTCTGGGAGTTGTGTATGCACTGAGCAGGGGAAGGGGTCTCAATGTGTCTAGCTGATCACAAGTCCTCTGAAATGCCAAAATAATAGTTGACTCAATGACAGCAACACGTTCATTATCTGTGTCACTCTCCAGACTAAGAGGGACATGGTCACTCTTGGAAGCACATCCCCCAATCCGTGGTTGTTGGTAGGTAAGAATGGATCCTGGTGCCGGGAGATGTGCTCTAAGACCCTAGGGCAGGCCTTACGTCTCAAGTTGTACTCAATACTTTAGCACTATTTTTTTCTTTACTACAAACACACACACACACACACACACACACACACACACACACACACACACACACTTAGGAATAGTTTGTTTCTGGAATTTTCCATTTAATATTTTTACACCAAGGTTGAACATGGATGTGTGAAGCCACCAAAAGTAGAACTGACCACAGGGAGGCCACTGGAAACGTGCCTCAGAAACCTGTGTGCAAAATATGGAACTTTCCTCTTGATGTATGAAATTCTGTGGCCGCATGCTGTACACACTTTCTCTGGAGAAATCTGGCCAGAGTAACTTTCCACTGCCTTGGTTGGCCTGGTAAGGGGTGGAGGTGCAGATGATGTAACTGCTCTATAAATAAACAGGAAACACCTATGGTACTCTTTCAGGGCAGGTCAATAAATACCTAGGATAACTATTTAGCATCCCAAGTCATTACCATGCTGCTTACATATACAGACTTAGCACGCGTGCGTGCACACACACCCACACCCATACACTTTCGTTAGTTAGCAGTCTGGCAGAAAGTAAATACTATTTAAATTTTTAACTTGCAAATTGAGAGAGAAGAATGACTTGGCCTTTGCAATTTAAATTAAGAATACTTTATCACACAATGTATTCCATAAATGTCTAATTATTATGTGGCAATTAGAAATTTAAAATGTTTAAATAAATTAGAAAATACCCTAACACTAGCCTAGTCTCTCACTTTGTTTTCCTTCCCTTTTCCAAACAATTCATATTTATTATGCTTATCATGGAATGCATAAAATTTTAGGAAGAATCTTTGCCAAGTAAATAAAATACATAATTTATGAGTTTGGGGTGGATTTTTTCTTTTTCCTTTGTTTTCTTTATTTTTTTGTGCTGGGTATTGAGTGCAGGGTCTTGCATATGCTAAGCACGTGCCTTCCTGCCAAGCCACACCTCTAGCTTCTGACAATACACGTTCTGTATAAGACCATCCAGAATATTTACACACTTGACTGTCTATTAGGCCACCAAGGAAATCACAAGAAATTCCAAAGGCCTGTCATCATCTGATCGTGCTCTTTAGCCACAATGTACTGAAAATAGAAACCAAGGATAGAAATGTATTCTGCCACCTCATCAACCTAGCAATTAAAAAGCTATTGCAAGTAATCTCTAGATTTAAAAAAAGGAAACTATGACAAAAACAAAAACTATTTAGAAGTGAAACACAATGAAACCGTACATATAAAAATGGATGAGGAAGACGGGAAGAGTAGCTCAGTGATAGAGGACTTGCCGAGCATGTGTGAGGGCCTGGCTTGACTCCTCAGGACCCACACTCCAAGGTACATGATACCAAAGGAAAATGTAGAGCCTGAAGACTGTTTATAAAATGGCAATAGAGATTTTAAATTTAATGAATTAAGCATTTATTTTAATTAGAAAGAAAACAGATAAAGGATGCAAAAAAATCTAGAAGGAAAGGGAAATAAACATAAAAGCAAAAAATAGTACAATCAAAATCAAGAATATAAAAATTATCACTGAAACCAAAATGTTAAAGATTAATAAGTAGGAAAATGTTTCACATAACTGGTTTTGAAGAGAAAGAGCAATCAGGCCTCAAAAATGCTAAAGGGAAATTATTGCCTATGATTTTGAATATCATCATACCAAGTTTATAAAATAAATATGTGTAATCAAAGTGCCCCAATGAAATGTAGAAACTTTGAATATGCCAATAGTTGTTACTGAATGGCTAATAAAAAATCTCTCCTCAAGAAAGAAAACGGATTTGACCACAATTTTAACAAGAGTTTTAAGAAATGCATAATTCCTGTCTTAGCCAAATAGTTACAGATAGTAGGCAGAAAGGAAAAGCTAGCTAGTTTGTTAGGTTAATGTATATATTTTTAAAAGACTGTCTTTTTTTTAAGCAACAAAAAATGTCAAGCCAAAATTATTTATGAATATGAGCATTCTAAACATGACTAGTAGATATAGATTAGTAGTGTGTAAAATAGGCATAATTCAGTAGGCTTTATCCCATAAAAATGTACATGGCTCAACATTAGAAAAATATGGTTCAAATATGAAGACGTTCAAAAGAGGAAAATTGTATTATCATCTCAATATGTATAAACGTAGGAAATAAAACGCAACAGATTCAGTTAAAGGATGATGCACTTAAAACACTTTGAAAGTATAACTCCACAATGACATTTCAAAATAACCCCTAATAATGTCACAGGTTTTTCTTGCTGTTGCTTTGTACTGAGGATTGAACCCAGGGTCTCTGCAGAGCTAAATCCCCAGCCTTTTTTCTCTTTGGAAGCAGGATCTTGCTAAGTCGCTAAGTTGTTCACGCTGACCTCAAGCTTGGGACCCCCTCCCTGAGCCTCCCAGAGTGCTGAGATTACAGCCTATGCCACCATGCCAGGCTTTGTCATGGCTACTGATTGAAGTTAAACACATTCCCAGTACAATGAGCATACACGCTGGCATTCTTACTATCCAACATTGCTCCGGAAGTCCTTCCCACTGACAAGAAACAAGAAAAGCGACAAAAGAATCAGAGGATAACATGGTCATTATCTCTTTGAAATCCAGGAGGGCAAACTGTGAGAGGGCTCAGCAAGGACACTAGATACAAAATAAAACCAAGAATCACTGCTCATACCATCAACAAGTGAGAACACATAGTAAGAGAGATATTACAGACACTGATCTGTGTAGTATGTCCGCCATGGTAAATATCCAGGGGCTCTGATCATTACTAGACATGTATTAAAATATTACACTCTCCCCCATAAATATGTATAATTATGATTTACTAACTTAAATATATTTTTCACAAGAAAATGAGATTGAGCCTAACGATAAGTTAAGCAAATAATATTTAGATTTTTAGAAGAAAAACACAAAACTTGGTTGAAAAATAGTTTTAAAAAGGTACCTGTTCAAAAACAAAGATTCTAAGTTCTTTTCTCGGGTGAAACAATAAATTCACTATAACTATGTATTAGTCAGCTTTCTGGCACTGTGGCAGAATATCTGAGAAAGGCAATTTAAAGGAGAAAAAGTCTTAGTCTGTCATCTCCTGGTTCCATAGTTCTAGACCTGTAGTGAAGCAGAACATCATGGCAGGGAACACATGAGGGAAGTGGCTTCCTCATGGCAACCAAAAAGCAGAGAGCGAGAAGGAGACAGGGGACCAGGAGTGGAATAAGATACACTTTCCCAGGGCACGCCCTCAGGATCCAGCTCCTTCCAAAGTGGCCCCAGCTCCTAGGCGTCTACACTTCCCAATAATGCCTTTAAGTTATGACTCCATCAGTGGGCCAGTCCCCTGATGAGACTGGCACCCTCATGATCCAGTCACTCCTCAATCCTCCACCTTCTAACGTAGCTGCTTGGGGGCCACGCCGTCAACACTGAGCACGTGGGGGAAACGACATGGACAGAGCACAGCATAAGGTACTTTTGAACAAGTGCAAGGATGGGGAAGTAGCTGTTTATTGTGGTTTGGATCTGAAGTGTCCTCCAAAAGTATCATGTATTTGGATGTTACAGATTATCTATGGAATCATGTGTTGTTAGGAGATGGGGGCCTGGTCTGAAGGGGTGGATTATGGGCCTGTGGTGAATTATAGGTGTGTGCTAGGAGACAGGCATGTGGTAGATTATAGATAACAGGCATGAGGTGGATTGGGGCTTAAAACCTGGAAGGGACAGAAAGCACAGATCACTGGGACAGGACCTGGATGGGTATATGCTACTTCCTCCCTTCCTCCAGCTCTTGGCTTCCTATCTGCAGTGCTGTGAGAAGCTGCCTCGACATCCACCTCATACTTCTGCTGTTACCAGCTGCCCATGAATGGACTGTGGCTTTCTGAAACTGTGAGCTAAAATTAACTTTCCCTCCTTGATTTGTACATGTGAGGTGTTGATACACAGTGAAGAAAAAGTAGCTAAGACACTGCTTAAAGGAACTATTGGGGTACAATAAGCCTCTCTGAAGTACTAAGCCTAAGCAACCATTGCAAGTATGCATTCCGGGTGAGCCCAGCTCAACAATTCTCTTGGGTTTGTTTGTTTTTGTGATATTGGAGATCTAGCCCAGGGCCTTTGCACAGAGCTACATTCTGAGTCCATCTTTTATTTTCGATTTTGACACAAGGCCTTGCTAAATTGGTAAGCTGCCCAGGCTGGTCTCAAACCTGTGGTCCTCTTGCCTCAGCCTTTCTGAATGCTGGTATTACAAGGCCTGGTTCCATCTGGCCTGGTTCTCCTCTTGTCTTGGAGGAGGCCATGCAGGTAGCTATGGTTAGGCTAGACTCAGCTGGTTACTAAGGCGGCTAGGCTTTCCTTCCTCATTTGTGTCTCCTCGTGGGTCTCACCAGGAATGTAGCTGAACTACTCACACAGTAGCTATGGGCACCAAGAGAACAACAGCTAATCTCACAGGCCTAAGTTTGGAAACAAAAACTGTTTTACTTCTATCTCATCCTAACTGTAAAGCAAATCAAACAGCAGTGTCAACTCCAGGGGAATGGGCACATAGGGTTTGTGCACGGGAGCTGCATCTGACGGGCAGCCTACCACAGTGGGCCTTCCACACATCAAGATGTGTGAACAGCAGTCTTGGCACATGACCACGAAAGTCACAGATCGTCACAGAGAGCTCCGAACAGAAGTATGCTCCCGAGGGAACTTGATGAAAGTGTCACTGTACGACACTAAGGAAAGGGTGGACATTCAGAGTAAAGCAAGACAAGGTGGAACAAAGGTGGATTCCAACAGCTATCTCTCTTTGATGTTCCTCCTTCTCAGATGTGGAGCAGAATTTCCCTCACAATGAGCTGGGGCTGCACTCGGTGACTCACTTGCAATTAATAGAATAAGGCAGAAGTGACAGTGGATGACTTTAGAAGCTATGTCTTAAGAGGCCTGCGTGTTCCTGTTCGCTCACACTTGCTCTGTGTTGGCTGGACTGCTTAGCCTGGAGGAACTGAGCTACCAAAACCTGAAGCCCTCAGGTGGCCATGTGGAGAGGCCCTGTGAGAAGGAGCAGAGACTTCTGGCCAGCAGCCATGTGAGAGCCGCCATCTCGGAAGCAGACCCCCACACCTGCACGGCCCTACAAACTTCAGACGTGTCTGTGGCTACTTGTGCTGCTAAAACAGGATACCACAGACCATGGGCTTGCACAGCAGACATTTATACCACAAGTTCCAGAGGCAGAGAGGCTGAGAGCAAGGTGTGAGAAGAACTGGTGTTTGGTGAGTGTCCGTTTCCTGCCTGGTTATATAGTCACCTGGTAGGGAGCACTGGCCTGCCTCTTCCTCTCTTTGCATGGCACTGAATCTACCTTCAGGGCTCCACTCTCAGAACTTCCTCTAAATCTAACCACTTCTCAAATGTCCTGCTTCCAAATGTCATAGCACCTGGGGTTTGGACGTCAACATAGGAATTTTGAGGAAACATTCAGTCCACAGCAAGATGACTGAAGCCTTTTGAGAAATTCTGAGCCAGGACCACCCAGTTAAGCTACTTCCAGGTTCTTGATCCTCAGAAACTGTGAGAAAATAAATGTTCACGGACCCAAACATCTATTTTGGGGGGACAGTTGGTTAGGCAGCAGTCAGTAACTGATACCTCACTCTCTAAAAATGAAATAAAACTGGATTCCCTATGCTTCACAAACCTTAGAGCTTTTTAGATAATAATATGGAAGAATATCTATGATTATTGAAAACATTTCTTAAATTATGCACATGGACACACCCAATAAAAGATGCTATAATCAAATTTAAACAATAAATGACAAACCAAAAAAAGACATTTACATCCTACACCATCTATTCCATAGAGTGACTCCCATTAAGTAAGTAAAAGGTAAACAACCCAATAAAGAAATATGTGAAGAAAATAAGTAAGGAATTCATGGATCACCAGAGCAGAGCAGAGTAAATGAAATCAGGATAACATTCTATTTCCTATCCATCAGGCTGACAAAAATATTAAATCTAAATATATTAAGGATTGACCTGGATGTAGGCAAATCGAAATGCACATACATTGCCGACAGGAGTACAAATTGTTATGGCCCTTGTGGAAGCGATTCGGCAAAGGCTGTAAAACTGAAGCTGTCGATTCTCCTGTGACTGGATAATTCTACTCTTAGCCATTCCAGATTCCATTGAGGATTTCTGGCAAAGTTTCACGGAAGGCTCAAACAGGAACAGTTCTGGAGGAATCGATTGTAGTAGAGAAATATTGGAAACAACCTAAGTGTCCATTAATGAAGTGGATAAATAAAATATGGCATATTTAAACTACTACTATCCTAGAGCAAAGGAAGAAACTACAGTTGTAGATAGAAATATGGATCAGCCTGGTGAACATACCTTATTTCCCCAGGTTTATTGACATACATTTGACAAAAACTGCATATAATGTTGATTACAATAAAAATTGGGTTATTTCTATATGAATCATAAAACCATATGCCAATAATTCTCTGTTATGAATACATGTGATTTGCACATGTTTAAAATAAACTAGAATAACTCAAAGACTTGTGTATTGGAACTATGTGTAAATTGCTGGGCACCTATAGTCCCAGCTACTTGGAATCCCCAACCCCAAAATCTTTAACCAGTAACATAGAGTTTTTACCAACACCAAACTGAGATATATCATGTGTATGATACATATATTTCAAGAATAAGTGGATGTGTATTAAATTAATGGCATCATATATATTTATTGGTGGTCCTAAGTTAGTTCCATAGTCCCATTGTTCCTTAGACTAACGAAATATTGTCTCGTTTGGGAGTCACGTAGCTTTATTTCAAATACTCTCTGGAGGCACCTGGGACTGCTCAACCAAATTCCAGGCTCCTTTCTGAACAAGACCCACACCCATGGATGTCACAGATCCTCAAGGTGTCAATGCTGGCATCTACGTGGGTTCCCTAGGCACCCCAACCAGGTACATGAACCAGTGATCACTGAGCCTCTAAATTAAAGGCAGACACTTGCTCAGGGGTGACGCTGCCATGCTACTCAAGGGTCTCCAGAAGTAGAAGCACTAGTTGGTCTTCGATGGTTCAGGAGTCCTCTTTCAGCTGGACAGGTTTCATTTTTAGTCATTTTCAACTTGCAAAGGGCTCTACTTTGACTGAGTGTCAAACAGATGATCTGCCTCTTCTTGTGTAGTTACAGAAATATGAATGAAGCTTCATTTTTATTGCATGTTACAAAAAGAAGAGTCTGTAGACCAGTTCAAGGTCTGCCCACTGCAGGGGTGAGGGGACATTACTAGAACAGAGCCAGGGACATAGTCACATGGTTACCACAGCCTCTGTTCACACCACTCCACAGAGATAAGAATGGAGGGATTTCTACCAGGCGCCGGGGGTGCAGGCTTGAAACTCAGTACTTTGGGAGGCTAAGGCAGGAGAATCACAAGTTCAACTCCAGAAACTTAGCAAGTTAGTGAGATTCTGTCTTAAATAATAAGAAGGGGCTAAGGATTAAGATCAGAGTGAAGGCCCCATGTTCAATCCCCAGTACCACACACAAACACACAAAAGAGTGGAGCATGTTCACTAACAACATCTGAAGCCGTCACTTCAACGTCCTGCTTTGAAAATATAGGCTGGGGCTGGAGTGCTGGGGATGACAGAGTGGGGCTGGATATAGAAGCTTTGGAAGGCAGCTACATCATATCCAAGTGGGTAACAAGAACCAAAGACCCTGGGCAGTGGCCACGGGCAGCTAGAACACCTTCTTAAACCTGCATACTTATTACTCTAGACTGAGATCCTACCATGTGCTGGGCATGATCAGTGTTGAGGGAGCGAAGTCCTGATCCTGGATCATGTTCTCTCCCCCAAATTCCACTATGGCAGGCAGCAGACATCAGCCCTCCTCTACCAGCCAGTGGTTGGGAGAGAGCCAGGCAAGATGAAGGGAAACAGCAGCCTCTGTCCATCGCTGTGGCCACCTCTTGTCAAGTGCTCTGGCCTGTGGCTCCCTTATTTAATAATAATGTTTTAAAAAGAGGGCATTGTGTTAACAGGTGTCCAAGGTCCTGTCTAGTTGTCTTGAACTTTACTCCAAGAACAGGAAATACCTGCTTGGTACTGTGTTAGTCTATTCTGGAAATCCAAGCCTGTGTCTTAGAGGGAAACTGAATAATTCACAGACTCAGTAGACAATTTAAAAATGTATACACAAAACTGAATCTAGAGTGGAAGCCCAGATCTGGGAGTAAATGCGAGAAGGCTGCTTTTTCTTTTCTCCCCTCTGACACCTGTGTCACCTGTGTCACTCAGATTTGTGGTTATGCAGAACGGTGTTTGCATATTGTCTCCAAAATCCAGTAAGCATATTTTCCCTTGGAAAACAATGAAGGCACTTATTCCTATGTCCCCTGCTTGGAGATCTAACTCCCCCAACACACCCATACTGGACAGCATGCCAACCTTATCAATATTCATGAGCTGAGCAAAGACTCGGGAGCTTTGAAAGCAAACTTGGGTGGTTGGCTTTAATCTTTCAAGAACTCAATACTAGTGGCTCTGAATAGGCAAATGTAGCTCATTGGTAAGCAAATGAAATGCATACAATACACAGGCATCCCTTGGAATCCCTGGGGAAACTGGATATCAAAATGCATGGATTTGAACATCCTATACATAAAATGGTGTAGTATTTGCACACACAGAACCTATGCACATCCCTGCAGGTACTCAAATCCTCTCTTGTGACTTAGAATGCCCAATAAACACAAATGCGGTGGAAATCTCTGTTATTAATTACACTGTTATTTAGGGAATGATCACACAGAAAAAAGTCTGTACATTTTTAGTACAAGTGCATCCAACAACCATCTTCAGCCTAAGTACACAGCATGACAATGAGAGTCAAGGCAAGCAAGGCTCAGGCGAGTGCTGGAGAGACAGCAGGCGGCTAGGAAGGGCAGGGGCCACGGCCAGCACTGGTGCGCACTGCTGTGTCTACGTGGGTTCAGCACAGCGCCCAGGGAGCAGAAAACTCTATGTTTATTTTCTGGAACTTTTTGGAAAATTTTTTCTACTGTTTTGCTCCACAGTTGGTTGAACCCATAGATGGGGAACTGGTGGATATGGAGGGCTGGTTCCATGTTTCCATTTGAAGACTTGGAAATTTTCTCTACCTATGTTTGAGTTCTAATCTCATGTCAAAATTGTATCAGAAAGCTATTTTGCATGAGAAAAGACACAAGCTGTCTGAAGATGAGTTCTTTAGCCAATAGAGTATTTTTAGTGAATTATAACAAAATCACAGTTTATCTATGAAGAGAGCTTTAAGAATCTTTGTCTCCTATGATCAGGAAACCAATTGATTACTGTAGTTCTAACCTAAGTTATTCTATATATTAATATTCATTAGTGTTCCTAATGTTTAAAGTGCCTAATTATATACTTTATGATGAAGGTTACCTCCTAGTTTGATGAAATAAAAGGGATGAGATTTGGGAGAAAAAAATTTATTTTCTCAGATTTAGATTGTTCTTCTGAAATACTAAAACTCATGAAATTTAATGCATTTAATCTTTTTTTACTTAAAAAAAAGTTTTAGCTAAAAGTGCACTAGCCAAAATTGGGTAGCTCAGCAGTAGCATGCATGAGACCCTGGCCGGGATTCCTCGCGCCACAAAAATGGGGGTAGCAAATCCTAATATTATCACAAGGTGCTCACACTGGTGTAAGTACCTCCCAGGTCCAGAAATGGAACATTCCCAACACTCAGAAATCTCTTTCAGTGTCTTTTATTGCTATCACCTCCTTCTTCCCAATGATAACTACTATTCTCATCCCTAAGAACAAGGATGAGATTTTTAAAAATTTATATGAATGGAATGACTTGCTATCTATTCTGTTTTCTAAGATTTCCTTGGTCCACTATCGGCAGTCCATCTGTGGTCTGGGGTAGCTGTAGTCCATTCATTTGATTGCTACATGGTATCCTGCTCTAGGACGAAGCCACAATTACTCATCCTACTGTGGTTGCTATCTGGGTGGTTTACAATGTGGGGTTGTTACTAATGGGCCCACACGAGCCACCTGGACCTGTCTCTTGGCACATTGCTGACTTCTGTTAGGTGCACATAGATTCTAGCATAAAATCACTGGGTCACAGGTTAAATGCATGTTTGATTTCAAGAAATAATGCCAAACAGTTTTACAAACCGGTTGTGTGGCCTCTTTATTCTTGGCAGCCATGTTTTCCATTTCTGGCAAGGGTAAGTGAAGTGAGTAGGATTTGTAATGTCTTACAGGTTTCTTGGAGCAAAATATCTTTTTATGGACACTATTTGAATTGAGTAAAATTTTAAAAAGTAATTAAGGGTCTGGAGATAAATTTCTTTTTAAAAGACAGGCTTAAAAAAAAAAGAAGTGTAAAAGTGCTTGGGCAAAATACATGGAAGACTTCCTTCATGCCAAAATATCTGTAATTCCAGATGCTCATCTCAAATTATCCACAGTGGGGATCTGACCTGACATTATCCTGGGGTTTCCAACAAAATAAACAAAATATAGAGAGGGGGTAGATTTAGCAACATTGACAAGAGTAAAGTGATGTCACTCATGTGAACCTAGGTAAATAAGCAAACATTTAAACAGAGCCTTCCAATAGTTCTACCAAGGAGTGAGGTAGGTTGGAAAATTAAATATAGATAGATAGATAGATAGATAGATAGATAGATAGATAGTGTGATCCTCCTGCCTCATCCTCCCCTAAGGGCTGGGATTACAGACCTGTAACACCTGGCTAGCAAGGCACTCTATTTCCCAGTGGTAGAGCACTTGCCTAGGAAGCCCTGGGTTCAAAAATAAAACCAACAAAACAAATAAAATTCCCTAAGTTTGGAAGTTTCTTTCTTCATCATTGAAACAAAAACACAAAAACACCGTTGGAAAAGTCTCTCACAGGACCCCAACACGCCCACGGGGGCTGTTGTCTTGGAGGACTTCTGCGCACAGCTGTCTTTCTTAACCTGTGGGCCTCGTTAATCACAGCTGTGCAAGAACGAGCTCAGGCAGCCCCCTAGGTTCTTTAACAGATTTCTCATTGAGGTTAATAGAATCCCAGTATAAGACATCAATTTTTTGTGTACAAATATACAAAAACTAAATGACCACTTTTAAAAAAAAACTGCTCAGATTAGGTTAAAATTAAATTAAAATTGTTCACATTTAAAAACTCAGTTGTAAGAGTTTATGATGAAAAGCATTTATGGCATGAGCATGTAAAACAGTACCAGCAAGTGAATGATGATTTCTTCTCACATAGGAAAAGTGGGTACCAGCGAGAATGAGTGAGCTAGGACTACAGGAATTATTATTTTCTAGTTTTCTATTGAGGATTGTAAGTTCAGGCCCAGCCCAGAGTTTGCCAATGTAGGGTGACCCTGTCTCAAAATTAAAACTAAAAAGTGGGCTGGGATGCAGCTTACTACGAAGGCCCAGAATTGAATCCCTAGTACTACAGGAAAAAAGTCCTCCTGATTCATCCCAGCCATGGGGCAGATGCAAGTCTGAGCCCAGAGCAAAATCCAGAGGCCTTGTGTGCAGGAGGTTGGCCCAGCCCTGTGCTCACGAAGGGCCTCTTCAGACCACATCCACTTGTGGGATGTAAGGTAGACTTAGGACTGCCTTCCTTACTCCTGAGGTACCATGGCCTTCTATCCTGGGCCATCCTCCCGTCCAAACCAGGAGCACACACCTCCATGAAGCCCTTCCAGGTGCCCCAGGCCACAGAGCTCTCACCTTGACATTTTAGGGACTCTCTTTGGCACACATTTTTACTTCATCCTCATGAGTTGCTTACTGGCACTATCTCCCTGACTTGGGGGGCAGGGTGCAAAGAGTGGGACCCCCAGCCTACACAGCACACTAAGCACTATCTTACACAGAGCCACACCCTCAACCAGTTATCCCCCCACAACCCCGGCTGTTTTTTTCCTTCAGTTGAAACCAAGGCTTAGAAGGGTAAGTCGTTTGTTCAAGCCTAAAACATTAGTAAGTGGCAGAGCAGGGATTCTACATTGAGTTTGGATTTGGATTTTTTTTTTTTTCTTTTTTTGTGGTACTGGGATGAAACCCAGGGCTGCCATTGCACTGAGTTTCACCCCAGCTCATTTTTTTGTTTCTATTGTGGGACAGTATCTTGCTAATTTGATAAGTTGCCTAGAGATCTCAAATGTGTGATCCTCCTGCCTCAGCCTCCCAAGGGCTGGGACCTATACACCTGACCAGCAAGGCACTCTATCTCCCATCCCCTCCCTCCTTTTCTGATCTTAGCCTCCCACCTCTGTCATCACACAGTTCCTGGTGTGACTGTGTCTCTTATCACATGATCCTGTAATCTCTGATGTATTTGCGTGCCTTCATGAAAGCACTAGATGTGGAGGAGAACTGGAAGGACTATGCATGATTGCACATCCCCAGCATTAGCCTAGTGTTCAATAGGGAGGACTTCAGAGAACACGAAATCTCTCTTGCCTTCCATTTCCATATTATAAAGAATATACAAGTTGTCCTCATGTTTTAAGGCTGTCACTTTAGTCAGTTCAGGCTGCTATAACACTGTAGACTAAGTGCCTTAAACAACAAATTTTTGTCTCGGTCTGGAGTCTGGAAGTCTAAGCTCCACATGCTGACAGATCTGGTGAGGACACTTCCTGGTTTGCAGGTGAATGACTAACTTTTTTTCTTTTTGGTGGAAGTGTGGATTGAGCCCAGAGTCTCCACATGAAGATCCATCCCAAGCCTATTTTTTTCTTTCTGATTTTAACACAGGGGCTCACTAAGTTGCCCAGAGTAGGCTTAAACTTGCGATCCTCCTGCCTCAGCCTCTTAGAGTGCTCAGGTTACAGGCTTGTGCCACTACACCCAGCAGACAGCCCTTTCTTGCTGCATCCTTACAGAAAGAGAAAGAATTCTAGTGTTTCTTCTGGTGCTCTCACCAGTGCCTAGGGGCTCGTGATTTGTCTCACTCTCACCTTCCAGTGGCCCTGTCTCCTCAGACATCACACTGGGACACAGAGCTTAGGGGTATGAATGGGAAGGACACACATGGACGGACACACACACACACACACACACACACACACAAAAGCTCTTAGCATGGTCTAAACCATGCTAAGCAATTGGAGTGACACCAAGTAGGTAACAGACCTAGATACCAGTCAGGCCTGCTACAGGGTGTGATAGGCCAGTGTCTTAGATGCCTTCTCATTGCTGGGACAGGATACATGACATCCACAATGTGAGGGAGAAAACACTTACTTTAGCTCACAGTTTCTGAAGCGCTCAAACAATCCATTCATGGGCAGTGGTAGACGCACACAGCAACACCACAGCCGGAGGACAGAAGTTCATGGCACGGCAGGCAGAAAGCCAGGAGAGGGAAGAAGGGCAGAGCTACCCTTCCAACTCCTGTCCCAGTGACCCACTCCTTTTGGGTCAAGCCCCAGGGTTCCCCCGCTCCTGACCAGGTCCCACCTCTTCACAGCACATGGTCCATAGGTGTCCCACTACATCCAAACATAGGAGGCTCTGGGGGACATTCCAGACCCAAGCCATAGTACCAGGCTACCTCCCCAGCTTTCCGCCAAGTCCTCGTGGGAACACAAGGACAGAACTGCCAGCTGCTGAGTCCTGCATGTACAGCCACCATCCCAACCCCTGTTGCGGGTGTGTGGCTGCCTTTCTCACAGATGAGGGAGCGGAGGGAACAAACCCACAGACCCTGGCCAGCTGCGGTGCTGCTATTTTATGGTGGTGGTCCCTGTCTCTCAGAGATACATATTAAAACATTTTAAAGTATTTACATAATCTGGGGACTGCTTTATAATAAAAAATGTCATGAGAAGAATGGATGCAACATGATTGGCAGCAGATTGATGATTGTGAAAATTGGCAAATTGAGCAGGTGGCATTTCATTATATTATTATTTGAAAGGATAAAACATTAAATGAGCTGACAAAATACCTGTAATTTAGTATTCAGGAGGATGAGGCAGGAGGATTGCCATGAGTTTGAAGCCAGCTTGAGCTACATAGTTCAGGACCAGCCTAGACTACAGAGTGTCACCCTACCTCAAAAAAAATAAAGAAAGAAAGAAAAGATAAAAACAGAGCTGGGATGTAGCTCTTACTGAAGGCCCTGTGTTCAATCCCCAGGACCATAAAAAAATCAAAATGAGACATGTGTATGCATCAGTTCCCTGAGTTGAGTGATATTATTTTGTATTGTAAATATACACTAATAAAGATATTGATTAAGAGATAAGAGAAAATGAAGTACACAGGAGTGTTTTTTTTTTTTTCTTTTGTAGGAGAGGGGACACTACAGATTGAACATAAGTCCTTTGATCTGAGCTCCACTCCAGGCCATTTTATTATTTATTTGAGAGAGAGCGTTCTACTATGTTACTAAGCTGCCCAGGCTGGACTCCAACCTGCGTCTCTCTTACCTCAGACTACCGGGTCAGGCTAAGTAGGAAAAAATATTTTTGAAGAATTTTTTTAAAAATCAGAAATCATTTAAAAGAAATACTTGTGACACTGTTGTGTTCCAAACAAACAAATAGGAAAAATTTCGCAAATCTGCCTTTCACACATTTAGAATGAGTATCTTAATAATGAAACATGTTAAGTCCATTTGTCCAGCTCTGGCCAGTAGCATCAGCTTTCCTATCTGCAAAGGTGTCATCACAGAAATTATTAAAATGAGTATCAGTTCCCTCAGTGGAAAGAACACTCAAAAAATACTTTCTGTCTTCACAGAGCAAAGCAGCCGGTGGCTTCTATAACTGAAACCTCAGTGACTGTGTGGGGCATTGAGGTTTGCCTTCCAAAGATTCCGCTATTGTACCCCATTATCACAGAAATCCTCCCGAATTAAAAGAAAATATATCAGTGAAAAACAAGCAGAACCGAAGCTGTTGTTTCAGATCTTTCTGGTATTTTTCCTCCTTGGGAATAATGGGAGCCTTTTCATCTAATACTATATACAGTCTGGAAGGTTGCAAATGTTTTTGTTATTTTAAGAATAGGAGCAGGGCATAGTGGCACAGGCTGTAATCCCAGCCCTTTGGGAGGCTGAGGCAGGAGGATCACAAGTTCAAGCCCAGCCTTGGCAACTCAACAACTTAGTGAGACCTTGTCTCAAAATAAAAAACTCAAAAAGGCTGGGAATGTAGCTCAATCCAAAGGCCCTGAGTTCAACTCCCAGTGACACACACATCACACACAAGACTAAACGTTTTCAGAAACGTCATCCTCTGTGTTGAGGTTTGTAAATCAAAAAGAGAAAAATCATTCAACATCCAGCACAGGCAAAGCTGAGTCAGCGAACAGAGCGGCAGAACCTCCCTTCAGCCAAGCGCCCTGGCCGGCTGGAAGGATGCAGGGGACAGGACAGTGTCTACGTGGGAGAGAGCAGGGCAGGGAAGCACTTGGCTGGGGGTCTCTGGGTGCTGGGCTCAACATCTCAGCCCACCTGCCCTCTCTCCTGTCCTCTACCCTGAGAGGTAAGGCTGGGCAAGGTGAGAGCCATGTCCATTGTTGCTCTGCCCAGGCCGTCTACGACCTGGGCCTTCCAGGACTGACAGCTGTGAGCTCAAGTGGGGTTTGACTCACAAGAGTTGTGACAGGCTAGGTGACAGAGACACAGTGCCCTGCAGGTATCTTTGCCAACTGAAAAAATAAAATTAAAAACCATTCTGAGAAGAGGGACTAGGTCAGTCAGCTTCTAAAAATACCCAAACAGGGGCAGAGAACCATCCCATTGCCCCACAGCAATCAAGAGAGAGACACACACAGATGAACATGTCTGCCAGGAGAGGGAGCGGGAAGGAAAGTCTAGGGATGAAAATAACATGTATTTGGGTCACTCAGAGGCCGGAGGAGACAGTCGCTGAGAGAGTCTTGTAAACAGCCTTCAGTCCGTGGCCAACATGGAGCATTTTGTGTCAGGCCCCTGAGGCCCAGCCGTGAGCTGGCCAGGCTTACCAAAGGACGAAGTGTGTACAGTGAAAGCCCCCAAGCCTTTGGCCACACAATGGGGAGTCACGAGACCACAGAGGGGCTAAGACTATGGGGCAAGTCCTTCATGGGGGCAGTCAGAGCTAGCATGGGATGATACAAGCTGCCACCATCCTGTACTTCTGACCAAAAAAAAAAAAAAGTCACAGTACAAAAGACCATTCAGGGAGGGGTAGCAGGAAATAACCACTAAGCTGCATCCAGAATAGTGACTGTGTAGAGAGAGGCCCACTTATAGGAAGACACAAAGTCAAGCATCTCAGGACCTCCGAGCCTCAGATTCATGGGTCCCAAGAGTCACCCATAATTCCCTGGGCTGGGCCTCCTGGGTTACCCCAGTGGCCTCTGCAGCCACTCTGGGTCACTGTCCATTCCAGTCCAGCCTCCTCACAGCCGAATACCCCAGGCCTTCTCTCACTGGTCCCTCCTGCCTTGCAGGTGTCCTGGAAGTACCAGTCCCAGGGCCCTGAACAGCACTGCAGTCCCACCTGCTGCTTCCTTCCGTTCCCAGTAAGACTCCCTCCTAACCCCACGCTGCCTCTGCCTTCAGGAAGCTCAAGAGCAAAGACCAAAAGCATGATGAAAAGGAAGGCCAGCCAGTATGTGGAATAGATCAGGGTCTCCAAACCCTGGCTGTGGCCTGTCAGGAACTGGGCCACACAGTAAGAGGTGAGTAGTGGGTGAGTGAGTGGAGCTTCATCTGAATTTACAGCTGCTCCCCAGCACCCACATCACTGCCTGAGCTCCACTTGCTGTCAGATCAGCAGACGCAATCCCTGGTACCAAAAAGGCTGGCGATTCAGGACAAGTATGGCCTACACAGCAAGACCCTGTCTCAAAAAAAATAAATAAAATAAAATAAAATAAGGCTGGTGATCACTGGGTTAGTTAGATTACCTCCTGTTGATTTCTTTATGAAAATTGGTAGTTCATTTGACTCAGCTATCCCTCTTCTGGGTATCTTCCCAAAAGAGTTAAAGTCATCATATAAGCATGTATACCCATGTTTGTAGCAGCACAACTTATAGTAGCCAAATCTTGAAAGAAGCCAATATGCCCAACCACAGGGGAATGGAGGAAGAACACGTGGTATATAAACACAATGGAATACTAGTCTGCCATAAAGAAGGAAAATTTTGAGTTATTCATAGGAAAAATGGACACACCTTGAGACCATTCTGCTCAGCAAAATGAATCAGGCCCAGAAAGTTAAATATCATCTGGTTTCTCTAATATAAGAAAACCTAACCATAAAAAAATGTAAGAGAGATGGAAGAAAGTAAGGGACTTGGTGGAGAGGGAAAGGGAAAGTGGGGGGATGAGAGGATGGGAAGGGGAAAGGGACGCAATGTGTAAATAAAAAAATAAAATAAAAGAATAGATTGCCTTCTGTTTCTAGAGGACGTGGGAGCACACAAAAACCTTTCCCACATACTACCACGTTCTGATCTGACAACTGTGATGTGAGCCAAGTATCGTCAATCCCACACTAGGAATATAGAAACTTAAACTTGCAAGAGCTTAAGTGATAGCTGCAAAGTCACCCAGCTACTCAATGAAATGCAAACTTCCCTCTCACTTGCCACACATCCGGTTTAGCAACACCACCCCCTGCAGGGTGCTGGCTTCCCGCTGTGCTCCTGAGGCTGACAGGGAGGTGTGGCTCATTGCTGATGCCCAGCAGCTCCAGGGAGAACCCCAGAGCTTATCACTAGCTCAGGAAAGATCCAATTCCAAATACAGCTTCTTCCCAGTGCATACCTCTTCTACACCAATGTAAAGTGGGAATCTTAAGGCTGGCCATCTAAAGTCAGGGACTGTGTATATATCCAAAGGGAAGCAGGCCGCATAGCCCAGGCCTGTAATCCAAGAATTCTGGGAGGCTGAGGCAGGAGACTCGCAAGCTTGAGCCCAGCCTGGGTGTTATGGCGTGGGTCTGGAATGGCCCTCCTGCTTGGAGGTGGCCAATCATGGACCTAATCCATTGATTTTCTGCGCCATAAGAGGGCAGCTGGTTTGGAAAGGCCGACCCCTGGGGCATGGCCTGGAGGGGCACACATTAGCTCTGCCCTGTGGCACTCTGCTTCCTGTCCTCTCCAGCTAGGTCCTCTGCTGGACACCTCTGCAACTGCCAGCTGACCATGAACAAAGCGAGACCTCCTGAAACTGTGAGTTAAAATTAACATTTTCTGCTTTTAAGTTGAGGAAGTTAGGTATTGTGTCCCAGCAACAAAAAGAAGTAATTAAGATACTGGGCAACCTAGTGATTTAGAGAAATGCTGTCTCAAAATCAGAAACTTAAAAAATGGGCTGGGGATATAGCTTGGGGTGAAGGCCCTAGGCTCAATCCCCACATAAGAAACAAAATTAAAAAGGGAACAAAATCACACGTCAAAGAAACAGCTAGACCTTCACATTTGTTGCAGCTTTATTTACAACAGCCCAATGTGGAAATGAGTGCTCACTGGCAGAGGAAGGATTAAAGGCAGTGGGTGTATCATACAGCCTTGAAAAAGGAAGTCTTACCATCTGTCACAACAGTCAATCAAGTCAAGTCAAAGCAGACACAGAAAGACAGACACTGCAGGACCTCACTTACAGGTGAAACTTCAAAAAGTCAAATTCCCAGAAGCAGAGAGCAGAAGGAAGTTACCAAGGGCAGTTGGGTGGAGAAAGGGGGAGATACTGGTTAAAAGGCCAAACTTCTTGTAGTAAGAGGAATAAGTTCTGGGATCTGAGGCCCAGCCTGGGCACTAGAGCTAATAACAGTGCATTGAACCCATGACATTTGCTAGGAGCTCGATCTTACCTGTTCTCATCACTCGTCATCAAAAGAAAAAGCTCCTGTGTGAGGTGGCGGGCACGTGAATGAGCTGGCTGGAGACATCATTTTACAATGTGAACGAGGGCCAAGTCATCACCTGGCACCTTCATTAGGTGCACACGACTCGCACCAGTATGGCTCCCGCAGCCACAGAAAAACCCTTCTCCCCAAGGGATGGGTAGAAGCCGCATCCCAGAGCTGTTGGCTCCTCTGCACCTGGCCTCACCCTTAGCTTCTCTCACGCTTATAAAAAACAAAACAAAAAACACAACTGTCTTCCAAGAACTAGCTGCAGCAGCAGCAGCGAGCACATGCACTTATGTGGTCCTGGGACCGCGAGCCGGGCTGCTGTCAGGAGGCAGTGACCACCTCTGTGCTAACATCTCCTTGGGGTGACACTGGGCATTTACCTAAGGAAGCAGGGGAGGAGAAGGCGGGGTGGTGACCAGCCTGGCCAGGGACAGAGGGAAGGAAAGCAGCCTTTCTCCTGATCAGCAGGGCAGCAGCGCAGTGGAGCCAGCCTGCCATCCCAGCACTTCGGGTGGCCGCGGCAGGAGCATGTGGAGTTGGCGGCCAGCCTGGGCAACTTGGCAACTTAGTGAGACCCTTTCTCAAAACAAGAAATGAGCAGAGCTGGGAACGCCGCTTAGTGCGTGGGCCCCAGGTTCAATCCCAAGTTCGGGGAAGCGGGGAGGGAATTACAAGGAGTAACCAGGCCCTTTCTAACTGGAAAGTCAAATAAAAATATCTGTTGTAACCCGAGATGCTGTCAAGCACAGTCCAGTGGTAATTAAAAGGCATTTAAACATTCCAAGGAGTGACCAGGAAGGCTGCCTCAGCTCTGGGCGCCTTTGCTGTCGCCTGGCACGAGAGCAGTGGCCTCCTGCCTGGTCCGCCACCCGCCCCACAGGGCCCTCCTGCTGCGTCTGTCCGCCACAACCCTGTGGCCAGACCCACGGGCTCTTCCGCTTGGGCGGCTTCCCCCAGGACGCACCTCCAAGGCCCTGGGCCGTGTGTTGGGACTGACTTCTCAGATCAGCCCGGGGTGGAGACACTGTGACAGCTCCCATGCAGCCATGAGGCCACGTGGCTGGGACAGCAAAGGCTGATGGGTTTCCTGTGGCTGCTGGGACACAGGGCGGCACCTCGAGGCTTAGAACACCACCGGACTGTCACCTGAGTATGCTGGAGGTCCCCAGGTGAAATGACTTTCAAGATGCTAAAATCAAGAGTCTGCAGAAAAGTTTTTCTGTGGAGCTCCACTAGTTACTGCACTGTCTTGATTTTGTTTGTTCGGGGGGTACTGGGAGTTGACCTGGGAACTTTACACTGGTGACATAGTTGGCCCTTCTTAGTTAGTTAGTTAGCTAGCTAGCTAGCTAGCTAGCTAGTTAGTCATTGAGAAAGGGTCTCATTGCTAGGTTCCCTGGGCTGGACTCAAATTTACAAACCCCCTCACTCATCCTCGGAGAGGTGTGGGATGACAGGCCCGCACTAGCACATGGAGCTACGGCTTTCCTCCGCCGCCTTCTGGAGGCTGCCTGGCTTCCCTGCAGCGTGGCCATGTCACTCAACCTTTTCTGTCCCCATGTCTCCATCCCCTTCATAACCTCCTGCCTCCTCTCGGAAGGAGCCCTGTGATTGCATTAGGCTAGCTCCAGTAATCCCCAGTAATCTCCCCTACAAGATCCTTAATCACATTTGTGAAATCCTTTTGCCAAAGATCAGGGTGGCTACATCTTTGGGGAGCCATTTTGCTCGCTATTCCTAGTCTCATAGGCAAGATTTAAGCTTGTGCCCTCCAGCCCCCAGAAAAAGCCACCACCCCCCTATCTGCTTGACTCACCTTCACCTGAAAGCCTTTCTCCACAGACTACAACCATCACCTGGCTCAGTCCCACTTAACCACAGGCCTGGGCTCAACGTGACCCCTTTGGGAACACCTTCCACGTCAGCAATCATCTCTTACCCTCCACTGGGCTGGCTGTCCCTCCTCCAGACTCCTGTCACCAGAGCTCACTACTACAAAGTCACAGCTGTAACAGCAGTGGGCTCCCACAGAGCTCCCACAGCCAAGGAAAGCGGGGTGACCGGTGGGTTGGTGGGTTAGTAGAACAAGTGAATCAGCTGAAGTTAAGACATTTGAAAGGAACAACATTGATAAAAGCTTACAGATACCAGGGCAAGGAGATTGGGCAGGAATTTTTTTAAAAAAGTATTATTCTGTGGAGTAGATTTTGGCGTTTATAATACCTTATACTTTCAAGAACTGAGAAACATAGGGAGAAACTGGGGGAAGAAGTAGGTATGTGGCCACCACAGGCTGTTCTTGTCTACAGCTCTGGCAGCAGGTGGGCAAGGATGTGGGTTTTGGGGCACGAGGTAGGTCCCAGAACGAAGGATATACAATGGTGAGTGGAACATGGTAGTGTATCTCTGAGGACACAGGTGACAGATTGAGCACAGGAGGAAGACTTCAGAACCAAGAATGAATGACAGGCCTATGGACCTTCCTGCTTTTTGGACTTTTGGTAGTAGAGCTTACAGTTTGAAGCATGCATGTGCGTGTACGCACACACACACGCACACACACACACACACAGATAGATAGAGAGAGAGAGAGAGAGAGAGAGAGAGAGAGAGAGAGAGAAACTAAATACATGGCCACACTCATAGAAATCATCAGTAGCAGCCCAGGCTTCAAAACTGAACTGTCTGGGTTTGGTTCTTTGTGCTTACCACGGCTTCATCCTGTCTCTCAAACACTAACTGTGTTTTATGTTTGAAAGAAAGCAATAGGCAAATAGGCCAAGCCTGTCACCTGGAGTGATATGCCCATCATCCCAGCACTGTGAGAGGCTGAGGCAGGATTGCAAGTGGGAGCCCAGCTCTGGGGATTTAGTGACTGAGTGGGACCCTGACTCAAAATAAATTTAAAAGGGGCTAGAGATGTAGTTCAGTAAGAAGGTTTGGGCCCAGTACCCAATACCACACACAGAGAAACTCTGGGGGCTGGCCGAGTGGGCAGACTGGTCAGACAGGAACACAGCTGAGGAGAAGGGAAGAAAAGGGATATGTCTCTTCACCAGACAAGTCTCAGAAGAAGAGGTCAGGAGGTGGAGCACCTTCCAGTCCACAGAGGGCCAGACTAATCTTTCATCCCAAATGGCTTTCCACACCCAAATTTCCGACACTCATTCAGTATTATAGTTTCCACAAGAGAAAGAGGAATCTTAGATGGAGAAGTTTCAGGTGCAAACCCATCTAATTAGGTGAGGCAGGATGCCATACACAAAGAGGCCAATTTATTTCAACTCTAACCCACCAAGGTATTGCACCAGTTAGAGATTCCTGAAAGGCTCTCCTTAATATTCTGAATTACATTTTTGTCAAATTAAATATAAAACACTTCTGAGAAAACTGATGTGCCCATGTAGCCAATCCAAACCTGGGCGGGGTCCTCTAAGCAAGCCTGGGTATGCTGGTGTTGGCTCAGAGGGGAAGAGGGAGTAGGGCTTTAATTCTTATTTCCCGGCATAGGTGAATGCACCACTGGCGTGGACATTAACTTCACCCTGCCTACCCAGCCACAGGCATGTCTCTTAGAGAAGGCAGTGACATCTGCATGGCAAAGAACTAGCAACTCTCAAAGGGAAACTTTTCCCACTCCAATGAATCTTAGCATCCAGAAACCTTGTACCGTTGCTTGTTTAAACAGAACAGTAGCACCTTTACCCTGCCCAGGTCCAGCCTGCAGTGTGCAGTGAGGAAGCTGCAGCATGGGAGAGGCATAACTTACCAGAAGTCCCAGAGTGCTGGCTGGGACCCTGGGCTGGAAGTGGAGCTTGGCAGTCTTTGCTGGCAGGCTTCACTGAAGATACATATGAGATGATGGTTTGTTACCAGATCGGGGTCTGGAGATCATAGTCTGGTTCTTGGTATCCCAAGCCAAGAACTGAGCAGGATACACAGAAGTAGTAAGAAAGCCCAAACTGCACTGGCATCATGTTGCAATTTGCCCACAGTTGCTTATTTGAAGCCTCTGAGGCCACAATGTCTTAGAACTTAGAATATTTTGCATTTTTTAAAAAAGGAGTAAATACGTTAATATTTTGGCAGTCAAAATATAGCCCAATATTGATGCTAAATGGGACCAAAAAAAAAAAAAAAGAGAGATTCACATCAGTCTTCTGTTAATTTCGACTGGGTTGTGCTACCAAATTTAAGATTTTTAGAGCTTTTAAGGGTTTTTGGAATTGCAGATAATTGTGGACATGAACATCGAAGAAAACTTTCACACATAGCAGGAAAAAAAATTCACCAGACAGGGAATATTTACCAGACATCCTGAAAAGCTTGTTGCAGTGTGACCCTCACACAGCATTGCATGATAATAGCAGTTACTATTCCAAGTCTAAAAGTCAGGAAACTGAGGCAAAGAAGGGTTAAGTAACTGGCCTCAAATCACATCACTAATTTGTCCATTTATCTGCTCAATCTCAACTTGAATCAAATGAATGTAGTTGAATATTCATGGATATTTTTTCTTGTTGAGGGCTGGAGTTCTTCTAGAATGCCTGGCTAGACATCGGTATATGATCTGAATTTGCCTTATCTGCATGATGCCCTCAATTTAATCCCAGCACAAAATAAATAAATAACAATAACAAAATTTGCCTTTTTCCTAAGATTGAACCTGGTGTCTTCTTACAGGGTGACATCCTGGTTCTCTCTCTCTTTCTCTCTCTCTCTCTGTCTCTCTTTCTCTCAGCTTTTTTTTTTTTTAAACAGAGTCTTACTCTGTAGTCCAGGCTGATCCTGAACACACTATGTAGGCCTCGAACACGGGCTGAGTGTTAAGATTACAGAAGCATGTTTATTTTGAGACAGTCTTGCTAAATTGCCCAGGCTGAAATTGCCCAGGCTGGTATTAAACTTGCAGTCCTCCTGCCTCAACCTCCCAAAGTTCTGGGATTACAGGCCTGTGCCACCAAACCTAGCTTGCCTGCTCTTTTCATTACCTGCTTTGTGTCAGCAGCAGCCAACCCACACAAAATTTGTAAGGCTTCTTAGAGCACTGATAAAAGTCTTTAAAGGTTTTAGAGAAAAATGACTGATTCAGTTCACTCACTTTCTCAGAATTAGACCCACTTCCGGTAAAGCAAGCACAGTGCGTGACCTCCTAATAAAACAGTGTTGTAGAATTATTAATGCTGGATGCTTACGGAGGGGTTTTTCCCTTGGTAATGAGTCCCTACGTGGAGGCACAGAACTTAGCTGCAGACAGCGTGTTCTGCCTTCTGTGTAACTCGGCTTTACGATCAGATCGGACACAATTCCTGGAAGTGGCTTCCTACTATTGTGCCTAGCCTTTGTCAGAATGCGTTTGAACTATGTACAAAGATTTACCAAGGAAGCATTGATGTTCTAATAATTGTTAAATTAGGAAGTGTTGAAATCGCGTAGCCATCCAAAATTTGGAAGAACAATGTGCTTTGCTGGGGTAATCTCACTTCATCACCACTCAAACATCAAACTATTGTGCAAAATGTATTTACAAAAAACTCCAGCTACCATGTGCGCATCTTGTGATTAACTGAATTTTATTATTTCAGAAAATTAGAAAACCACTGTTGTTCCATAAATGCATTCTTCAAAGATTTGTGGCTGTCTGGAGTGTAATTTTATTATGCTTAGGTAATACAAAAGCCCAGATTTTAAAAATCCGAAAGGAAGGAGGGTTTCTATAGAATTTAGTTTTAGGAAAGCTTGGAACAACTTTATTCTTTGTGTGCTGCGTGTGTGTGCGTGTGAGTGCGTGTGAGTGTGAGTGTGAGTGTGTGTGTGTGTGTGTGTGTGTGTGTGGTTCTAGGCAGGGAACCAAGTGCCTTGTGCATCTAGGTAAGCACTCTACCTCTGAGCTATGCTTCTTACCTTGAAACTTGTTCTTTAACAATGACAAATAATAAGTGCTCTTCTGTGTGATTATTAGTGAATAATAAGCTGGGTTGCCCTGCACTGTGATCTCCTACTTTCTTTCACAAGGCTCCCTCTGGTGTTAAGTCAAGTCCAGCTTTCCCCAATTCTGTTTGGGGCTTCAGTGCTTCTAATTAATTAATTAGAATTAATTCTAATTGCTGTTTCCCTAGCAATTACATTATGTTAGGTGTTATAATTCACCTGGACATAACCCCTAAAGGAGGATGTAAGGTTGCTCTGCTATTTTATAGAAGGAACTTGAGCATCTGCATATTCTGGTGTCCTTGGGGGTCCTGGAGCCAACCTCAGTGGATACTGAGGGACAGCTATGGAAATTTCTGGGCAAGTGTTGTTGGGTAGGTTGGGATAGTCCTTCCAACCTCTCATCTTAAGCCACGCTGAAGAGATAACTTAGCTCTCCATTTTCCCCTGGATGTGTGCCCATTTGTGGTTGTCACTAACAATGCCAGGCACCATCCTTAGCAGTGGCACACAGGTATGCTTCCTGTCCTCAAGGCCTTTTGGTTGAGGAGGTTCTCGCACCTGAGTGTGCATCACAGTCTCTCAGAGAATTCAATAAGGCCACACCTCTAGCAGATCTGCAATGGGGCGTGAGAATTTGTTTCACCAGTGATAGTGACGTTACTGGTTTGGGCTCCCTACTTTGGAAGGAAACCTCAAAGGTAATTAGTCACAGAAATGTGGTGAGTTCTCTAACAAGGTTTGGAGGGGCAAAGGACCCTAAATCCCAGCACTCAGGAGGCTGAGACAGGAGGATTGCCATGAGTCCAAGGCCAGCCTGGGCTCTACAGTGAGTTCAGGACCAGTCTGGGCTGCAGAGCGAGATCCTGTCTCAAAAAAATAATAAAATAAAAAAATAAAAATACCCTAACTTCATGCATGGGGCTACATGGGGGTAGAGAACATTTCTGTAGTCACAGCTGTTCAATCAGCCCTAAGTTTCTGGGATACAATAAACACTGGCTATCTTTTTTTTTTTTTCATTTTAACATCATAAGAATCCAATACGCACCACAGCTGACATCTGTTATTATTTATCTTTTTATTATGATCATTCTAGCAAGTATAAATGGTTTTGATTTGGATCTTTAACCATGCTGAGCATCTTACTGTGTGCTTACTGTGTTATTTTTTTTTTTCTCTTCAATGGAGAAATGTCTGTTCAGATCCTTGCCCACTTATTACTGAGTTGTAAGTGTTCTCTGTATATGCCAGGAAAAAGTCTCTTATCTGATACATGATTTGCAATTTCCTCCCATTCTGCGAGATGTTTTCTCACTTTACTGATGTGATCTTTGAAACATAAAAAATTTTAATTTTGAGGAAATCTGATTTTGCTACTTTTGTTTTGGTGTCCATACTGTTGGTATCTACTAAGCATCCTTTGCCAAATGTAATTTCATGAAGATGTAGCCCTGTATTTTTAAAAAACATTTCATAGTTTTTCTCTTACATTTATATATTTGGTCTTTTCAGGGGTTCATATTTGCATGTGGTGGTTCACTCTTTTTCATTTGAATATCTTGGCACCATTTGCAGAAACGACAACCCTTTCTCCCCAACTCCCAAAATCTTTTGTATGATCTTGGCCTTCTTGTCAAAAGTCAGTTGCAAAAAAAAAAAAAAAATAGTTGGCCATAGAGACATGTATTTATTTCTGGACCCTCAGTTCTCTCCCATGGATCTGTATAACCATCCTTACGCCAGTACCACACTGCCTTGGTTACCATTTTTGCTTCAATATTGTTATAGTCTTTCATTTTTATTTTGATAACGTGGAAAAGAATGGCCAGTGTTCCTTCTGATTTCTCTCTAGATCTCCAATATGTGGCTGGGATGAGAATCACTGCACTGGGAAATTGTTAGATAGAAATTCCCAGCCCCTAACCCCGATGTGGAATCCCTGTATACAGGGCCCTTAGATCTGGGTAGCCATAAGCCCACTAGCACAAGGAACTTCTCTAGGCTCCTTACAAATCTAATGTCTCCATACAAGCCAGTGACTTTATAGCTATAAAGCAAATGGCCTGTAGTTGGCTACAATGCAAATCTAACGACAACACTCCTTGCCTGAAATTTTCCACCCTCCGCCTGTGCACTGATTGATCACAGGGTTAACCCAGTGGCATTTACATGTTGAGAGGTCCCTGCCAGCTGCTCTGTGCAGAACATGTGAGAAAGAGCAAGAAGGCGCCCCAGAAGACAGGCAAAAGGCCACCGCCCTGGCCCAGGTGCCGTGGCCACAGCTGCAATCCACCAGCAGGGAGGAGGGCAGGAGATGACCATGGGCCTTTGAGAGGCTGTAAACAATGGGATGAGATTTTTTCCACCAGGTAGCTTCTTAAATCTTAAAAATTCTTACTATGATAAAACATGCAAAATATAAAATTCCCTGTTTATTTCATCTTTAAACTGTATGATTCAGTCAAAATTAAGTACATTTGCACTAGTATACAATGATCACTATGACCCTTCTCCAACTTTCCAAACCAGAGCTCTGTCCCCAGTCCACAACCGTCAATCCCCACCTCCCTACACACCCTACTGCTGTCTATGAATTTGCCTATTCTAGGCAATATTAACTGGACTCATACATTATTTATCCTTTTGTGTCTGGCTTATTTAACTTAGTGTCCTCAAATTTCATGCCTGTTGTAGCTTGTACCAAATTTTCCTTCCTTTCGATGATTGAATAATATTCCACTGGATATGTACACTGTGTTGTGTATTCAGCTATTGATGGGTTCATAAAAGGAGAAGAATTCCATGTCCAACCTCTTAGTTTATGAGAATTAAACTGACACAGTGCAGATTAACTGGAGGAAAGCATAATGCAAATTTTATATGACATGCAAGTCCTGATAAAGAAATAAGGGCACTGAAGCATAGCTCAGTGTTTAGAGCACTTGTCTAGCATGCCCAAGGCCATGTTGGATCCACCAGCACTACATAAAGATTATCTGGACATGGTGGTGCACACCTGTAATCCCAACACTCATGAGGCTGAGGCAAGAGGAGGCCAGGCTGAGCTACATAGTGAGTTTAGGACTAGCTTGGACTACACAGTAAAACCCTATCTTAAATGAACAACAAACGGAAATAAGATGTGGTGAAGATGTGCCTACGGAATGTGCCTAGCATGCACTAAGCCCTGGGTTTGATCCTCAGCACCAAAAAATAAATAATATATGAAGACCCAGCTGGGGTGTGGCTCGATGGTAGAGGATGTGCCTAACATGTACAAAGCCCTGAGGATGATTTCTAGCACCAAAACAATGTGAACATTTAAAATAAAGACCTGAAGAAGCACTTAGAACTGACTGGTGACCTACCGATTGGACAGATACTAAGTTGGAAGCAAAGTAGTAAAATGTGAGTTGATAACAAGGAAAGGGGCTGGGCTCAGGAAGTGAGCTGGGTAGAACAGTAGCCAGGAGGAGGGGTGAGTTTATGAAGATTTGTTTGTACGTAATTCCTTTGGCCTCAACTTTCTTGCCCTTGACAACAAGAAAGTTGCATGTTTCTCTTCTAGGAAAGGCATCTGTCACATGAGACTGTCATCTTTTGCCTTGAAAGAAAAGTCAAAGAGATTTCTTTGTGCTTTCTCTTCTCATGTGCCTTTAATTTAAATAATCAACAGGCCAAAGTAGCAAATTTTAACCTCTTCAGGTTATTTCTATTGTAACTAATGCTATATTGACCACGAGTGGACACATACACGTGTTTGCCTGAGTCCCTGCTTGCAATTCCTTGGCATGTTGTTATGGTTGGACCTAGAACACCCCCAAAAGCCTCACGTTTGGAAGGTGGTTCGATCATGGGGTTCATCCATTGACTTCCTGTAAAGAAGTGAGGCCTGGTCAGAGGGGCAGGTCACCAGGGCATGATCATTTCTATATTCTGTTGTTACAAAATCACACAACCCCTTAAATTGGAAAATCTGGTAATATCTACCAAAAGGGCATGTGTGTTTTCCCTGTAAGCCAGCAATCTCTCTCCTGAGGATATGTCATATGAGCCATTCATTGAGACACAATTTCTAAAATTTAAAAACTTTAAATTACCCGTGTATTCAGTAATTGAGTACTGGTTGACTAAACAAGGACACAACTGGTGAAATACTGTACAGCTTTAAAAAAGGAATATGGAAGATGCCCATGCTGAAATGGAGAGAACTACTAGCTATTTTATTAAGCAATGAAAGCAAAATGCACAGCACCATGGAGAGTACATTATTTCACTGAATGTATATAGGATGTGAGCTTTGGTGCAAAAAAGAGAAAACACATATACTTGCCTTCTTTTGTATAAAGAACACTGGAAAGATAAATCAGAAACTTACATGTTTTTCCAGTAAAAAATCATTTTTAGGGAAGAGCAATCAATTAATACTCAGTTTCTCTAAAGATATTAAAAGATTTGAGTGAGTTATGGGTCTTTGTTTGTTTTTCTGTGAGTTACTTTCTTTCAGCTGCAAGTAACAAAAAATCTTGACCTAAAATCTGTTTGTTTTTTCATATCATAAGAAATACGATGATTGGCAGATACAGTGTTGATGAGGGCTTGGAGCTTAGCAGTCTTTTGGCCTTCTTGACCATGAAATTGCTGCTGCAGTTCCAAGTATCACCGCTGCATTCACACCAAGAGGCACGTGGTGGGTAGAGAAGAGTGGGAAAGGTAGTGCCAGTCATTTTCGGCTCTTTTACCAAAAAGAAGAGACTCTCATAGCTGGCTTCAGCCAATGATGATTCATCATGTAGAATTCAGCATGTTACCATCTTGATTATATTTAAGTTTCTGTTAAAAGAAAGAAGTGGGAATGGCAGGCCAGGCCAGAGTCTGTTTCCTTCGGGGAGAGGGGGGGTCTTCTGAATGCCTGCTCATCAGCCCTTCTCTAAGAGTGAGCCATGGGAAAAGCACAGTGGCACGTGAGCCCCCTTGGGCAAGGGTCACAAAGGGCAGGCCTCGTGCTAGGAAGCTCAGCCTGAGATTCTGCCTGTCCTTTTGTAGAGCCCTCAGAGGTGGTTTCTGGGGCCTAGTCCCATTTTCTCTGGAAAGGGATCCTCAGCAAGTCTACCTTAGAGCAGGGGTAGTTGGGTAAGGGCAGAGGAGGGGCGCAGGGTCTGATCACTCCATTCCCAGGCCCTCAGGGTGTACAGATGGCACACAAGATCAACCCTCCTGATGACAACTCCAAACTAAGACTGTCCCCCAGTTCCTAGGATCCACAAGATGCTGGTTCTCAATAGGGTATGGGTTTTGATCCCTAGGTACCAGACTTCCCAAATGACAATGCAACAGTGTCCAGTTCAATTTGAATGTGAGCATAGAGATACTCTAACTGATGCATTACAATATTTTTCTGAAACTTAGTTGAGAGGGGTACCCTCTCTTTGATTCATTCCCAGGGGACTGTGGCAGCATCTGCAGGCATTGTGGCTGTCATACCTCTATAGTGCTGTTGGTGTCTGGTGGTGAGAGGCCAAGAATCAGCTGCAGAGGACAAGCCACCTAGATGAAGGGTTATCCAGCCCTCCGTGGCAGCATCGCCATGGTGGAGGAAACTGCTTTTCCTTTCAGCTACCCTTTCCTCCTGACATTTTGTTCCTTTGGTGCCTACCTTCATCTATTTTTTAAATCTCAGCATGATGACTGCCATAAAGACTGAAATACTGTTTCTTTCCAGTTTTCTTCTATATCTCCTAAGCATTCCAGGGACGTGCTGGCTGAGAAAAGATAGCGTTTCCAGCAAGATGGGGGCAGGAGTGCCAGCCGACTGAGGCCCTGGCTCCTTAACCCGCCTCACAGCGGCAGCCTCACAGAGCAGCCAAAGGCTGGAGCAAGCTGGGAGGGGCACTCTTTCCAAGGAGAGAGATGGGAGCCGCTGCCTGGTCATCTAGAGACCCTTTCTCTGCAAGCACAGGAGTGGGAGGGCAGTGGGCAGCTGAAGGTGGGGTGAGATGACGCGGCTCTTAATCAAACAACTTTGGAGAGAACAGGAGAGGAAGGAAGCAGAGGGTGGGGAAGGTTCTGAATGTTTTCTGGTTATGAGATGTGTATAAATTCCTGGGAGGTTATTTGAGGATATTTATCCCAACCCCTATTCACAGTTGTCCTGGAAATGATTCCAGGACATTAGAATTCAGGGATGATGGCCCCTTTTGTGCCGTGCCTTGCCCCTGTTTCCCTCCCTCTCTGAAGCCCCCTCTGTCACTCATGTGGGGGGCACACGGCAAACAGAGTTGACGAACTCTCATGGTCTACCCAATTTACAGACAAGGGTGTCTCTGAGGAAAGAATTATTAGTAGGGGTTTTCCCTTTTTTTAAAAAAAATAATAAAGAGCATGCAAACAAACAAAAATCAACTTATTTACTTAAGGATAGAGCCTGAGGTTTAGGGGGTAAAAATAAAAATCCATTATTCGGGCACTTATTATGCAAAGCAAGATGAATCGGTTCCTGGTTATACAAAAGCTTGGCTTTTAGGGAAAATCTCCTTGCCTTCCTTTTTGCTGGAGAAAACAATTACAAGAAGCAAAAAGAGAAGGGCTGAGAGCTCCCGAAACTCCAGGAAACCCTTCACAGCTAAGTTGTGGCCTGACAGGGCCTAGATAAGGAGGAGAGGGTGCAGGGCTAGGGACCTGGGGAATGGCAACCTCTTCCTCACCTGTGACCCCCAAAGCGGCGGAGTTTACGCCAAATGATGTTTGTAACTTCAGATGGCAACTTAGTTCTAGCTCTCTTCTTTGGAAAGGTTGTAAATTAAGCTAACATTTAAGGAAAAAAAGCTGTTTTATTTTTCATCCATTATTAGCAATAATACTCAAGGGAGTAAAAATTTACAAAATACAACAAATAAAAAGTAGAGAAAATAATCACTGGGACAAGTGAACCATAGTTGAAGACTCAGAGAGATGGTCCCTGACCTTATTTTTTTCCCCAAACTGACTATTTCTTTCCATGTTTTTCTCTAAGCATCATTTTTTTTTTAATTTAAAATTTTGAGATGACTTTAAATCTAAGGCTATATCTCACTTTAAAAAGCAGGGTGTTGGGGAGAGGGACTGAAAGTGTGGCTACTGGTTTTAGAGTGCTTACCTAGGGTGTACAAGGCCCTGGGTTCTAATCCCCAGCACTACATAAAACTTAGCCAGTCATGGTGGCACCTGTACTTGGGAAGCCGAGGCAGGAAGATTGCCATGAATTTGAGGCTAGCCTGGGCCACACAGTAAGCTCAGGGTTTTAGTTCTTGCTTATAGTATGCATGAGGGTCTGGGTTTAATCCTCAGCACCAGAAACAAAATGTTGTGGCTTGGATCTGGAGTGTCCCCCAAAAGCCTCATGTGTTTGGATGCAGTAGGGTATTTGTTGAGCCATATACTGTTGGGAGGTGGGACCTGGCTGGAAGGAGCCAACGCCTAGGCTTAACCGAGAAGGGGCAGATCACTGGCACAGGATTGGGAAGAATATAGGCTGATTCTGTGCTTCCTCCCTGAGTGGACTTCCTGTTTGCAATGTGGTGAGGAACTGCCTCCCCCTCTGCCTTCCCTATGTGCTTCCACTGTTGCCAGCTGCCCACGAATGGACTGTGACCTTCTGAACCTGTGAGCTAAAATGCACTCTTCCTCTAATCTGTGCCTATCGAGTATTTTGTCATAGCAACAAAAAAGTAATGAAGATAATAAACTATCCTTTATTGAGTCCTTGCTACCTATCAGACAATGCTAAGCACTTTGTGTACACCATTTCACTCCATGATCAGAACAGGCTGATGGAGAAGATGTGTGGTTATCTCCCATTTTGTAGATTTGAGAGGCTGAGTCTCTTGGCCACAGAACGAGCAAAGGCCCCAGCAAGGCCTCCTGTCCTACTTCTTCATGTAACATCAAACATGACCTTTCCCATGTTGTAACTCTACTTAAACCTGACCTTGAACTGCTGTCCAGTGGTTTGAATTACGCTATCACATTTTATGGAATCATTTCCCTATTAGAGGATATTTGGCCTACCTCCTACTTTCTTGTGGTGATAACAGATATTTGTGACTGGGGAAATTGCAATGACTGAGAAAAAACTGTTTTTGATTTTAGATATTTTTAGGACAGATTTCAAAACAAGAAATTGGGACTGCTATAATTGCTGTTATGTAGTGACTTAGAGAGTCACATTGATCTTTAAAAAGCTCCCTTTTTCTGTATCTCCAGCAGCAATGGAAGTCATTATTTTTTAAAAATTTAATCCACTTAAGTGAAGAATTACAGGAAGGAGATGTGGCTTAGTGGCAGCAACTTGCCTAGATGTGCAAGGCCCTGATGGAATGCTCAGGAACCAACGAAAGTGCGGTGTTGGTACTTAATTTTACTTTATAAGTAATTATGTAGAACAGTTTTCATTCATTTGTTGGTAGAATGTAGATCTCTTTCCTCCGATTATCTACTGGGGCTTTAATATTCTATGAACCAACCTGATTGAATCATCGGATTACAAATATTTTGTTATTTCTCATATTCCCAGCATTGTCCTTGGGTTGCTATTGTATTTCCCTGTGATGTTTGATAATTTTTTTGGTATAATATCTGAAAGTGTTTACTTAAACCTCAGTGAGTCTCATGGTGTGTCTCTCATCTGGAGGTCAAAAATTCACTTCTGTTTTTCTCAGAACGACGCATATTTAACACTTCTGAGAGATCTGTTGTCAGTATTTATTAAAATGAAGGCTTAAGTTAACAGAGAGAGAGCCAGAGCACCAGCCCCTCTCAGCTCCAGCTTTGCTTGAGTGGGCTACTGCCTAGGTGGGCCTCCAGCCACCCAGAACTGATACGAGTGGCCAGCCAAGGCATGCGCCTGGTCTCCCAAGCCCCGGCAGGCCTTCCCTGTGCTTAGCAGCTCACTGTAGGTAGAGGAAAGGCTTTGTTACTGCTCTCTCATGCTGCGGTGTGAAACCCATTTGCTTTTTGTTCCATGTTCTGCAGAGACAGGAAGGCTGGGCTCCCTCTATGTTTTCACTTAAAACATTCACCCAGAATGGGGTCACTCTCAACACGTCTTTCCTGATGGAAATTAATGTCTAAAATGTCTCCCTGCCACCTTTCTCCAGCTAACAACAGTCTTATTTTGCTTTTCCTTGAATCATCTTCACATTGCTCTTTTCCTTCCTGAAGCTCCCAGTCCCCTTTAAAGTACAGTCCCCATGCTGGGACAGGGAAAATCCTGTCTCCCCACCACTCTTGCCTAAGAACCATCCTCAAGGTAGTGAAGAGGCTCCAGCACTTTTGCCAACAGGTCAGCCCAAACCCATGGGAGAGGTGGTGAGGGTGGCTGGTCAGCACTGCCTGTGGGCAAAGCTGCAGGCTGAGATGCAGACCAAAGGCCAAAGGGGCCAAAACTGGGGACAGAACTGCGCTCTGAGGTATAAAAGTGACAGGCCCAGAAAGAACCTATCTGTGATACATAGGTAACACCGGATTGACGACAAACCAGTTTCAACAATAACATATTGCCATTAGCAATGACAGTATTTATCATTATCATAAGATGATATATTAAGGTCAGTAGTCCTAATACAAACTCTTGGAATTTTTTTTTTTTTTGAGAATTGTATCCATTGCTTAGTCCTTAAACTAGCCCCAAAAGGCCCAACCACTCCTGCCACCACTGTCTAGGCAGAATTCATGCCACCCAGTGTCACTATTTACTTCCCAGCTCAGGGACACTGCTGGGCTCCATGCATGCTGGTGGCCATTGGGGCCAGGCTAGATGGCGGTGGTGGTGATGGTGGAGGCCTGGCTGCAGGGCCCACTCAAGGTCTCCTGTCTATGCAAGAGTCTTTTCAAGTTCCAGGACAGGACCCAAAGCTGTACCTGTCTGGTGCCATCCTTGGGTTGCCTAAGTCATGCTGTGTGTTCACTGACTCTGAGCCTCTAGAGGAAGGATCAGTGGGAGGTGACCCTGACAGAGATGGTGGAAGATGGAGTGCAGGATCCTGGCTGCTCACACATCGTTCTCCTCCACACCACGCAGGAGGCTGGCAGGGATGATCACGCGAAGGGCAAGCCTGCCTTGTGGGCGGCCAAGCCTCCATCTCCCACTACGAGGTGCTGGCCTTGCTGCTGCAGCTGGTCTGACCCCCAGCTGGCTCCCTGACCCCTTTACCTCCTGGATCACCTGGTACACCTCAGTGGCTAGCTCAAGGCCTTCCTGGGCCTCCCATGACCATGTGAACCTTGCCATCGTGGCAAAGGGAGAAAACAGGGCTTGTGGGATCATTAGGAGGAGACAGGGCTGCTAGCCTCCCTTGCCCCTGAGGCAGTAAGAATAAAGCAAAAAAGAAGTACCTCCAAAAATTACAGTGTTGTAAGCCTTATGCTATGGTATGTATGCAAATGCTCCCCAAAGGCCCATATGCTAAAGCCTATGGTACTATGGGAAGAAAGAGGAAGTAGGTGTCTGGGACCGTGCCTGCACAGGGGACTTGGAGATCCCCCAGTCCTAACTGTCTCTCTTTTTGCTTCCTGGCTACCATGAAGAGAAGCTTTGCTCCCAAGTGCTCCCTGCCATGATGTTCTGCCTCGCAATAGGTACCAAGTGATGGGATCATGTGACCTGAGCCACACGGCCTTTCCTCCTCCTTTTCAAAACTTTCTCTCAGTTATTTCATCACAGTGACATAATGCTGACAACTCCCCTTACTTCTCTGTCATCTGGTATCTGAGTAATCTGACAGTAAAAGCCATTGTTAGTACTTTTGAATAGAGAAGCTACAGGTGTAAAAAGAAGTGTCTTGCCTGGTATCTGTTGTTTTGTTTCAAAACTGAAATGTACTGATTTGAATTTCCAATCACCAGAAGTGTCTCTTTCTAATACTGGATGACCTTGACTGTTTCTAAAGTTGAGCTTAGGAGTGACATGAGGGCCGAAATGGCATTCCAAAAAGACCTCATGCACAGGTGAGAATCATTACTAACACAGCTTAAAAGAAATCAGCGCCTCACCTTGGGGTGAGGACCTCTGGCAAAAGAGTAGTAAGATCCCTAAGTGGAATGGTGCAAAAGATATACAGTATTTATTTTTAATTTTTAAATTTACTCATCACATCCCTTTCACCTTCCCGCTCTCTCACCCCCCACCACTTTCCCTTTCCCTCTCGACAAAGTTCATCTTCTTACTTTCTTCCAAGAGATACATAAAGTATTTCTACCAGAAAGGGAGCCACTGGGAAACAGTAGAAAGCACCTAATCAGAATTAATCGAACTTTTAGCTTTATATTTTTTTTTCATTTTCCCCCCATTTTATTGATATGTACAAGTGCAGAATTTAAGGTTTACAATGGAGTTGAGCATTTTGTGCACATACTTTCCTTGTCAAAGTGACAAGGGCTTTCCTGCTCTCCTTTTGTCCCTCCCCCGACCCTCCCTTCCCTCCCTTCACGGCACCCCTCCCCCCCATCCCCCTCTTTCCCTTTGTCTTTCGTTTAAAGTTCCATGAGATGGTTGTGGTCTGGGTCTCTCATATCAGAGAGACCATCCAATGTTTCACCTTCTGCTTCTGACTCACTTCACTAAGCATGATATTCTCAAGTTTTTTCCATTTGCCTGTGAAAACCTCCACACTGTTGGACCTTACAGATGCGTAGTATTCCATTTAGCTTTATATTATTTCATTTTGGGTCTTATAATCCTACAACATCAGTTTTATGTTTCCACATATTCTAATAATTTTTGCTAAAACATACTCACATTTTAGACAGCTATTGGCTTTGAAGCGAGGCTAAAAAAACTCAATTCTAGTACTATCATCAAAACTACAACTACAATTGCTGTCCTGCAAAGGCTCAGTCTGCTGCTCTCTGCTGCCTTATATACATTATTTAACTCTGTGACGTGGGTATTTGTTTGTTTTGTGTTTGTGGTGGAGCCTACTGAATCCCCAACCTCACACATGCTAGCCAAGTGCTCAGCAAAGTATTTCAACCCTAAACAGTATGATAATCCTCATTCCCAGATAAGGAAAGTAAGCTCAGAAAAATGAAGTAACTTAGTCAAGATCACACAGTCAATAAACAAGTGCAGGCGCGAGATTTAACTCAAACCTGTTCAGTTCCAAAGCCGAGGCTCTTATTCCTCACTCAGGGATACGTGAAGCCTACAGAACCACTGACTACGCAGCCTTAACCAATTAGGTAAATGTTCCGAGCTCTCAGGAGCAGCCTGGGCTACAGAGCCAGACCCTGTCTCAAAAATAAATAAATATTTTTCTAGCCTTAGTTTCTTCATACACAAATGGCGATTGGTAGTGCTATCTCTTTTTGCCTTCTTACCATGTACTTTCCCCTTCACTTCAAATAGTATCTTAAATCTCTGCTGGGAAACCACTCTTCTATATTATGTAGTATATAGGGAACTGATAGAACTGACAAAATCCCTCCACCAGCTATGACAGAACATGTGACTCGTTTAGCCAATCTGGTTCCAGCCTCTTTGCCAGTGACAAGGCTTAGGTTGGTCACATGATCCAAGCTCAGCCAATGAGAACCAACCCTGTTTTACTAGCCCACACTGGCAAAGAGATGTTCTTTTTCCTATGAGAGTGAAACTTCTGGTAACCATTTTTATCATGACCTACAAAGCCTAAGAAGCCATAAAGAGAGTGAAAGAGCTGCAGTTCCTGTTTGCTATTCCCGAAGGTCCTTATATTCCTGGACTTTTCAACTAAATATAACAAAAAAAAAAAAAAAAAGATTTCCATAATGCACTGTAAAATAGTTTTCTACCTCTTGCCACAGAAGTTCTGATTAAAGATGTAAGTAAAATCCTTAGCATAGTATCAGACACATATTAAAAATTCCATAGATTGGTTTTAATTGTTAAGACTGTCCTAAAAAGTGTATGCAGTATTTATAAAAACAAAAAGAAACTTTTGTTTGGCCTACAGAGAAATACAACTTCTGCCTATTTCCCTGTTCTCAATTCAGTATTTTGTCAGGAAGGAAAGCAGTTATATGGCTTGATTAAATAATCCACACCAGCGTCATCAAAGGCTAATGTGATTCCTGAAAAACCTTCGTCTTGCACTGCTCTGTTGCTTTTGCAATCGTGATCATCTCTGTGCAGATACATCTTTGAGTTCTGCATATCAGTTACGTGACAAGTTTAAATTTGAAGGAAAGGTCTTGCATCTAAAAGAGTTTGAAAATGACCTCTCATATCTCTCAATTTAAGATACCGGGAAATATGTTAGTGAGCTTAGCATGCTGTTCTCAGCCCAGACATCCAGCTAACTGTACTTTCCAACACCCATTTCTGATAACCTTTTGTGATCTGAACCCTAAACTGTGGCAGGTCTCCAAAGGCATCTCTCTCCTTTCAGAGCTAGTGCAGGATGGTGGATTTGGACAAGATATTTCAGGAGTTCAGTTGATGGATTCTAGTACACCTCATTCAACAGTCTCCATTCCTATCTGCTCTGGGTGAAAAAACCAATACATTTCCCCCTCAATTTTCACAGAGGATGGGTCCCAGGACCCAGCACAAATTCCAAAATCCATGGATGCTCAAGTTTCTTGTATAAAACAGCTTAGAACTTGTGAAGAACCTACATTCATGCCCTTATTTTATATTTTTGCATTGCTTAGAATATCTAAGACCATGTCAGTGCTGTGAGTGTATTATTTAGAAAATAATGACAAGGAAAGTCTGTACATGTTCAGTACAGATGTACTTTTTTGCTAAATATTTTTGATCTGCACTTAGTTGAATCTGCAGATTTGTAAACTGTACACAAAGAAGGTGGATTGTGCTTTCCTCTTCTATAGTAGTATTTTATTCTGTCTTGGAAATAGAAAAGAGCTCAGAAAATTATTTGGTGTCGAGAAGATAGAATACAAGAATGAAAGAAGATTGGTTTTCCTAAGACTGAAGTGTGAGCTGTGTTCTTGGATTCTCACATTAAACTCCTACTGCTTAATTATAGAGTTCTCCAGACTGTAAGGGAAGCTGGTTTTGAATTTCCTTCTAGAACTTTCCTTCAGCCTCTCTGAGGAGCATAAGGCGAACTGGAGGATGCTCCAGTCACTTTCCCATCACCAGGATGCCGAGTACCCACAAATGAAAGGAAGAGAGGTGTATTTTAGTTCTCAGTTTCACTCGATGGCTGATTGACTCCCAGGGCAAAAATGCCATGGTGGAAGGTTATGGAAAAGGACAGCTATTCAGCCCATTAACTTATTAAGCCCATGGCAACCACAAAGCAGAGAGATCAGGGAGGCGCCAGAGACAAAAATAAACTCTGTCAAGTCACACACCAGGTGACCTGCTGCTTCCCACCAGTCCCCACCTCCAAACGTGAGACTTTTCTGGGGTACTTTAGATCTAAACTATAATAGAAAACAAGAACTATTTCAAGATGTATCCCTGAGGAAGCAACTATTGATTTTGCATGACAATGCCATAGGATTCATTTCAGTGTCCTCAACCTTTCCTTACTTCAAGGCCCTACAAAAAAAAATATAATATTTTTGCTGAATGTACTTCAGTTTACCCTAAATTAAGAGAAAAATAATAAAATATTGCTATCTGCCTCACTTAAGAATTGACAACTATATTGAATTTGTTTGAATATCAGATTTAGTGGTCCTTGGTCTAAACCACCTTTTCATTAATACCTGCAATAGTCATTCTTAGAATTCCAGAGGGAAAAGTATACAAAAGAACAAGGAAAAGTATTTCCAGTGACGGTTTTATCATCTGTGGTTAAGATGCTCAAGCGGATTGATTTACAGCAAGGTTACTGACCTCACAGCCAGTGCTCCCTGAAACCGAGTTTTAAAAGGAATCAGCCCCCCATGCGAGCAATCCTTTTTCTTTTCTGCTCTGACTTTTAATGTGGCTCATATTCTGACAAGCCTTCTTGCAATGAATAGTAGAGTGTTGGAATTTTCTTTCTATTGAATCACACTGTACCAGGTTGACAGGGTCTCACTCTCTGACCTTCGACCAGTCACTTAACCTCTATGTTCAGGTAACTGCACTTCAAATGGAAGATGCTAACACTGGCCTGAAGACTCAAAGAATAACTTATTAATGACTTGAAAGCACTCAGGACCTATAAAGCACTATAAAAATCTCTCCTATGGTAATAGATGGGTAGCCTAAGGGCAGCTCATTGCTCACTGCTAGAGTGGAAACCAACCAGGCAGGAGCCACTTGGGTGTTCTGTGAAATTTAAGGTATTCAGAATTTCCTTCCCCCACCACGAGTTTTTTGCCCAAGGACGAATACATCAAAGTAAGTGGACACTTGTGAACTTACCTCCTACTCAATCTCCTCTGGGTACACTGTACCAATTTGACATGATTTAAAGCTGTCTGGGTGTCAAAAGTCTAGGGTCTCCTCATTGCCTCTGGCCTTTTTTTGGCTACAAAGGTAGAAAGCAAAGTTTATGTACTAAGACAGATTAAAACAGAAAATGCCAGCAGGTCAGTAGTATGTGCTTCTCCAGAGATTCTAGTGCAGAAGTGAAGAAAGAGAAGCAGAATCAAGTGGCCAACGCTGTCACCCATCCCAGTGGCTTGGAAAATGTGCAGGTATGTACCAGGTATAAACCGTTTCCAGGTCCAAACAGGCCAACATAAGTCAATACTTTAGAGTCTGGTGCTTCTTGTTGCCGTGGACATGGCCCTTCTTTTGGGATGCTCACCCTCTGAGCTCTCTTCCTGCATGGAGGGTGGGGTGGGGTGAGGAATTGTCTCTCCTTAGACATTTTAGTAGGAGCCTGCATTTTCTTTTCATGCTAGAAGATAAAATGCAAGGTATTTCCCAGGGCAAAGTCCCATGATAGAGGTTCTACCATGCAGAAGCACCTTCCTTGGTGCTAAAAATATTCTCGGTAGAAGACAGACTTCATGTACCAATAATCTATTTCTTTTTATTAAATATAACTATGTTGTATAGATTGCCAGTATCTGCCCCATCCCTGGGAAGATACCAAACACACACACTTAGGGGAGAAAAGGTTTATTTTAACTCAGTTTCAGAAAGACTTGGTCCATTCATGGGTGGGTAGCAATGGCTGAAAGGCCTACTGGAGGCCTAGCCAGAGAAAAGCTGTTTATCACTTGAAGCCAGGAAACAAAGTCAGAGTGAATGGCAGAGATAGGGAGGGAGGTGTACCCAGGTGTACCTGGGTCATGCCCATGATCTGCCCCTTCAAGCCCCGCCTCTTAGCTGCAAAGGAAATCATCAATGGATTAATTCACTGATACAATCAATCCCAAGAGCTGATCTCCTTCCCAATACATGAGGCTTTGAGGGGGACATTCCACAACATTCCAAGTGCCTGCCTTGGATTGGAGAACAAGTGATGAACAGAAATGAACAGAAACACTCTCTGTAGGAGGGATTTCATGTGTTAATACTCCGTTTCTCTTTATTGAAGAGAACTGTGTTGTATAGATTGCAGTTTATTTATCCATTCATCTGCCAATATGTTCAAGGTGTTTCCATTTGGAAGGCGTGTGAGTACAGTTGCAATCTAGTATCATTTGTTCACCCATCCATTCTGTTCTACTGGAGATTGAACTGAACATGTCACTGCATGCTAGGCAAGTCTCTACCACTGAGTTCCATCCCCAGCCTCGATAGTATCTTTTTAACAAACTCATTTTTCTAATTCAACCAGCCTGAGTTGGTTTCTGTTGCTTGCAATGAAGACTAAGACTAAGACTCTTCTAAAACCAGAACGTCCCAGATATCATCAGTTGAAGACACTAACAATATCACTGTATCACTTAGCCACTTACTTGTTGGGCAATACCAAACACCTGCATAACCACAGCATCCCAGGGATTTTTCTTAATTTTATTTTGGTGGTTGGGGGACATCTTCAAGCAACTCTGTGCCACTACACACCTCCAGCCAAATGACCCATCCCCTGGCCACTGCTCAACAGTCTCCTTGGCCACTGCCCATATGTCACTTGCCCTGAGTAACTGGTCGTGACTTGTGAATCCTGCTCTTCTTGGATTTTATTCCTTGAGGTCCCAGGAGGAGATTGTCACCCTCCAGTCATCACGGAGTTTAATGAGCCAAATGCTTTCATTTTACACACACCCATCAGCACTCCCCTTCTACTCAAGGACAGACCAGGTACCATCGGAATGCTGTCCAATAATTTTTGTTTTACAAAATTGGGTGCCGCAATGTTGGGTATGTATTGGGTATTGATATAGATAATTGTGACTTCTTCCTGTTGAACAATATATAATGTCCATGTTTGTCTCGTGATCTGTTGTGGCTTGAAATCTTCCGTGACTGAGAATAGTGTAGCTACCCCTGCTTGTTCTCTGGGTTCAGGTGCATGAAGTATTGATTGCCATCCTTTTATTTTCACTCTATATGTTTCTTTACAAGTGAAGTGTGTTTCCTGAAAGCAACAAACTGTTGATTTTTGTTTTTGATCCAATCAACTGAACTGTGACTTTTGATAGGACACTGGAGATCACTAACATTGAGAGTTATTATAGTTGTATAATTGGTACATCCTATCATCTTTATGATACTTCAGTATTGAGTATTTGTTCTATAGTATTGTTAGTTCACTTTTCTCTTTATGTTTCTTTTTCTCTGGAATCTTTGGCATCGTTGGTCCCCCTACTATTGTCTAAGATTCCTTTAAGTGTTTTCTGTAAAGCTAGCCTAGTGACAATGAATTTCTTTAGGTTTTTCTTTATCATGAAATATTTTAACTTTTGCTCTATTTTGAAGGATAATTTGCTGGATATAACAGGCTGGGTTGGCATTAATGTTCCCTTAACACTTGAATGATGTCTCTTAATGACATCCTGGCCTTTTAAGTTTGTGTTGAGAAGTCTGTAGTCGTTCTGATGGGTTTGTCTTTGAAGGTTACTTTCTATTTTTCTCTTGCACCTTTTAGTATTCTTTAGTATTCTCTGTGTTGAGTGTCTAGGATTTTTGGCAATGATGTGTCATGGAGAGGCTCTTTTCTGGTCAAGGTTATTTGGTGTTCTATATGCCTGCAGTGGCTCAATGTTAATTTCTTTTACTAGATTTGTAAAATTTTATTCTACAATTTCCTTTAACATACCCTTTATACCTTTTGCACTTTCCTCCATTTTCTCTTGAACTCCCATAATTGTGAAGTTGTTTCTCCTTGAGTAATCCATCAGCTGCTGCATCCATTCTTTTTCTTCTCTTTTTCTTTTTTGGTCATCACTGACTGTATCGCACAGTCAACCTTATTTTCAAGATTTGATAATCTATCCCCAAAATGTTTGGCCTGATTTTCCAAACATTTCATGTGATCATGCCATGGATCTTGGAACCCTTTCAGTCTTTCCACTTCTCTATTGAAATGTTCCTTCATATCTAGCATGGACTTGCTTATCTCTTTGTGTCTTCTTTATAATTCTTAAGATTTTTTTCTCTATTAAGACTGTTACTTCTTTGATTAAATCTTCTTTGAACTCCCTGAGCATCTCCTGCATTTGTTTAAGTATATCCTGTTCGAGCTCTTTGCAAATAGGTCTACTTAGGCTTTTCTTGGTTTTGTTTCTTTTGTTTGTTTGTTTTACCAACTTTCTTATAAGTTATGCTACTTCAGAGCTCAGGATATCAGCTGGGGAGATGGACCTTTATGTAGGTGATTTATTGCTTCCTTTCCCCACGGGTCTGTTTGCTGTGGGTTATAGATCAGGTAGTGTTGATATACTCTGTCTCTACAATGCAGATTTTTCTGTTACACTATTTCTTTCCTTGGAATTTCCTTGAGTTCATTCAGATTTTAATATTTATGTCTACTTTTAACTTACTCAGCTATTACTATTAACATTGGGGATCTTTTCAGTGACCAACCTTCTGCTGGTTACCTAATATTCTTCTCTTTCAATGAAGAGGGAAAAGATTACAGAGCTGTTTGTGGTCTACAGACAAGATATTTGTGGGAATATATTGGAAATCAAGATCAATGAACATGCCTTCATCTACAGTTTGAATAAAGATTTACAATAACAGAATCTGAGACTAACAACTATTGAGAGAACCTGTTAACCAGTTTAACACTACATCTATTCTACCTCTAACATCAAAATACACAGTGTAGACTTACACCATCAGTGTATTTATATAAATAAACCTAACATTGACTTAACAAGATGTTCCACTAATATCAGTACTTTATCAGTGTCACTAATAAAGTAGACCTCTATTGCTACCTAGGCAAACCAAACTTCCAGAGGTTATCAACCCTTAATAAGCTCCATCTGCTATACTCTCTTTGGATGAATATTCATATCAATTATTAAACTTAATACATACTATGACAACAAGATATCAACTCAAATAACAATTCCACTCTCAACATTAGAAATGTGATCTATAATACTAATGAATTTTTCTATTCAGTTTGTCTTGTAACATATTATATGAGTTTACTGAAAGGAACACTAAGTTATTGTTGATAATACAGAAAAAACTCTACCTTAATGATCTATATCTAGCTAAATAGGGTACAATTACTGCTTCCCAACATGTCAAGCCATATGGCTGTGAGCTCTTAATACTTAAAAATACTATAAATAAGAATGTTGAAGTTAGGGAGAGAGCAGATTGAGATTAAGGATTAGCTTTGGGAATGTGATATAAAACAGAGGAATGTTTATAGAATAGACAAAAGCATGAGCTCCAACCTGAGATTGGAAGAAAGTGGATAAACTCATGCAGTGGAAATAAAAGTAAGAAAAAACAAGGAGAGTTATGAGTGAAACAGAGTATGTTTCCAGAATCTACAGAAAGGGTTTTCAAAAAGAGCATTAAAAAGCTACTGGATAAAAATGCAGAAACTAACAAATAACAGAAACAAGCAGAAGAGAAAGGAAACAAAGAAAAAAGAGAGAAAACAATAAAAACCTCACAAACCAGTAGCTGAAGGGACACAAGTTTAATCTACCCACAAAAAAAAAAAAAAAAAAAAAAAAAAAATTGAGGTGAGTCCAAAGTCCAAACAATTACTTCTCTGTGTTATTTTTTGGGAATTCTGCAAGTTCAAGACCTTGGATCCTTCCGACTGAGGGAGAAGGAGTAACCAGTTTCCCTCTTCTTCCTGTGACCCAATCTGTACAGGCGGCCTGCTCTGAAGTATGCACTGCTGCTTCTGTGAACTGTGTTGGATGAGGGCAGGATGGCCCTATGTTCAAGGGCCCTCCCCTCTGTCTGTGCACATCACAGCCAGGTAAGCTGGCTCTTCTCATACCTGTTCTGTGGGGATGGGTAGATGTGACCTCTCTTTCTGAGATATAATCTTGCTCGGCTCGGACCCTTCAGGAGGAGCACACTTCCCTGTTGCTGGCACTCTTCCCTGCTACCAGCAAGGAGGGTCCCTGGCTTCCCTGGAGTATGATCAGCCAACAACCTACACCCTAGGAGAGCTCACAGTGTACTTTCAGTTCTCCTCTTCGGGCCTACCAGTGGACACTGGCTGATATTTCAGTACCATGACTCCAGCATTGTGCCTTCATGGGCTGGCTTTCAGTCTGTAGCCCCCAAGCTCCAAGGCCTTACAGACAAGGTCTCTCCCTGCTTCTATGCTGCAGCCAAAGCGACTCAAAATTGTGTCATGCTGTGACCAAGGGCCACAAAATTGACCGGCACCTTCCAGGCTGCTGTTCTTGCTGCCATCCTCCCACATTCTCACTGCTGTGGTCCTGCCTGCCAGGCCTCACCCTAGGTCTTTCCTTGTCTGGCAGCTTGCTCTCACCTGCTGGCAATATTCACCGCTTTTCCTATGGTCCTGTGGTCACCATTCAGGTTCAACACAACCTCTGCCCTCCTACGTTAGGCCATAGAGGAAATACCTTTACGAAATTTCTGTCTTTCGGCTGAATCCTACAGAGCCACTACAAAATGATCTTCCACCATTGCCATCTTGGCTCTGCACCCCTGCTCCATTAAATTTCAGTTAATTTAAATTTAAGTAGCTGCATTTAGACAGTGGCTACCAGATTAGAGAGTATACTTCTAGAAGGAAACATCAAAGAAAATCCTGTGGCTTTATTTTAGATAAAGATTACTCTGGACACAAAACTCTGAAGACATAAAGTAGGGTTGGGGAAACTTTTTTCTGCAAAGAGCATTTGGGCATTTATGACCTCATTCATGGGCCATACAAGATTATTAACTTAAAAATTAACCTGCTATATTTAGCAAAGCACTTAATTAACTCACCCCTTGTGGCTGAAATTGCTTCTCTTTGGTGCAGTTGCCCTGGCCAGGCCAGATCACATAATTTTGCAGGCTGTACCAGATATTTCCTAATCCTTACACAACAGAAAAAAAAAAAAAAACCTCGTAAATTGAACTTCACTAACAATTCTAGACTTCTGTTTTTTGAAAGATAGCCATAAGATAATGAACTCAAACTAAAAAAAAAGTAAAGCAAACAATCCAATTAAAAGAAAAATATTTGAACAGACACTTAAACAGATACAGACAACAAATAAGTGCATGAAAATATGCTCAACATTGTTATTAATTAGAGAAAAGCAAATTTAGTCTAACTTCAAGGAGCTTAACACCTGGTGGGGCCAGAAATTGTAATCATATAAATAGACATACATTTGAAGTCTGGCCAGGAAAACTGCTGTAGTGCTTTGGGAGTCTGTATTAGAGACAAGTGATTTCTTCGAGTTGGTGGGAGGCAAGAGCCAGGAAGATTTTTCTGAAGATGTGATGATGGAGCTGAGACTGGAATGGTAGAGGGAGTTATTATAAAAGGAGGGGAGGGGAAAGCCTTGTTTCAGAAGGGCAACACCATCAAGAAGTTAACATGATGAGTGTCTGCGGAGGTTGACCCCTAGACCTCAGTGACATAATACTTCAGAAGTGGCAGATTCTGTGGGTGGCGGAGGGTTACAGATGGAGCACGCGGACAATGGAAAGTTATGATAAGTATCACAGGAACACATTAAGATAAAAATCAAACATGGCCTGATTCTTAATCCTGCTGACAGCCATCATCACTGCCCTCTTCTTCAGAGTCCTCTCATGAAACCAGTATGGTGGGGTTCTTGTGCTGTAACTCCTGTGCCGAACTTCTCAACCATCCCCACACACAGAACTTGGCTTTCTGTGTATGACCTCAGCTTAGAGATAGCTATTCTCTCATTCCTTCCAGGCCATAGTAACTTTCCCCAGCCTTAGCAACCTTGTCCAGCTGCCAGCATAACAACTTTTCAGGCCCTGACAGTCAGCCAACAAATAATGACAACTATAGCAACCAGTACAGACCAATATCTCACGGACGCACAGTCCACTGGCCTGCTCTTCCAACTTATCAGGCCACCCTGTTTGTCCTCTTCTGCTCAATCCCTGACCCATGTGCCAGCTAAACATCCCAATCCTCGCCCTTCATGCTTGCTATTCTACCTACATTAAATAAAACCTCTGTTTACCCCATAATGGGGCCCTTACACCTGGACTTGTTACCCAGACATAAAGTCTTAGGTGCAATAAGCTTCTCTAAATTCTCTTGCTCCTGGTCTTATTTTAGTTTCACCTGAGTCCTTCCCTGCCCTAAAAAATACCACCTTCCAAAATATTGCCAATCAGTCAGGGATCTTTCTCAATTTATATACAAATAACAAATTGGCAAAGTGAGGCTCTTTCAGTGTTAGCAGCCTTCTTTGCCTCTTGAAGGAAGTAGCTACTGGCAGGTCTCAGGAATTCTTCTCACCACCAGAGATGAAAGCGCCCAGTTATTTTTCTTTAATTACTGCTTGTCATTGTCTGCTGGTAGCTGCCTTTACTGCTACCAGCTCTGGCTGCTGGTGGCTCTTGGCACCAGCAGCCTTTGGTATTAGCAGCTCTTAGTGCCCCAGTTCTACTTGAGACAGAAAGTACGAACAGGCAAGAATACGCCATCCTAAGAATTTTACTAGGACTTACACTGCAGTATAAGGGAAAACAGCACACAGAATGAACCCAAGGAGAGTGTGGGGAGAGGGCTTGTGAAGGAAACAAGGTGGGCTTGTACCCCGGGTCCTTGGGAACCTGAACGAGAAGGGTGGCCGAGGGGCAGCGTCATCCAGAGGCCGCGGGGTGAAGCCACCATGGATAGCACCACAATTGAGGCCGGGCTACAGCAAGGTGTTGGGCGCAGCTGCGTGCAGGGGTGGGGAGGTCGCATTTTTTGGGGAGGACCCCTTCTCTCCTGTCACCTAGGGGCTGTCTTACCTTCTTCCGTAGGTACCTGAATGATAGCACAGGCTTACCGAGTGGAGGTTAATAAGCAGGCAGTGGAGCGCACCTTTGAAATGTGGCACACGTGGTGGCTTGGGACGGGGTTGTCTGGACCCAAAAGACTTGGGATCAGCTCGCCGCTCTGCCAGTTAATAACTTCGTGCCTTGGGGCAGTTAGTTGACTTTCATAAGCATCAGTTTCCTGACCTGTAACGTGGGGATAATATACTTATCAGATAGAAGCCAAGATTTAAACCTGCTTCATTTATATGAAGTTCTTAGAAACGTCTGGCACAAAGTAAGTAGCATATACATGTTAGAGATAAAAATAACAATCAAATGTGCGGGATTGCCCCGATTTCCTGGACTCCATAAACTCCCGAGGTGCTAATACAACCCGAGAGAGAGAGTTTTCAAAATAGGTCAAGTTTCCAGCCAAATCGTGGGATGTGTTTGAAATCTGAGTTAGGAAAGCAATTAATATAAAATGTTTGGCCTCGGTTCCCAAAGCACTTTTCTTTCCGGCCCACCAGTTCATCTATACCCAGTACCCGTCCAGGAAAAGTCACGCTGGTGTTAAGTGGGCATCCGCGAGAGGGAACCCCGCGGAGCCGCCGGGAGGGGCCGCCGCACGGCAGGACAGGCTGCGCCTGTCCCCGGAGTGGGGAGACTCGGGCGGCTCGCCGGGAGCTCCTCACCTCGCGGTAACGGAGGCTCAGGGGACGTGTCCCAGCTTTCGACACGCGAGTCGCGCGACGCGGGGGCTCGTTCAAGAAGCAGGGAGCGCCGCCGGTGCCTCCCGACACAGCTGGGCGGCGCAGCGAGCCCCGCAGAGCTCGGGCCCGCAGCGACACCCCTTCCCGCGACCCGTCGTCCTCCAAAGGCAACGACAAAAGCGAAGCACAAAGCCAAGACCCGTGCTTCGCGGGGCGGCGAGGAGCCGGGACGCCGGCGTCGGCGCGGGGGCCTGGGCCGCCGGCAGGGGCCGCTGTCGCGGCGGGACGCGGAGTCGCCGGCCTCGTGGCGCCCTCTCCGGCCGCGGAGCCGCGCTGTCCCGCCGCAGGCGCGTCGCAGGTGCGGCCGGGCGTCCCCGGGCGCGAGGGTCCAGGGCGCGAGGGTCCCGGCTGCGCGCAGTCCCGGGCCGGCAAGGGTCGGCGGCGGGGGCGCGCCCGGCTGCGCTGCGCATGCGCCGTCCCGGCGTGGCGGGAGCGGGGCGCGGGACGGGGTGCGGGGCGCGGGACGGGGTGCGGGCCTTGTCCCGGGACTACTCGGGAGCGCAGGGGAGCCCCGGGGCTGGAGGGCGGCCGCCGCGGCGACGGTGCGCAGGCCATGGCGGCGGCAGCGGCCTGCCGTGGGGCGGGCTTAGGGAACGCAGCGGCCCACCTGAGCCGCGCGCGCGGCGCGAGCAGGCCCGGGGTCCCCCGGAGGCTTGTGGGAGCCGCGAGCCGGGCCGGGCCACGCGCTGGGGCCTGGGCGGGAGAGGCCAGGGAGGGAGCCGGCCACCGGGTGGGAGCAGGTAAGCTGGACGCGCGCAGGCGCCGCTTCTGGTTTGAGAAAGGGCACGGTGGCCTCTGCTGCTGCCGGGCCGGGGTGAGGCGGTGCACGCGGGAGCGGGGCTGGGGTCCGGGACCTGCTGAGCGGCCAGGCCGGGCGCGTGAGGGAGGAGGGCTCAGAGCCAAGGCTAGGCCTGGAGGATGGCGACGCCGGGAGGCAGGTCCGGGCCCGCGGGTGCGGAGCTGAGCCCTCTGCTTTAGGTGAGGCCCTGGGCGTGTGCAGTTTGGAGTTCCGGGAGGGTGGGAGACCCAAGGTGGCAGGTCCACTTAGGCCGGAGGAGAGCCAGAAAAGGGCGAGAGCTGGAAGCCACGGGAAATGCTTATTTCCCAGAAAAGTGATCAGCGGGCCAGAGTCTGAACCATGAGATGAAGGGGGAAGGGGGCGGGGAGCCCGCCAGTGTAAACACCAGTGACAGCGTTGCATCTGTATAGCCTGTGGCCATCCGAGAAATATTTGTTGAGTGCTTGTGGAAGTTTTTTACAGTTGTTTCGCAAGACTCTTACCATGTATTTTTCCACTGCTTAAAGTTTTTATTTCCAATTGATAACGTATTTATAGGGTACAGTGTAATGTTTTGATACATGCATACATTGGAGAAAATCAAGCTGACATCCATCAACTCACCTAATGTGTCTGTGATGAAATGTTTTTTAGTTTATTCTTAGCAATTTTTCACATATACAATAGGTTGTTATCAGCGAAGGTCCAGGCAGAGGAACCACTAAAATTTATTTCTTCCCTCAAAATGAAAGCTTGTACTCTTTGACCAGCATCTCCCCTTTCTTGGTCATGGATCAAGTGAGAAGCAAGATCAGTCAGTCAGTAACTTTGCTTGAACTCAGACAGATAAAAACATTGTCTAAACCACAAAAACAAAAAACCCTCTCCTCCTGGCTGATTGCTACTTCTTGTTCAGTCACAGCCTAGGTCTTATACTTCATTCCTTCTGCCTGTAGGTAAGGTGAGCCCAGCCTGAATCCCACAATAAATCCCTTCCATGTGTTACTGGAGTGCTGTGCAGTTTTTCCTGGCCGGTTCTGTCTTGCACTTTGCTCAGCCATCAGTGTGTTCCTGGTCCTCTGCTGAAAGGACTGAGCATCCACACTGTATCAGTGAACACTGAAGACCTTCCTTCTGCAGCTGTCCCCGCATCTGCTGTTTCCTACCGGTTATGGCTTGGATGTGGAATGTCCCTCAGAAGCCTCATGTATTCAGATGTTGTGGAATATCTGTGAAGTCCATGTGCATTAAGAGGTGGGGCCTGGCTGAGAGGGCTTGGTGCAGAGGGAGCACATCACTGAGACATGACCTGGAAGGGCATACGCTAGCTCCATCCTTCCTCCTTGGCTTCCTGTTTGCCATATGTGAACAGCTGCTCTCTGCTGAGGCCTCCCATCACGTGGTTCCACCACTGCCAGCCACTGAGGAATGGACCGAGACCTGAAACTGGGAGCTAAAATAAATCTTCCCTTCCGTTGTGGGTTTAAAGTATTCTATCCCAGCCACAAAAAATTAACTAAGGCACTGCCTCACACCAATTCTTTTTTATTAGTTTCCTGTGAACTTTTAAGTATTGAAGTATATTTTTATATCCTGTCTTAGTCACTTGCCCATTACTGGGACTGAATACCTGACACACAAGAGGAGAGGTTTATTGTAGCTTGCAGGTTTAGAGGTCTCAGTTCAAGTATGATTGGGTAGATCAAAGGCAGAAAGGGCATGGCGGAACAGCCTGAAAGAAGACGGCTCATTCTATCACGCTCAGGAAGCAGAGGAAAGGGAAGAGGAGCTGGAGAGGGAGATATACCCAGGTCCCCTTCCCTCCAACAAGGTCCCACCTCCTAACAGCATGGAAAGTCATCAATGGATGGATCCACTCGTGTGTAGTACCTCCATGAACCACTCACCTTACAAACACATGAGACTTTGGGGAAAACATTTTAGATACATTAAAACCATAATGTACCTTTTCCCTTGTCTCTTACAAAACACTTTCCACTTTTTTTTTTCTTTTAACATTATATTCTGGAGAAGTCTCATCATTACAGAAAACTTCCGGGTTGCCAACCCTCACCCCCAAGTACTGGGGCTTGAACCCAGGGCCTTCGCACTGAGCTACCTCTCTTTCCTTTTTTATATTTTATTTTGAGACAGTGTCTCAGTAAGTTGTCCAGGCAGGACTTGAACTTGAAATATTCCTGCCTCAGACTTTCACAGTGCTGAGGCATTACAGGTGTGTGCTATCACATTTGGCTGTCCTTTTGCTTTTTAAAATCATAGTTAAGGAAGACTCGAAACTAAGTTTACCATTCTAAACATTTTTCAAGATACTGTTTTTCTATGTTAGGTACATTCACACTGTATAACTAGTCTCCAGAATTTCCTTTTTAGAAAACTGAAACTCTGTGCCCATTATTTTCAAGTATAATTTCCATACAGTAAGATTTTTAGTGTGGCCTTCTAGAGATGTTGATAGACACCATTGTACAACTTCCACGTGACGTGGGGCCATATCAGCACCTCCCCATCATCCCATTCATGTCCCTTTGTGTTCACTCTTCCTGTCTCTGATAGTCACATGTATTCTCTGTCCTTCACAGTTTTGTTTATTCCAGAATGTTATGACTGAGTAGAATCATTGTTCTTTTTTTACAGTATTTTATTGCACATAGTGAAAGTGTCCTTGTTTATTGAACTTGGTCGTTACAGGTGACGTTTAGGTTGTTTGTAGAAATTGGTGTTCGCCACAGTGGTCTGTATCCATGGATAGATCATTTTTGATTTACCTAGCTGTCTGTCTTTCTCTGTTTGCTTTCCTTTTATATATTTCTCCAGGTATAGGTATTTACTAAATAGTCAAGTTTCTATGACACAGTGTCCTCTTAATCCTGTTTGTTGTAGTGATACGTCTTTCCCTGCTTAGCTATTTGGTTTCTCAGTTATAAATCATTCTCATAGAAACGGTTCTTTGACCAAAAGTTTAGAGAGATTTAAAAAATATTTTTATATCTTTTTTAAAAAGTTTGTTTTTTTGGTTTAAGCCCATCATGGGCAACTTAGCAACTTAGTGAGATCTTGTCTCAAAATAAAAAGTGAAAAATTGGCTGGGGGTATAGCTCAGTTTGTAAGTTCTGGACTCATTCTCTCTATCAAATATATAAATAAATAAATACAAAAATAAAAAGGAACCAGGCCAAAAAAGAAAAAAAAAAGGTGTAGGCCTGTAATCTCAGCACTGTGGAAGGCTGAGGCAGGAGGACTGCAGATAAAAGCTTGAGCTGTGCAGTTAGTGATTTAGGTAAACCCTGTGTCAAAATCAAAAATAAGTGGAGAGGTGCTGGAGATGTAGCTCAGTGCCCAGGCTCTGGGCTCAATCCCCAGTACCACAGTAAATTAACTAATTAATGCAATTTTTCATATGAATTCTTACATTTAACTTATTACCAAGCCTCTCAGGCAGCAATTCTCATGCTTGGGTGGTCACAGGGACACCTGGAAGTAGATTATGGGCTCTGCCTGCAGAGTGTCTGACACTGTGGTCTGAGTGGTGTCTGCATGACAGCTGCTGGTCACATGTCATGGAGAACCACTGCTCAGGGGCACCCCACATACCCCAAGGCACTGGAGAGCACCAGTGAAAGCAGACGGTTCTGAGGATGAATGTCATGATCTCTCAGTAAAGCTTTTGGTCAGGAGTTTTCTTATCTGTGCAGTGTCTGTCTCACAATTCCAGCTTTACCCTATTGCTATTTTCACATTAAGTACAGAGTTCAATAAATCACATGAGATAGCTAATACTTTTTTTTTAATCTAATACACTTTGTGTTAGATGAGTTTGATTCATTAATGTAAGTATTCTAAGCACATTTAAATTAGGGTAGGCTAAATTATAATAGTCTGCAGGCTAAGTGTGTTAAGTATATTCTTTTTCTTTCCTCTACATTTCCTTGTCTTATTTATTTATTTACTTCGATGCAGGGTCTCACTCTGTAGCCCAGGCTGGTCTGAACTCACTATGTAGCCCAGGCTGGCCTCAAAATCATGGCAATCCTTCAGCCTCAGCCTCCTGAGTGCTGGGATAATAGGTGTATGCCACCATACCTAGCTTATGTGGTGCTGGGGAATAGAACCCAGGGCATCATCTTGCTAGGCAAGCAATTTAACCTGTGTACTATTCCTCCAGCCCCTTCAATACATTCTTAATTAATATTTTCAACTTATGGTGGGTTTATCAGTATGTAACCCCACTGTATGTCAAGTATAGGTAGAAGATAAATATCTACATATGTGTGTGTGTGTGTAGTAAGAATGTCCTTAACATACACACACACATGTACATGTGCATATATATTTACACGTACAGTCATACACATTTGAATATTTTCTGATTGTTCTATTTTTGTCTTGTGATTTTTCTAAAGTCTACCTAGACACCTAGTACGGAAAATAAAACCCAATGCAACCTCTCCAGATTGTCACCACACGGATAATTTCACATCTGCGTTGTAGACTGAAGCCTTCGGCCACCCCCCAAATCAAGATTTGCCCAATAATGGCCCGTCCGAGTTCAAGTAAGTCCTTCTTAGTCTATCTCTGTTCCCATGGGCTGTGAGGTTCCTGTGTGTTCCTACAGTTCCAGGGGAGCTTCTTTGTCGAAGTCAGTGCCCAGCAAGGCTTTGGACCAAGCCCTCAGCTCTCCTCTTGCCGGCAAGGTCAGCGTTTCTGTCACAGTACTCATGTTCAGTCCATTTAGGGTGGTTAGTTGTTTCCCCCAGAATGTTTACATTTAAACTTTTCACATTTAAGCTTTTCACAGCTTATGGGGTGCTAGGGATTGAACCCAAGGAGGCAAGTGTGTTCTACTGAGCTCCACCCTGAGAACATGATTCATATTTTTAACTCCTCACTCTGCACTGGGTAAAAGCTGATGATTGTCCTCTAGGGAAGTATCAGATGCAATTTTTTAATGGGCTGAAATTTTTTTATCTCTACCTACAAAATACCTGTTAAGTTACCATTTTGGGGCTGTACATATAGAGACTAGCCAACTTTTATAATTAAATGACATTGAAATGCCAAACTAAACTCCTTTTGCTTTATTTTCAACTTCTTGGTAACTTTCCCTGATCCTCTGGATCTGCTTAGGCATAATGAGCAGACCCCCAAATTCAGCTGTGACTCATACCAAGTGCTTGGTGGTGAGCTGGATGCAGAGAGCCCTCACTGCTGAGAGCCGCTAACCCTGTAGTCTGCCGGCAGGCTGTTCACTCAGCCACCAGGCTGTATGGCAATGATATCCTCAGAGTACAGGAATAATTTTTATTTGAACATTTAAAATTCAATTTCATACCAGGTGAAGTTTCAAAATGCAGACACCTGCCATTAGGTGTAAATGTCCTATGATACAGATTTTATTTTCTGTTTAGATATGGCAGATTTTCGGAAGTGCTTTGCCAACGCAAAACATATAGCCATCATCTCGGGGGCCGGCGTGAGTGCTGAAAGTGGGATTCCTACATTCAGGGGAGCTGGAGGCTACTGGAGAAAGTGGCAAGCCCAGGTTAGTAATGCTTCTGGATGTTAGTAATGCTTCTGGATGTTCCGTAGCCCTTCTGACCAAAGCCACACTCAGACTCAGACTGATGCCTTGAAACCCAGGGGAAAGGTTTTGAAATGAACAAATGACCCTTTTGTTTTACTGATTCTGGCATCAAAACAAAATCCCTGTGGTTAAGATCACAAATGTAAGCAAAGTGGGCATTTTCTTTAGGTGAGAACAGATTTCTTTTATTCAGGTAAATTTAAAACTTCTTCTGGTAACTGCATTAAAATGAAATCAGACCCAGGTTTCTCTGTAATCTCAGCTGCTTGGGAGAGTGAGGTAGAAGGATTGTGAGTTTGAGATCAGTCTGGGTAACTAAGCAAGATCCTGTCTCAAAATTTTTTTGCCCCCTGCTCACCTCGTGCTCACTGCTCATCTGTCCTAGAGGCCCAGTCCTTCCAAGGCCGTGGCCCTGTAAAGACCCATAACCCCGGGGCTGGGGACTCCTGCTATATAAGCATGTGTGTATATGTATGTGTATGTGTAGTACATGTGTACGTAGCTTTAGTTATAAAAACTGAGTTTACCTTATCCTTCACTTGGGTATTTTGCATTTCCAAGTGTTTATATTGAGTGTGCTTCAAATGAGATTGTCTTCATGTATTCTGGGGCTCTGGAAAAGAGGATTCAACCCTAATTATTTCTCACATTCTACTCTAACTTTGTGCATGAGTTACTTGAGAGTTTACCTCTACCTTGTGACTAGGGTAATCAAGACCAGTGTGTTTTGAGTCCCAGTCAGTCTCAGGCCTGGGACCGGGGCTGGTGCTGCAGTCTGAACCTGAAGTGGCCCTACCCAGCGTCACCCACAGCTGCCTTTGGTCTTAGAGAGGGTGCCCTCCTTGGGCCACCTCTTTCCCTCCTTGACCCTGTCTCCTCTCTGCCCCCAGGAGTTGGCCACGCCTGAGGCCTTTGCCCGAAACCCCTCGCGGGTGTGGGAGTTTTACCACTACAGGCGTGAGGTCATTCTGACGAAGGAGCCGAACCCCGGGCACATTGCAATTGCCGAGTGTGAGGCCAGGTTGCACGAGCAAGGCCGACGGGTTGTGGTGATCACTCAGAACATCGACGAGCTACACCGCAGGGCTGGTACCAAGAACCTTCTGGAAATCCATGGTGAGGGAATCAGATGTTAAAACATATGTCCCATTCTGCATGGTGGGACAGGCCTATAATACCAGCAGTCCGGTAGGCTGAGGCAGGAGGATCACAAGTTTGAGTCTAGCCTAGGTAACTTAGTGAGGTAGTAAGACCCCATCTAAAAAAAAAAAAAAAAAAAAAAATGCATGCATAGCATGTGCAAAGCCCTGAGTTTGATTCCCCAGCACCTCATAAAAATTAGCTGGGCATGGTGGTGCACGCTTATAATTCTAGCACTTGGGAGGCTGAGGCAGGAGGATTGCCATAAGTTTGAGGCCAGCCTGAGCTATGTAGTGAGTTCAAAATCAGCCTGGACTACAGTGAGACCCTGTCTCAAAAAATAATAAAAATTTTAAAAAAGAATGCCTTTCCCTTCCATCCTGCCATCTCTGGGATTCTCATCCACACTGCAGAGGCCCACTCTGCAACTCTGTGTTCACCCTGTCTCAGTCTTATCAAAAGGTGTCAGTGGGAGAATCTGAAATAGAAATGGCTTTTTGGATGAAATTTCCAGAGATTGTATTTGTCCAGCCAATCCACTGAGACTAGCCATCAAGTTGGCCCACTTTTTGGTGATCAGTGTTATCCTTCAATCGTGTGTGCGAGCATGACAGTGGCACATCTGTCATACGACTAATAGCGATGGTGGGACACGTGTACTTCAGAGATGGTAACGTGGGGCAGTGGCGGAATGAGCATATGAGCTCGGAACTGAAAGTGACAGGAGGTCTGTTGGCTCACAGCGGTAGGGGGCCTGGGTAGAGCTGGTGTCAACAGCAGGCTCCTTTCTTTCCTTCCCAGCCTCTGTCTTGAGCCTCCTCTTGGCTCTGTTAACCTCACTTCTCCCTCCACAATAGAACTGCCTCCAGAGGCTTGAGGCAGAAGCACCTGGTGGCTCCAGGCTCATCTTACTTAGCCCAGGAAGTTAGATCCACACAAAATAAGGCTCTGCGTGGCCTCTCTTGGGTCACATACCCACCTCTCTTACCAAATGCAGTAGCTGGCCAAGTTTATATTTGGGATGTGATGACAGCTCCCTCAGAGCAGCATTGGACAGAGGAGATGTTCTCCCAGGAGGGAGGAGTGCACAGGGCACAGCAGTCCACATGCGGGCTGGAGTGTGAAGCTCTCATCCTACACAGGCCACAGGGCAGCTACTGAGTCAACTGTGGCCACCACTGTTGCTTTAGCTCAATAAGTGGTTATCAGTACTAACAAGGCCTTATTTGTTAGTTAATTACCTACTTATTGATCTGCTTTTGTATAAAAGGTTCAAGCTTTATTAAATCAGTGTTAAGAGTGTGTAAACACAGTCCAGAACACTGAAACTTTATATTCTCAGTAAATCATACCCTTGCCTTTAGGTCAAGCTTCATCTTCTGTCTTGACCACTCAGTTCCACTTGAACATCCCTTCAAAGTAATTTATGAGCTCATTGGTCACAAAGTTACCTATTTTCCCTCTGGATTACAAAGAATTTGAAGGCATTTGCTCTTGGCTGAGTTAGCAGAATGATATGCCCTTATATTTCCTATGATACTTAGCTTAGGCCAATTTGCTAAGATGTGGGGGAACTAAATTATTTTGTACTCCTATGTCAGCCAGCTTTCTGTTACTGTAACAAAATACCTGAGATGATCATAAACATAAAAGGTTAATCTCAACTCACACAGTTTTGGAGGTTTCAGTACATGGTCAAGCAGACCCATTTGCTTGTGGTAAGGCAGCATATGATGGTGGGAAGGACATAGTGGAGCAAGTTGCTCACCTCAGAGCAGCTGGGAAGCAAAGAGGGAGAAAGTGGAGTGGGAAAAGTCCCAATATCCCTTTCAGGAGCACACCTCCATATGACTAGACCCCATCTATTAAAAGTTCTACTATCTCCCATTAGTGCCAAGCTGAGGACCAAGCCTTCAACATGTGGGCCTTTGGGGAACACTTTAGATCCAAACCATAACAGACCTGAGAAGACTGCTCTTGATTATACTCAATTCTGGACTTGCTTACTATGTGTTTTTCAGGTACCATATTTAAAACTCGATGTACCTCTTGTGGATCTGTAGTGGAGAATTACAAGAATCCAATTTGTCCAGCTTTGTCAGGAAAGGGGTAATTATACTGCCCTACAAAATAAGTACATGTTGTTTTCTTCTTTAAGTTGAACAGAAATGTGGGGAAATTGAACATTCATCAAAGATTCCCATGTATATTTATGAGAAATACAACTAGACAGAGTACAGGCATAAGATAAAAGAAATATTTCAATTCACAATAGTAAGTAAAAACTACAAGATGCCAAGCTATAAATAAGATCCCAACTTTTTAAACACATGTACCTGCTTCATGTCTGTGTCAGTATATTAGATAAAAGACAAGAAGAAGAAAATACAGTAAAATGTTAAGATTCAGTGTCAGGAAGTGGAGGGATTATGGGTAATTTTTATTTCTTCTTTATATCATTATGATTTACCCAATATTTCTAAGATGAATATGCATCATCATTATAATTAGTGAAAAAATTAAGAGTAGATTCAAACTATTAAAAATTCTGCTGGGCCATTTTAGAGCAGTATAAATTATATAAATAACGTATTAGTATAGTATCATTGCAAGATATTCAAATGATGATGAAACGCAGCATAAACCATGAAACTCCCCCTTAGCATACCTGGATGTTTAGGCCCCTCCCCCTCCTAGATTTCTTCTCTTACAGTAACACCAGTGGTATTATTTGGGTTCATGTTTCTAAGGATCTTTCTAACTAGCATGCGCAAGTTAGAAGTTCTAACCACGTACTGTCAAACAAATACACTAAGTTACGGGTTGTGGTATTTCTTTGTTTTTTTTAATTATACCAATGACATTTTTCCTTTTCGAATATATTGACTTCAGTGCTCCAGATCCTGATGCTGAAGATATCAAAATCCCACTTGAAGACCTTCCACGGTTGGTAAAAGGCTTTGTATTTGGTGTTCCAGATTGCAAAAAGGAAAAATTAGGAACCAAACCTAAACATTTATTGAATGAGATACCTCTTAATTTAAATGCCTGAATACACAAATGCAGAAACTAGCACTGACCTAGGAGGCCAAGGTGAAAGGAGAAATGAGCATCTTTCCAGTGTCCTCCCCCATCCTTTTATCCCTCTATTTTAAGAGACTAGTCTCACTATGTTGCCTAGGTTGGTCATGAGCCCCTGGGCTCAAGTGATCCTCCTGGCTAAGTCTCCCAGGGAGCTGTGATATTGGCACATCCTACCACACCAATGCCAGTCCCTTTTGCTTTCTGTTCTGTCAGATAGTCGAGGCTGGGAGTTCCTGAGGCTATTGTCTGATAGCTGGTTTTCCAGTGCACAGAAAGCACAGAAGGTGCCTTCCTGCAATTAGTGAATGTCAGATCCTGGCCTCCTCCTCTGAAGTAAATACAGAAGCATTAAACAAAGTTGAAATATGGTTGCTGTCTTAGTTACTTTTTTGTTGCTGTGACTCAATACCCAACATAAAATTTAAGGGAGGAAAGGTTTATTTCAGCTCACAGTTTCAGAAGGTCACAGTCCATTCAGGGGCAGCCGGCAGTAATTGAAGTACATGGCAGAGACAGAGGTGGAGGCAGCTTCTCATGACATCACACACAGGAAGCCAAGTCAAGGCAAGCTGAGACTAGTCCTCCAAAGAAGGCAGGAAGCAGCTTATGTATCCTTCCAGGTCTCCTCCCAGTGATCAGCCCCTCCTGCATCCAGGTGTGGAAGGTGTGGTAAACACCCACTACACGCCTATAATCCACTTTACATGCCTGTAATCCACCCCTCCAGACTAGGCCCCAATCTACCAACAGCACATGGTTTTATAGACAATCCATAACATTTAAATACATGAGATTTTTGGGGACGTTCCAGAGCCAAACCACAATAGTTGCCTACTGTAAGACTTCTCAGCACATTTATTGGATTGGCCAGTTTTCCTATCACTGGGACAGAATATCTGGCACAATTTAAAGAAGGAGAAGTTTGCCTTGGTTCACAGTTGAAGAGTTTCAGCCCATGGTCAGATGGTTCTGAGACAGAAATATCAGGATGGGAGGCCATGGAGGAGCAGAGCTTCTGCCTTCATGGTGACTGGGAAATGGAGCTGAGGAGAGCCCCAGTGAGAGACACACCCCAGTGCCCTACCTCCAAGGGATCATGCCTCCTTCAGCTGTGAACATCAGTAGGTGAATTCACTGACAAGGATAGTGCCGCCACTGTCTGGTTACCACTCCAGAATCCAGTCAGGCTGGCAGTTAGGATTAACTGGCACCAGTGGGTGTAGCGGTGCAGCCCTATAATCCCAGCACTCTGAAAGGCTGAGGATTTCAAGTTTGAGCCCAGCTTGGACAATCTAGGGAATCAGCACGTCTCAAAAACGAAAACTAACTAAATAAAAAGGGGCCTGGGGATGGGCTCAGTGTAAAGGCCCTGGATTCAATCCTCGGTACCACCAGAATAATTTAATGAACAACTAGCACAATGTTTGAAGTACATTTTTGCTTCCTAGAAAGTGGTTATATGTTACTGCTTCTCTGGTTTATTTCTCAGATCTATTTTTAATTTTTCTTGTAAGGATTTTCATTACTAAATCCTGAAGTTATGATCTGAGAGATTAGGGAGTTGTGCGTTTCCTGGGTAGGTGATGCATCTGATGAAAACGGTATACGAGGGAGGCGAGTTTAGAAAGCACATCTATAAATACGGTGACCTAAAGGTACGACAGAATGAAGGAGATCAGTCGTGGACACCGGGGAACTTGGCTCTAGGCAGCTCTAAAAGCAAAGTGAATCTGAGAGAGAAAGGAGGTCACTCGTGAAGTGAGGGGAGGGTGGTGCTGTGAAGCCAGCAGGGTGCCCCATTTGGGGAACTGTAAGCAGCAAAGGAGTGGGATGAAGTAACCCGGGGAGAAAGGCTCTGCTCCGAATCTAGGGCACGTTTACGCAGGCTGCAGGAAGGTGTCCGGGAAGGATGCGGAGGTAGCCCCTGGCCTTCCTGCAGCCCAAGAGAGCTCCCAGGGCTCACATAAGGATCCTGTTCTTGCAGGTGTGAAGAAGCAGGGTGCAGAGGCCTGGTACGACCCCACGTGGTGTGGTTTGGAGAAAACCTGGATCCTGCCATTTTGGAAGAGGCTTTCAGAGAGCTGGACCTCTGTGACTTATGTCTAGTGGTAGGTCACACTGTCCCAGTTCTAAACACTGAAGATGGGGTGCAGCTATTATTTCCTCTGTCCCTTATCCCTTCTCCTTCCTCTGGCTTCTCTTCTGAAATGTGTGAGTGGATAGGTCTTGTGGTATACAATAGAAAAACTAAGGCATACTGAATAAAAACTGAAATTATAATACAAAATTATGCAAGACCAATGCCTGAGCATCTCAACCCCCTGACCAAAAAAGGAAAAGAGAATTTTAATGGTTCGAACTTTAGACATAATGCATGTTCCTTATTAAATTTCATTGATAAAGTACAAAAAAAAATCATTGGGATTGTTGGGGCAGGCCCATAATCCCAGCACTCTGGGAGGCTGAAGCAGGAGGATCACAAGTTCAAGCCCAGACTGGGGAACTTAACAACTTAGTGAGATCCTGTCTCAAAATCAAAAATAAAAAATGGGCTGGGGATGTAGTTCAGTGCAGAGGCCCTGAGTTTGATTCCCCAATACCACAAAACAAAATCAAATTTTATAAAATGGAAGTCAGAAACCACTCATAATTCTACCATCCAGTAATAGCCACTGTTAGCATTTTGACTTATTTTCTTCTAAACCAGGAGTGAGACTATGTACCAGATCTGGCCTGTGCCTTGTTTCTGAGAATAAAGTGTTTGAACACAGCTCTGGCCATTGCTGTGTGCCTTCTTTGTCACTACTTCCACCCTGGAACAGCAGAGTGGAACCCTTGTGATGAAGACAGGCTGGCTGCGAAGCCTACAGAATTTACTCTATGGCCCTCTCCACAAAGTCTGCCCACCTCTGATCTAGACTTGTCCTTGTATAAAAGCACATGCACTGATGACAACTGAAAAACTTGTTATCTTGAAACTTATTCACCCAGCAGATCACTCAGCATATTCCATGTGGCTACTTCCAGATCTGCACCATTTTTAATTATATGGTATCATATTACCTGGATGTAAATTATATTTAGCTAATCCTTCATTGCTAGACATCTGGCCTGTTTCTGCTTTTATATTTTAAACAGTGCTGCAGTGAATTCCCTTAGACCTAAATCTTAACATGCTCTTTGAATGATCTTTAGGACACATTTCCTAGAAGTGGAATTAATTGGAAAAAATATATGCATACTTCAAAATTTCCTTAATATGTCTGTAAAGGTAAAGGCTTTTCCTTTTATGTGCTTAGCTATTTAGCCAATATTTTATTTAGTACTTCAGTGTAGAATATAATGTCAGTATTTATGATGGGTTATTAAATGAGAAATGTGAGTTTGCAAAAAGTGTTCTGGCCTTTCTGCTTCAGTAAAGGATGTTTATAAGGAAAAACCTGAAAGGCTAATATAAAAATGTTAAAGAGTGGCTGTCATGGGATAGTAAGACTATGCATAATATATGTATGTTTTATTTTTGTTTGTATTCCTTGACATAAAAAACCAAGAACATAGATTATTTGCATAAGTTCATAGGGGAGAAACAAAAACAGAACTACACCCTCCTCACTGTCACCACCAGAAGTAGCAGATGGGGTCACTTCTTTCCCTCTCTGTCTGCTTGCCTCCCCTTTTTGTGTCACATCTGCTTTCCAAATTCTAATGATTGGCCTAAAGGACACCTCCTAACTTCCCACTTGTCCCTTGGACCCTCTCCATTTTATCCCACCCATTTTAGCTTTCGGCATATCTCTAACCACAGCCCTGCCTCTAAATATTTCTGAAAAAGTATTTCTTCCCTTAGTGTGGTCATTGTCCATTTCCATGTATTTGCTTTGTAGGTGGGAACTTCCTCTGTGGTCTACCCAGCTGCCATGTTTGCTCCCCAGGTGGCTGCCAGGGGAGTGCCGGTGGCCGAATTTAACACCGAAACCACCCCAGCCACCAACAGATTCAGGTACAGGGATACACAAGGTGGGCGATGGGAGGCAGATGTTAGGCTTATACATGTCCCAATAGATGAAATGCCTTGATGGCGAGCAACATACCAACTGCAGAGGGTAGTGGTTGCATCTTTTTACACGGGAGTTGCTACAGGGCTTTTGGTTTTCTACATTTTGAAAGCTCTTTGATTCTTTAGCTTTTCACATATATCTTTAGATTTGGTAATGACTATTGGATGCCAGTTGGCAGTGTCAGCAAGTGAGCCTGGGAAATGTCCTTGTCTAACTTTACTACTGTCTACATTTTGAGGCTAATTCTTTGTTTGCCTATTTGCCAAGAATATTTGTATTCCTCTATTTTGTGATATTGATCCTGAAATTTGTGTGGAAAGTGTAGATCACTGCAGTACCCATTCTAAGATCTCATTATAGATTTCATGTCATATGCCTCTACCCTTGTTTGCTATTTTCATTCATCCCCACTTTTTTTTTTGTCTTCACTTTTAATTTTTTCCATTCTGTTTGATTCCTTTCTAGAATAAAATTAGGGCTGGAGGAATGGCTTAGCAGTTAAAGTGCTTGCTAGGCAAGCACTACGTCAGGAGCTAAGTACCCCAGTTCAATTTCCCAGCACCACAAAAGCCAGGCATGGTGGCGCATGCCTGTAATCCCAGCACTTGGGAGACTGAGGCAGGAGGATTGCCATGAGTCCAAGGCCAGCCTGGGCTCCATAGTGAGTTCAGGAGCAGCCTGGGCTACAGAACAAAAGCCCTGTCTCAAAAAAAAAATCTAGAATAAAAATGGGATATAAACAGATAATACACAGAAATAAAACACAAAATGTATGTCACTAAAACATCTTGGCATTACATTAATCAGTGGCTTTCAACTTTGGAAGTATGCATGTCATCTCATGAGATTCTGATGTCATTGGTCTGAGGGGTATATCTGGGGCATTATGATTTTTATAAGCTTTTTCAGCAATTTTTCAGTGCAACCATGTTGAGAACTGCTGCTGTAAATCGTCATTAGGATAAAACAAGTGTTACACATACTTAACTAGGTAAGAGAGCTGACTTTATACCTCGTCTTCTACATGTCTCCTAAAACAGCTGCAGCCTGTGTTCTTGATTTACAGTTCTTCATTTGTGCAAGAAGTTGAGAGCTAAAGACTTCTTTAAAAGAGGAACAAAGTCTGTACAAAAACCAAAACATAAAGAGCAAGGTTTAAATAAATAAAAGACATAAAGAAATGGAAATACCTACCATGTTCATGATCGGACCACATGGACAGCATGAAGATGGCAATCCTCTCCAAATTGATCTACAGTCTTGGTTCAGTCCCTGTCAGAATCCCAGCCGGCTTTCTACAGAAACTGACAAGGAGGTCCTAAAATTCATATAAAAATGTAGGACACCCTGACAAAAAAGGAAAAAAAAAAAAAAAAAGTTGGAGAAGTCATACTTTTCAATTTCAAAACTTTATACAGAGTCACTTTAGTTAAGACAATGTGCTATTAACTGGCATACGGACAGCTACATAAAATCAGCGGTCATAGACAACTCAGTACCGTAACAGCAACCTTTTCCACAGTGGTGCTGGATATCCACCTGGAAAAAGAAGAAGGTGGGCCATTTGTCACAGCATGCACAAACATTCAAAATGGATCCCTGATCTAAAACTGTGGAATCCTGATCATGGAAGTAAATATTTGTGACTTTAGATTAATTTGAACTTACTTACATTGGGCTTGGTGATGCAGGCTTCTAATTCCAGCACTCTGGAAAGCTAAAGCAAGAGATTGCAAGTTCCAGCTCAGCATGGGCTACTTAGTGACTTGGAAGACCCTGTCTCAAAATAAAAAATAAAAGCTGGCTAGGGATGTAGCTCAGTGGTAAGGTCCTGGGCTTGACTCCCAGTACACATACACATACCTAATATTTTCAGATATAACACCTAAAGCATTAGATCCATGAGAAGAATAGGTAAGCTGGATTTTATCTAATTAAAACTCTTTGTATTTCAACAGAAACCATAAATGAGGTGAAAAGATAACCCACAGAATTGTAGAAAGTATTTGTAAGCCTAACATGTGAAAAGAGATTTGTATCTAGAATATGTAAAGAACTCTTACAACTTAAAAGACAATATACTTTAAAAATGGGCTTGAAAAGATAGGCACCAATAAACATATTAAAATGATGTTTAACATCATTAATCATTAAGGAAATGCAAGTTAAAACCACAATGTGGATCCATTTCACAGCCCCCAGAATGGCTGTATTTAAAAAGGAGCAAAAAGAAAAGAATACAGCAAGTGTCAGTGAAGACAAAGGAACCTTTACATATTGCTAGTAGGGCCAGAGCAAGATATAGCCACTTTCAAAAACTATAACTTTCAGTTAACTATAGGAATACTGTATGTCCTAGCAATTCTCCTTGATATATATCCCTAGAAACGAAGACACACTTACACAATGAAATGTTCACGAATGTTCAGAGCAGCATGATTCATGGCAAAAGTGGAAACTAAATGTCCATCAGCTAATGAATGGATAGACCAAATGTAGTATATGCATACATCAAGATTTTTTAACCATATAAAAAAACCAAGTATCTATAATATCCTACAAACAATGGCCCTAGAAAACATGCCAAGTCTAAGAAATCAGTCATTAAAAAACCTTAAACAAATATCCAGAATAGACCAATAGAAACACAAGACAAATTAGTGGTTATTTTAGGTGCTCCTTCCTCTAAACAAAATTCTCCATATTCATGTCTTGAAAACTCATGAAGTTGCCATTCAGACGACCTGTTGCTGAGAAACTCGCACCAATTTGGTCTACCCCAAGAATCATCCTCCATTTCTTGGTTTCTCTGTTGAGCAGCCAGAGCTGCCTTTACTGCTAAGCCAGAGGCTTTTCCCTGGTGGGGATAACAGATTAGCAAAGCCAGCCACGGTCTTACAAAAGAGCTCTTGAAGCTGACATTAAACAGTTTTTCAAATTGGCTCACAACCTGCATTTGTAAATAAAGTTTTACTGGAACACAGCCATGACCATATAACCATCTATGGTTGCCTTTGCATTATTGCAGTAAAATTTACAACAGAGAGTGTGTGATCTGCAATGCCTAAACTTTTATTATGTGGCATTTTTCAGAAAAATCTTGCCAACCCCTCCTGTAGGTTAATGAGAAAAAAAGACATTGGATATTTTCTGTCGTTTTAAACCTGACTTGCTGTATTACCTAAATAGCTGAAATGCTGCCTGGATCTTAAATTTAGAGCACATAAAATTCCTTAGGAGGCCTTGTACAATTTGCTTAGATTCTTTGTCCCAATTCTAATTTGGAAACAGCCACAGAAATATATTAATATCTTCAAGGTGTTAATTAGTTCCAATTTGGGTTTTGTGTTTTCTACATCTAGGATGATGATCTTGGATGATTGCTGTTACAGCAAACCTGGCATTTCCTGATTTAACCCTAGAGTCCTGACTGTCACTCAGTCCTGCAGGTCATTGGCAAGGAATTGGAATTGGGAATTGTACATTGCTGGAATAGGAAATTGAACATTGCAGAGGCAGAGATGGGGTTTGTGTTCACCCTAAGCCTGTGGAGGGGGGGCGGGGTTTGAGCACACAGACTCTGGGCTTGTCTTTGATTTTCTCTGATCGTTAGAATTCAGTCAAAGTCCACTGCGTATCAGACACTAATACTTGGCCAAGTAATATGCCAAAATACAGAGTCATTTTATATCATATTTGCTGACCTGTTCACTAACAAGTCTCATTTTCAGCTTTATTGAAAGGAGTCTTGCTGCCATAGGCTGTTTCCCCACCTTTAGAAACTACTTGTTTTCTTAGCTCAATACAAGTATTTGGTACCTCAGCTGGAGTTTGCACATCTGTTTGACATGGAACTACCCAGAAATAGGATTACTAGATCATGTGGTAATTCTTTTGTTTCTTGAGGAATCTCCATACAATTTTCCCTAATGGTTGTACTAATTTCCATACTCACCAACGCTGGAAGGGTTTGTGCAAGTGATGCCCGTTCTTCTTGCTCATGATTACCTTACTTCTACAGGCTTTTTATTGTGTGGTTCTATATGAATTTTAGGATTGTTTTTCCCATTTCTTTGAAAAAGGTCATTGGAATGTTGATAGAGACTGCATTTTCTCCCTGTCCCTGCAACAGCTGTCACCATTTGTATTTTGGTAATAGTCATTTTGACAGATGTGAGATGATATCTAATTGATTTCAGTGTGCATTTTCCCAGTGATTAGTTATGTTCAGCATTTTTTCATATACGTGTTGACCATTTGTATGTCTTCTTTTGAGAAATGTCTATTCAAACCCCTTGCTCATTATAAAATCAGATTTCTTTTCCTGTGGAGTTAGCTTACTTATGTAATGTAGATATTAACCTTACCAGATGGTTTGCAAACATTTTCTCCCAAACTGTAGATTGTAACTTCACTGTTGGCTGTTTCCTTTATTGTGCAGAAGTGCTTTATTTTGATGCGATCCTGTATGTCTATTTCTGCTTTGGATCCCTTCATTTTGGGAGTCAAATATTCATTATCCAGGCTAATGCCATGCAGTCTTTCTCTTCTGCTTTTTTTCTAGTAGTTTTTAAGTTTTAGGGCTGTGACTTAAATCCCTCATCCATTTTGAATTGTTTTTGTACATGGTATGAAATAAGGATCCAATTTCAGTTTTCTGCATATGGATATCCAGTTTTCCCTACCCTGTTTATTGAAGATACTGCCCTTTCCTCACTGTGATTAGCACCTTTGTCACAAATCAATTGACCATATGTTTGTGGATACATTTCTGGACTGTCTGTTGACTTCCCGTGTTGATATATATATTTTTATGCTCATACCATGCTGTTTTAATTATTGGTTTGTAATATATTTTAAAGTCAGGTAGTGAAATGCCTCCAGGTTTGTTTGTTTGTTTTGCACACCTTGGCTATTCAGAGCTTTTTGTGCTTCTGTATTAATTTTAGGATTTTTTATTTCTATGGAAAATGACACCAGAATTTTCATAGGAGTTGCACTATAGCATGGGCATTTTATGGACCTTATTTCTCCTAGTGCATGAACCTGGGTTATCTTTCCACTTGTGTGTCACATATACTTGTATGCTCACACATTTCAATTACAAGTTTGACAGTACAGTCACAAAATGCACTTTAAAATCATGTTTTCCGTACCCATTAAACTCAATTCATATCATATAAATTCTAGTCAGTTTCCTCCCTAAGCTTCCTTAATCACCTATAATGAATTGTTCCATCTCGAGCTCTCAACACTACATGAGCATAAAATTCAATACCACATTTGTGAGAATCTAGATTTTACTTTGGATCTGGCTTAAAAAAAAAAAATGTGTGGCTTGCTGCAGTTGTGCATCCTGTTACAGCTTATAGCTTCTAATGCTGCTCTACTTGGTCCTTCTATCCAGGTTTTATTTCCAGGGACCCTGTGGGACAACTCTTCCAGAAGCCCTAGCTCGACATGAAACTGAAACTAGTTAAGTATCTGCAAGAAGGAAGAAATTATAGTACATCAAAGAACCAGGCCACAATCAGAAGAAATGGTCTTGTGGATGGTGAAGTGAGCACTGGAAGATCCAAGTGCTGTGTGTTTCTTTGCCTGGAATCTGACCTGTTGATAAACTGGTCTTGGAAGAAGTCAGAGAAGTGTGAAGTGCACACTACTTGGCGTGAAATCTAAGTGTTTTATGTGTTTGGTTGCCATTAGGAGGAGGAAAACATTTGTAATTAGATTGTTTTCCAAAAGTTAATTATCCTGATTTATTTTTCTCTCTGGGAAAGGACAGAAATAGAAAGTTAAACCTTGGTATTCAATTCTGATTTCTGATGAGTTTTGATGGAAAATGAAATCTCTTTCTACAGTAGGCAATTTATTATAAAGATATTACTCTAAGAGATGTGTTTGTTGGGGGCTTTTTCTTCTCAGTCTTTTCCTTGTTTTCTGCCTGACCTCAAAGAACATGTGGTAACTTACCAGCATTCATAGAAATGGTACCGTAGTATGGTAGAAAATCAGGATGAGCCAAAAGAAAAATGCACGCACATATATCACCCAAGGATCAATATAGTTGTTATATAAAACTCTGTATTGCATATGACAGTCCCAATTTTAATAAATTCCAAAGGTCCGATATGGGGAAGATAGAGCTCTATAACCTAGGGAGTCCTGGAACCAGCTAGGCCTCTGGGTGGCTTGATTCACACTTTAGTGGGTCAGGACCTCTACACTGAAGGGACTGCTAATACCTATGGTAAAATTCTAAAATAGCTTAAATACAGTTTTTGAACACACAGGACCATTGCATATTTTTAATAGGTTTGCACTGTGCTTCTCCAACTTAGCGTAATGCATTTTTTACTAGTGTTTACCAATGGAAGTCAGCACCAGGGCAGCTGAGTGTCTTTGATTTATAATTTCTATCTTAACAAGGCCCAGAGGTTTCAAACTTCTTCTTCTTTTTTTTTTTTTTTTTTTGGTTACCAGAAAGTCTACTTGTCATTACGGTCCATATTCGGTTCTGTTGTTTTAAAGCTGGAAATTGCTTCAAAATGAGGAAAGATGAAAGGAAATGTGGAAATGCAAATGTGAGAATTATTCTACTGGGTACTTAATGAACACCTGCCATATGCTACACATTAGAAATAAAATGATTAGCAAGACCTGGCCCTCCACCCAAAGTTCCCAGCCTGGTTGGAACAACGGCCCTGCGCAGTATCGTACACTGTGGCAGCTTCTGTGCAAGGCCAGAGCGGAGTGCTGTTAGAGGTGGGCAGGGCGGCAGTGCAGTGGGTGAACTTAAGACGACGGGGGAGTCTTTGAAGTAGGAGTTCTGCACGGGCGGGCCAAGGGCACAGCGAGTGTGAGGATCTGTTCATCGAAAGGTACGTCACTGACTATATAACGGGCGGCAGGAAATAAACGTATCTCGGAAAATACCAGGGGCAAAAACACAACAAGGGTGCCCTCAAGAAGCAAGGGTGGCCACTCATTCTCGCAACAGATATTTGGCATTTGTGATGGGATAGCTACGTTCAGGGTCGCGGGGCCGCGGCTAGAACCTAGCAGGGTCCCTGCAGTCAGAGGGCGCCATGAACAGTAAGTCACCCAGCAAGGAGGAGCTGTCCGTGAGGCCCGAGGCCGTCCGCACACACCTGAGCGGTGCCCGGGCTGGGCTCCTCGGCGCCCATCGCGGCAGAGCCTCTCTTCCCGCGGACTCTGAGGTGAAGGTGGGGGACGCCGCAGGTACTGACTCACGGCCTGGCTCACGCGGAGCCTGCGGCTGTCGGGTACCGGGACCCGGGTGGCGCGACGCTGCATCCCGCCGAGACGGCAGCGCTGGCGAGGGCTCTTCCCCCGCGGCGAACGACCGCGGGTCCAGCGCCGCCTCCCGCGGACGGCCTCAAAGGGCCAGGCACGAGCGGAAACGAGCGCCGCCACCTCGAGGCCCCGCCCCTGCAGTTCTGCGCACGCGCCGCGGCCCCTCCTGGGACCTCCAGACCTGCAGGAGGCGATGAAAACCTGCTGCGCTTGCGCTTTCTCATCAGCCCCGCTCGCCCGCGGCCGCTTCCGGGTCAGAGGTCGCACGGCGCGGCGCAGCGTGCACCATGGTGCAGCTCCGGCCGCGCGCATCTCGCACCCCCGCGTCGGCGGAGGCGATGGTGGACGAGGGCCAGCCGGCCTCGGAGGAGGAGGCGGAGCACGGCCTGCTGCTGGGCCAGCCCAGCAGCGGCGCTGCCGCGGAGCCGCTGGAGGACGACGAGTCTGACGACGAGGCCCCTGAGGAGCTGACCTTCGCCAGCGCCCAGGCTGAGGCGAGAGAGGCGGCGCGGCGCGTGCGCGAGACGGCGCGCAGGTTCGGAGCCCGCCGGCGCGGGGAGGCCCCTGCCGGCCGGCGCGGCCCTCCCGATCCTCCCCGCTGGCGCTGACCTGGCCCGCCCCCTTCCAGGGAGAAGACGCTGCTGAAGGAGCGGAGGCGCCGCCGCGAGGAGCTGTTCACAGAACAGAAGGTGAGAACTGGGCGGCGGCGGCGGCCCGCCGGGAACGGTGGGAAGAGCCCCGCTAGCCTCGCCGTTGTGGTTGTGGGTGGCACTATTCAAATTTTAAAGGTGATTTGTAAAGGGTTGTAAAAACTTTGCTCCGTAATCCCCTGCCCTCTTGCCACAGAGAAGTGACCCCAGTTGGCCGTGTATTATTAACTCTTCCAACTCGTTCTTAATAAGGAGCGAGTGTTGGAGCGAGCTTCCAGAAAATGTGGATGGTTCCGAGTTTTATGCGTCTGGCCTTCCCCCAGAACAGGGATGGTGGGGCAATGTTTAGCCTGATTGTTTGCTTTCATATAAGACTGTCCTCAAAATCGCAACTTAAGCAACTGAAGGTACATCTTTATATGCATCACTTTTAACCTACTTTTCAATGTTTTTATTCAAAAAGAAAAGAAAGCTTCTTCCAGACACCATTCTAGAACAGTTGGCTACATCTTCACAGACAGAGTAAGTGATGGACCTTGTCTGACTTCCTTACATACTGCCATCTTTGAGTCTAAATTAAAAAGCGACAGGTATTTTGAATTTGGTGGGTAAGGAAGGGAAGCAGTCCGCTTCTCTAATCTTGTCATCCCTTTTTGTTCGTCCCCATAGTAACTCTAGCATCTGATTTCCGGAGCCTAGTGCATGTACTCAGTGAAAAATTTTGAGGGCATGGTAGAAGGTGGTGAATAAAAGCTTTAACGTTTTAAAGCCCGGTAGGAGGATTCCAAGTTTTAGCACACCCTGGGCAACTCAGCCAAACCTCGTCTCAAAAAATTTCAAAAAGGCTGGGGTTGTATTCAGTTCATAGGCCCTGGGTTCCATTCCCAGTACCAAACCAAACCAAACCAAACCAAACCAAACCAAACCAAACCAAACCAAACCATATAGGTAGACACGACTACATGTCATTTGGCGGAATGGCAGACACCCACAGGCTCTTGAAACGCCACTTGCTCCTACCTGACTGCCCTGCCACCAGCGGCCTCCTGTTTCCCACTTCACTCAGCACCCTTGCCATACCGTGTGTGAAGCACAAGCACAGTCGGCCTCTTCCTTAGCATAGAATCAAACCCTAGTGAATTTAAATTTCTAAATGTTTTTTCTTGCTGCCCTCTGTGGCTCCCTTTACTTTTTAAAAATTCATTAGTGTAGAGCCCCCCTCCCCCCTTACCTGAAAGAACTTCACCAGAATCATTCAGATCTTAAGTGTGTATCCACATCCTTTTATCTTTCAAAACCAAGTTCAAGTGCGGCCTCTTCCTTCTCACTTTCCCCTCACCACTTCCTCCTCCTCCAAGGTCCTCTGTGCAGGTGCTTCTGTATTGTACTCTGTACTTCATTCGGTATTTCCAGTTGATGTTTGTCTGAGGCTGATCCTTGTTTCCTGTGTCTTAACTATGGTGCTTATCCTTTGTGATCTTTTCTCCAAGTATAATAACTTTTACTGACCTTTACTTCAGACTTCAGATACCATACTGTGTAACTCACTTGTAAGTCTTTTTAAGTTCTGAGAAGATTCCCATGCTGTTAGTTTGTTGACTTGGAGTTGGTGGCAGTGCAGGGAGGAGTGAGTCTTTTTTCCAGAGTAGAAATTGAGAATGGTGGTAACAAAGAGGGTAAAACTATGTGAATTTGGGTTGTTTACCTGCCATTCCAATTAATTTTTTTTTTTTGCTTTTTTTCCTTAGCATTAAGAAGACATCAGGGAAGGTTAAAGAAGGTATGAATTGTTCTCATTTAAGTAATTTTTTGTATGTCAGGTGCATTTATGGTATTTTCAGTTAAATGTTACTGTCCCTTCTTTGGGCACATGAGAACTAGACCTGGCTGAGGTTAGCTTGAGCCTGTTCCCTACATTTCTTACAAATAAAACTTGTATCCAGATTGCTGTGTGGTCCAGATTGCTGTGAAATCTAGTAATTGTTTATGATTTATTTATATAAATGCTAACTAGAAAATCAAACTCATTTTTGTAGTTAATTTACAAAAGAAAAATGAAGAATGTGAAAAAGGAAGTGACTCCAAGAAAGTTAAAGAAAAAGTAAAAATACAGTCAGTCAGGTAATGTCCGTCCACCCATCCATCCCCCCGAAATTGGATATATAGCTAACCTTTCTAAAGTTTTGGCTTATTAAAGTATTGGCTAAGTAAGAATATACTTTCATTAGTAGCATTTCAAATTGGATCCTCTGTAGGAAAAAAATAAGCAGTGTTTATAACTATGTAATAAAATGTGTGTAGTTGTAAAACAGCCCTCCATTTATCTGTGTTTACAAGGAAGTTACATTTTCACTTTCTAATCATTGCTTAGAGGCAATGGACAAAAATATTTTGAAAATACACATGTGGATGTATGGGTCAGTGGGTAGAGCCTTTGGCTGGCACAAAGGCTAAGGTTCACACACCAGCACTGCAAGGAGAACAAAAAAGGGGTGTGCCTGAGATGTAGCTTAGTGATAGCGCCCTCCCTAAAGTGTATGGGAGGCCCAACATGAGGGAGGGAAGGAAACAAAGGAAAAGAAGGAAAGAAAAGACAGAAGTTGCCTATCAAATAAGTCTAACACCACTTATTTTGACTCTGAATTGATCCCCAGCCAGAAAAACTATGTGGCTCTAAGGCTAAAAGACCAGGATCTGAGAGACTCAAGGCAGCAAGCAGCCAAAGCTTTCATACATGATTCTTTGTATGGTCCAGGAACCAAGAGAACTACTGGTAATTCTTTAATGGACTGTCTTTCCTTTTTTTTTTTTTCCCTGCGAAGAAAACAAAGAAATGATAATTCTCTTTTTTTTTAGTAAATAAGTTCCTGTCTCTTGACAATAAGAGGTTACCTGTGAAAAAGGCTGCAGCCCAGTTTTTGAATAATGCTTGGGGTAAGATTCAGCATTCTCTTGGCTTTGAAAATTGTTAAATGTTCTTTCGAAGGAGAGATAGTTCATATTTAGACGTATCTTCATGTAAACTAAAAAGCTTGGAAAAATAAAGTTTTATATTTTTTGGAATTTTAACTAAATTTAATGTTCTCACTGCATAAAAATTTTTACCCTAGGAATCCAGAGAAAACAAAATGCCAAGAGGTTTAAACGACGGTGGATGGCCAGAAAGATGAAAACTTCTAAGAAGTAAATTAAAGCTAAAATTAAATGAAGAATCTGTACTTTGTAAAGAACTTTAAAAAATTACTTGATTTCCCTAAAAAAAAATCTAATAATTGTTTTTAAAACAATAAATCTCTTTGTGTGGGAAGTACTAGTCTGCATTTTATCTTTCTGGAGTACAGTCTCGTCTTGGAGTCTTTGAGGGTGCTGGAAAAACAGCAATTTAAAAGGAGCTTTCCTTTCTTTTTCCACGTAAGTGAACACTGGCAGTATTTGCTCTAAGTAACCATGTGTCAATCTCCCAGATGAGGGTATCAGGTAGGAATGGCAGGGAGACAAAGGGGTAGGGGGTATTGGTAATGTTCTTAAAGGGTAAGAGAAGTGACTTTGGCTTAAAATATAATTTCCTATTATCTTTGTGAGAGAATGGACATTTCAGTGTACATAAGTACGTGTTCTTAGAAAATATACAAGCCTCAAAAATATAAAATGGTCAGCTAATATTAAACCGAAGGATCATTTTAGCTGTTAAAGGTAATGGATCTGGATTGTACCCCAAAAGCCTCAAGTATTTGGATGTTGTGGAGAAGCTGTGGAATTTTGCACTATTGGGTCTATCTGAAAGGGGCTCTGCTGGAGCTGTGACCTGGAGGGATTATGCTACCTTGCTGAGATTAGTAAATACTTAAGGCAGAGCTTTCAGGTGTGTGATTGACTTACAGGCCAGGAAATGAGAGAAAGATGCTCAAGGTGGGCGGTCCAGTTGGCAGATTGGTCTAAATAAAAGGAAGGTTAAGTTATATATCCTGGGAAAGCTCTGGCCACTTGGTTTTCAGTGTGCCATTCCCTGAAGAGCTTTTCTCCAACTAGACCTCCACCATGTGCTTCCACCATTGCTCAATACCCATGAATGAACTCTGTCAAACCTTCTGAAACTGAGCTACAATAAAAAAAATCTTTCCTTAATTTATGAGTGAGTAAGACACTAGGTTAGGGGTTTGGCAAGTCTCAAATACTATATTATGCTTATAATTTCCTGTTGTCTCACACACAATATCAATTTTGGTCCTCATTCAGAGCCAACACACTGAAGACATTAAGTTGTGGAACTCAGATTGATAGTTAAAACCATCAATATTAATTGCTCTAGTTTTAAAGTACTTCATGAAATATACGAGTACCTAATATATAAATTCAGTTGACACTCTAAAATCTGTAGAAGTAAATTTTTAATGGCTGGTTAATTATATCACTACATTTTTATTGCAATATAGTACTCATTTAAGCACTTAAAAATGGAAGGTGTACAAAGATTAAATTAAGACACGGTAAATTGACTAAATATTTGGTTTTTATATAAATAAAGGTCATAACCACACTGTTGACATGTAATACTGTTATAATACAACAGTTAAACTTGTGAGTCTACAACAAAATCATTTGTAGTTAAACAGGAAACAAAGTTGAAAAAGACCATGTTAAAACAAAACTACTGGGACTAACAGGTTGGGATTGTAAGTAGCAACAAACATATTCACTCAGCTCCTGAGTATTTCAAGTTTTACAGTACACATTAAAAATGATTTCTTCCATCAACACTATAAATTCAAACTGTCAGATGTTTATGCATTTTGCAAGTTACACTGATTGAATGCTTATATGGGAGTGGGGGTCGGAACATCTCCCACTTTGAAGTTTACATCACCCACATGCTAACACAAACACAACTTGTTCCATTTCCTTCCCCCATTCCCCCCAACAAAGAAGGCAGGATTTTTTGGTTTCTTTTAGGTAACTTTTAAAGGATTTCTGATGATCAATTTGAACCTCTGAAATTCAGTAATATTTAACTCTTAGACAACTAAGAGGTTAAAGATGGAAAATAATTTCTCCTAACACTAAGTTAGAAAATCATTTGCATCATGCTGTAAACTAGGAAGCAATGTAAAGCGACAAAAACCTGTCCCCAGTACATAATTTATAAAATCTAAATTTCAAATCGGCAGAGCTGGTCTACTTCCGTGTTGACTATATGCCACAATACAAGCGTGAGCTCTTGAAATGCATAGCTAATGCAGGTAGTCTTCCACTGTGGCAAATGCACAGGATCCAGCTCCTGATCGAGCCATCAGTCCTAGACACTGTGTGGCCTGGCCCATGGCTAGGGCTAGCGGAGGTTGCTTTGGCAGATTGTGGGTTTCTGAGGAAAAAGGAATTTTAAAAATGGAAATAGCAATTAGAAAAACATTTTTGAAAAACACACTGAGTTTCTCACACAATTATCAGTGTATCTCCTAACTACTTCACAAGCAGAGGCAGACTGATATCTTGGACATAATGTCTTGGGCAAGGTGGTGCAGCTACTGGGTAGCCTACTTTAAGAATGTTTGCAGAACTTGACTTCTAGTATTTAGTGTTTGTCTACTTGAACAAGGCCCGTTGACATTAACAAAAAAGGGACTAGGTTTTCATTAAGTTTTCCACTGTTGGGTTCTTCCACCCATGTAGACAGAACCCAGCTAAGGCCATCTACAATACAGATATATCTATATCTATCTATCTATCTATCTATCTATCTATCTATCTATCTATCTATCTATGTACTGGAGAACTGTTACTCAGAAGCAAGTGATGGTGGTGCTGGTGAGAGAAAATATAGCAAGGCCACTCATTTTGGAGCGGTTAACTTAAAATTCATAGTTGAGATACTTAAAAAAAAAAAACTGCAAGCCATTATGGAGCTACAAACCACAGGTTTCAATGTTAGTTGAAGTAGATGTGGCAATAATCATCAAAACTTATTTTTGCCAGAGATAAAAAACTGAATTGATGGTAAAAGTGTTGGCCTAACCCAGAAACTGCTGTTTCTTTATGCAAAGACCATGTCCAAACTGTAAGGTCTCCAAGTACTAAAATTACCAGTCAGTCCTTTGAAGGAACAGCTGACAGGAAAGGGGAAGAACAGTGACACATGGTGGTTAAGAGTATATGGCTCGGCTCAGATTTTGCAATATACTGGCAGGAGGTATTTTCCCAGGGCAATGAAATGAAAATCAAAGGGAGCAAGTGGAGGATTTAAAAAGTTCAAGGGAAAGTAAAGCAGGATTAAGAATAAAAGTATGGAATAAAGAAACTTGATCAGTGAGAAAATACGGTTTTAAAAGTGTTCTGGGGGTTGAGATTATTAAAATGCTAATTCACATATGAACACTGAAAAAGAAAAACTTTTTTTCTTTAGTCAAAAACAGTTTGGCAAGAAAAACTTTTTTTAAAGGTCTCTTGAAGCTTCACAGGGAAGTAAGTAACCTTGTTAGATCTAAGGTTAAGTGTCAAGGAGTTCATTACTACTTTGGCCGAAGGAGGCAACTGATTATAAATATCTTTATGTATCACAGCAGTTTTGGATAGTGGTCCCAAACAATTTACTATTCAGTGATTGAATTCATTTGAGGAACCAATCCCCCCAAAAAATGTCACAAGAAAAATTGCCACTCCATTTTTCCCAGGTTTGTTATGCAGCAATTATGTCTTCATGACTATCAGTGCTATTATTTCAAGAAGAATTATAGTACACTAGAATTTCCCCTATCGTTCCGGAAGTGTCACTAAATTATTTTTATCAAAAGAGCTAAATGGATTTTGTACAACTAAAGAAAATGTAACACATTAACCAAAGGAAATTCACATTATATACAAATTCTAAATTTAAAAAAACTACAATACAAAGCATGTAAGAATTATGTGCAAATGTATTTGTCCTAAACAAACTTTTTAAGAGCAAAGAGATGAAGGCTAAGTATGAATACTTATCTTTTATTCTTTTACATTTCTGCCATGAATCCTGGCCCTCATTACACTGTCTCCTTGAAACAGTACAAAAGGAAGACTTGAATCTATTCTTTGTGTCACTGCCCTAGTCTTCCTAAAATGGTTTTGAAACACATGACGTAAGATCCGCAAACCAAATAGCACAGCACATACTTATAAACTGGCCTGAGTCCCATTTTACCTGGAAAATTAGGTCACACAGAAGTCACTCTAGAGAGCTGCCCAGAAATTCAAAGCTGTATGTACATAATCAAATCAACCCTGTAGAATTTTTACGGAAATATATACAAACAAAGAATATACATAAATATTGTAATCATGCTCCACAGTGAATGGTTCATAGAAACAAACCAGAGAACAGCAAATTCAAATTTATTACTCCCTGTACACTCTTGGCTGGGCCTTACCATTTAAGTTGCTCTTTTCCTCACCCTTTTCACTGGTTAAAAACATCTCTTTGAATGTCATTAGCTCAAATGCAGTGTGATGTACGTATGTATGTACGTAGAGACAGGGTCATGCTCTGTAACCCAAGCTGGCCTTGAATAAACAGCAATCCCTCTGCCTCAGCCTCTCAAGTGCTGGAACTACAGGTGTGTATCACCATGACCAGCTTTTTTGGTGTGGGGGACTGAACCCAGGATTTTGAGCTTGCTAGGCAAGTGTTTAACCACTGAGCTATTTCTCCAGCTGGTACATTTTAAATGTGATTGCCAGGGCTGATGCTGAGAGCGTGCTCACAGGCCACAAGGATGCACCGTTAATCTCTATCTGAAATATAGCAGAGATTGGTGAATTTAGCCTAGGATACTCTACCTACTGAAGACACCCCACCCAGGAAGTGAGAATGAGGCAGCAGATGAGCCATTAAGATTTCGCATTTCATCAAGCCATTTCCCTCATCTGCACTGTCATTAGGCCTACTCTTAAATCCTCAGAAAACTTTCTCACCTCTGCACTTTCTCTTAAATTTACCATGTTCCCTCCAAGCTGTACTCTCTTGTGAACCCATTATTACAACTATGTTTTCATTAACATCCCTACATTCCTTCCACAGCAGCCAAGTTTTTACAGAAATCCAGTTCTGGTCAATCCACTGAACAGAAGTATCCAACTCTAGATAAAGGTCTGCTTCACCTTAGCCTACACTTTGGTTTCTCAGCTGGCCTATCAAACAAGTTAACCCTTGTACTAACCCTTCTGTTCAATTTTATATGCTGCCATTGGCTCTAATCCAGACTGGCACCACTTCTTGCAACCAGACCCTCTACCCCTGAGGTTCATGGAAGCAACAGGCCATCTTCTCACCATGTCCATATACAGAAATACATATCTCTCCAGTACTGGAGGAAAAGCTATGGTTCAGCCAATATCAGAATTTAGATGCCCTAGTTCCGAGCCTAGACATGAGTAGTAGAAAATATTTTTCTTTGGTCTGATGCTTACTGGGATAGCACTTTGAATTTATATACAAGAACCACCAAAACACATCTCGGTGGGAAGTAGAATCATTTCATGACCATCAGAAATCCTTCCATGCACATATGAAGAAACTATTTTTTGCACATTCCAAGATGTAACCCCAATCTACTGTTTTTATTTCAATAGAATCCACATAATATAGACTAAGATAAGTGGATATCTATATTTTATGATAATTTTACATTTAAATTTTTTGCTATGCTGGAAATTGAACTCAGCCTTCTAGACAAGTGCCCTACAGCTGACCCATACCCCCAGCCCCACATTATGTTTTAAAAATATAGAAAACAAACAGGATACAGTAGTGCATACATGCAAGCCCAGCTGCTGGAGAGGCTGAAATTGTAGAACTGTTAGTTCAAGGCCAGTCTGGATGAAACAGTGAGAACCCTGTCTGAAGAAGTGTAACAGGGAGTGTGTGTTTATCATGCATGTATAAATATTTGCCTTATGATTTTACCAAAATATAAATGTTAGCATAAATACCCTCTCTTAAGAGGGTATTTAGGCTTTACTTACCTAATATTGCACTGTTAAGAGCTGAGCACACAGGTTCTCTCTGAATCGGGTCAAGCTGATTTCCAACAGGGCTGTTCCAAGGATCTGAATATGCTAGTAAACTGAAGGCATCCTGTTGAAAACAAACAATCTGGTTTTCAATTCAGATATCTCAAGCGCTATGCTCACAATGGTTCCAGGTAGAGAAAAACGTAATATATGGCTTTAAAGTACTTGATTACTACATATGTATTTTTAAAACTTTTTAAGACAGAGTCTTCCTAAGTCACTGAGTTGCCCAGGCCAGGCTCAAATTTGTGAGCATCCTGCCCTGGCTCCCAGAACACTGGGATAACAGGTATACATCACTTTACCCAGCTAGGCCATTGTAACTTTGAAAACCCATCCATTTACTCTGTGTATGAGATGCTCTGTATTTCTAAACAACCAGATAATCCAGCAAAGCCTAATAATTAATTCATTTTCCACTTTTCTTTTGAATAAACATTCGTATTTCTGCCACCCCTGCCACTGCCACTGCAGACAAAACAAGGTAAGATGGCATTAATTCCAGAGGCAAGGACTAATACTAATTAAGGCAGAGAGGGAGGCAAAATATAGATGCTTTGTCAGTTGTTAATAGTGTTATGAATTTGGTATTTAAAGGACAGCACTGTATGTTTTCCTTTTAATGGATATAGGAACTAGATACAGCTCACTGGGTATCACCTCAAACTCAGCAGGTGAAAAAGCAAAATTAAACTGGCTCCCTTCTGAAGCCTCTCTTATACATTCAGCATTTCTAACTAACCTGAAGCCTCCCTTATTAAAATCTTAAACTAACTGACAGCATTCTTAAACAATCTTTCATCTTCTTGCTGTAGAAGGCATATATCAAGGCAGTTTCAGACACTGGTTTCAAGTCCCAACATCCCAACTAGTTAGCTGTGTACCCTCTAGCAAGTAATCATCTAAATTCCCACTTATTTATACAATGGAGATTATTCAGAGGTTCTATTTCACATCATCATATGAGGACTAAGTGAAGTTAGCAATGTTAGTTCACTTCCTAATCTTTCAATAAATGATCTATCAGTGCGCCAAAAGTCAGCCCCCTATCTGAGTAATACCATGTGTGTAATACATACATACACACATATATACAGAAAACACACTTCCCAATTTGGAAGACGGACATGGAAAGGTGCTAGAGAAACTCAATCTGTGAATTCAGGCCTAGAGCACTTTTAAAATGATGACTGCTAAGATTTCTGAAGGACACGATCTCCTAGATTCAGTTGCGCTAACAATCACATCTCACACCTGTTATCCAATGTTACTCTTCAGTGTCATTACTAAAGTGGAGATGGGGGAAAGACCTCCTCGTCAACTCTTGCCCTTCTTGCCCTTTTCAAAACAAGAGGCATCTAGTATTGTGGATAAAGAGAAGAAAAGACCCATGAAGAGGTATGTGAAATAGTCTGAGGCTATAAAATACATATGCGTCTACCTAAGGGTGAGGAACATTTGGCCTGTGGGCTGCCCATCATTTAGTCCACTGACACGATGGCATTTTTGGTCAAAATGCCATCACATTAGGAATTACTCATATGTTTTGTAAGTTGATAATTTTACATGACGCATGACTGAGATCATAAATACCCAAACTGCTCTTAGCAGAAAAAAAAAAAAGTCCCTCACCCCTGCTGTAAACAAATACATATGGTTTCACTGTCTTAGACTGATCAATATGTAATTCAGGTTAGTGCTCTGTGCCAAGTATAACAGAAGTTCTATGGGGATGAAAATCATGTACCATGCTAATTCTGAGTCCCTGCAGCTACTACCAGAGCTAGGAACAGGGAAGTCTATTCTTAAACCTGCTTAGGTTTAGTCCTTCAGAACTCAGCATGCTTTATGCATACCACCCAGTTACATGGTTCTAGTTCCAGCCCCTCACATTCAAATGTATCATGAACAGAGTAATACCCTATATCCTTTACAGCAGACTCTCCAGTTTCTAAAGAAGGTAATTTGTTAAGACCAAACTTACTCACAACCACCAAAATGAGGTCTGATTATCATCATAGTATAGATAAATTTTTAAAATCCTTCCAAGGAATAAGCAGTACATAGAATCTTCAAGTACAAAACTGTCTTTACGGTTCTACATCCTGACATGACACCACAAAGATGAAGTGTTGCAGTCTCATACCTCAATCATACCCTCTTTTATTTAAAATAAAAACTTATAGATACAGTAACTGTAGTTATGTACTGTGTGCTAGTATTATGTGAGGCAATATTTCAGGTGCTGACATAGATCATCTCAATCCTTATAATAACCTCCTAAGGTTGGAATTATGTCCATCTTAGTAAAAAAGCAAGTTAAGATAAGATCATACACTAGCACTATACTGCTTTCAACAGGATGAATATTTTCTCTTTTAATTACAATCTAAATATTAAGACTAAAGAAGTAATTTTTTTTTGTTCTATTTTGTTGAACTCAGCAGCCACACATGAGGATGATGGCAGTAACTACACAGGCTCAGGGGAAGGCAGACATGGAAATAACAGAATGATGTTCAAGGTACATGCAAACGACACTCAGTGAAATGAAAGAAAGCACAGTTTGCATCGCAAATGCAGAGTCTGATGCTAAAATACCCTTCAAAACACACCTGAAAAATTTCCAGCATGGCAATGAGGTTTTAAATAAGGCAGAGTGATAAAGCTTAGACTTCATTTTACAAGATCAATGCATCAAGACAATGAAAAATGACTTGGAAGTAGAACACACTTATAAGAAAACCAATACGTTAAAAAAAAAAAAGGTTTGTACCAAGTTCCCAGCATAAAAACTTAAAAAAAAAAAAAAAAAAAAAAAAAAAAAAAAAAAAAAAAAAAAACCAAAAACGCATACTGGGGATCTAGCCCAGGGCTTTCACTCTAAGCTGCATCCTCAGTCCATTTTTTATTTTTTATTTTGAGGAAAGGTCTCACTAAGCCACTAAGTTGCCCAGGTGGGGCTCAAACTTGCTATCCTAAAGTAGGGAAAAAGCAGTAGTGCCACTACTACATTCCTTTCTTGCTGCTGGTTAGCTGCCAGAAAATGTCTGGAAAGCAACACAGTAATATGCAGTAAGAGCCACAATAATATCTGTTATCTTTTGCCTCTATAATTCTGTTTCTAAGACTTTATCACAATGGAATAAATTAAAATAAGAAACGAAGATACATGTATAGAGGTGTTAATAAAGCATCTGATATAAAAGCAAATAAAAAACCCAATATAGCAATGATTAAACTAAAATAGTAACGTAACAGATATTCTATAGTCGTTTAAAAACAATTGTAAGTAATGTGCAGAAACCAGGAAAAAAAGTTTTTGACTTAAAAACAATACAAAACTGTGTACTAGAGTTACTAGGTAAAATACATGTATCTGAGTTAGGCACAAAACTTAAATCTGTGAAATGTTCTATTAAAAAGACTGGAAATAATTTCTAAGGGAAATGTGATTATCATTTAGGTAGGATCCTCACACTTGGTTTAAAATCCGAAGCAGTTTCTAAATAGGGTGACTCTAACTGGTTCCATTCCTGCTTTGGTTACCAACACTTTAAAGGCTCCTCAAGGCTGGAGCTGCTCACTCACACTGGACTCTCCACAGTGCCTACAACAGTGCCTTGCCACACTGCACAAGCTCAATAAACAGCTACTGAAAAAAAAAGAAAAAAAAAAAAACCAAGTTAAGCAGTTAGTTCTCTTGGGAACTTTTAGTACCAAGTAGAGAGAAGAAAAAACAGACAAGAAGGAAAAAAAAGGCAAGAATGAAAGAAAAAAAAAAAGGCAAGAGAAACAGTGGGCTACCCAGGGCTCAAAGAACTCCCCATTTTTACCACAGGTGGCTACTCAAAGGCTGTAGTTCGCCAGTCACTCCACACTCAGAGGCAGCAAGAGTCACCTTACGTAAAGCAACTTAGGCAAATCTTACCCACAACTAAACCATTCTTTATGTACATAGTCATGTGCTCAATCAGGACTCTATCCAGGCCAATGACAGATTGCACATACAGTGGTGATACTTTTAAGATTATAATGAGGGGGAAAATGCTTATCGCCTGGTGACATCATAGCTACCATCATGTCTCAGCACAATGTATCACTCATTTCTTGTGTGTTTGTGTTGATGCTGTTATAAATAAAACTACCTGCTGCCCGTCATGTAACAGTGCAGTCCATGGAATTACCAGCAGCACATCAAAATGACAACTGAAGTACCAAGCTACAGCGTGTGTTTGTATCACTCAGCCTACGTTAGCAGGCTTCCACATCAACTAGGTTTGTGTAAGTACACTCTATAGTGACGCAACTGTCTAACAACATAATTCTTAAAATCAATCCACATCATTAAGCAACACACGACTGTAGTATGACTCAGAAACTTAGGCAAACCCCAAAACACTGAAGATTTTTAAAAAACCTAACCTATAATTACATGTGACCTGAAGTGAAGAACTAAAAAAGAATGATTTCTAAACTTCAACTATAACAAAATATGTTTCCTTTTCAGCTGCTCTTGAATCCTCAGCTCTGCTTCTTGGCTTCTTGGGTCAGTTAGTCACATTTTCCCTGTCAGGAACAAGGTAAGTTTAGGGAATGAGAAGGAAGATGTTCAAAATATTAAGCTGGCAGGTGCTTCGAAGTCAGGGATGCAAATCAAAGCCATCTGTATTCCCCAGCTTTAAGTAATTCGGTGTATAATCAAGAAGTATCCCTGAGAAGTGGCTATGCAATGTTATTTTATGAGCTTCATGCGAATTAGAATCAAAGGCATAGTAAGTTGTTGGAGTAGAATCTTAAAGTTCTCAAAGGTACTATACATGAAACACACATTTCCCTCATCCTGCTCAATAAGCATAAAGTTTTAACAGTAAAGTCAAATCAGATGATCTAATGTAAAAACATTTCATATCTTCAAATAAATATCTCCTAAAAGCAGTTCTCAATTTATGGTCCAGGGGCATGTAGGTCCAAGAACACCTTTTCAGGGGCGGGGGGGTGGGGGTGGGGGGTCACTGAGGTCAAAACTCTTGATCACACTAACATTTCATTTTTCAAATTCATTCTCTCCTAACTGTACAGTGGAGTTTGAAAGCATATGATGTGTGCTACCACAGCAGGCCAAGTGCAGAAGCAGGTATGAGGATTCATCTCCTCTACTAAACCAAACACTAAGGATTTCCAAAAATATACAGCAATGCTACTTCTCATTTAGGGAAGGTATTTTTTTCACAAAAAAATGTTATTTAATAGCTTTATCTCTGAAGGAATTATTTCGGTTTTGGAATTTAAATTTAAATTCTAATACAATAGATATCAATTATCTAACCTGTCAAAACAAAAACACTTTTAGAATCAATAACTTTTAACAGATTTAGACACCAAAATGATTAAGGACCACTGCTCTAAAACCTCTTTAGCACACAGTAATGTACTCAACCTCCCAAATGGAAATTTGCAGGAAAAGTTTCAAAACATTGTGTAATGGTACACACTGGTGCTACACCTAAGATTTTTCTGGTAGTCCTGGAATTTGACCCCAGGAACTTTGCACTGAGTCATATCTGCAGCACATCTTTTTAAATTTTGATTTAGAGACAAAGCTGCTATGTTGCAAAATTGTATGGGCTAGCCTTAAATTTGCAATCCTCTTGCCTCAGCCTGTTTCTAGAGTGCTAGGTTTACAGTGCTGTGCCACAGGGCCTCACTAGAGAAATATTTAAAAGGGAGAGGACAGCAGTGTGATTGTAAGAAAATCTTAATCTCGTAGGGCAAATATGGGTAGCCATTTTCCTGACACATAAACATCTCATTTGACTGTCTAGTGAAAAACTTTCAATTTCAGGATACACTTCTTTATTTAGCCTTAAAAAATAATTTTAAACTTGTTCTTGGTACCTGAGGCAACATTAAAAACAGCAGTCGTTGAGCTATAACAGTAGAGAAAATACTAAGTATGAAAAATATAATTCTCTTCTCAAATGCTGCAATACAAGCATGCAAGTGTTTGACTGGAGGTGGTATTAGACTTGGCTCATCAACCCACCCAAACTGCACAGATCTGTTACAGACACCCAAGTACTATACTGCAGTGATTGTGCACCTAGATGTTTACTTTCAGTTGCTTTATGCACAGTATACTATACTAGCTGATACTAAATCGTGCTGACTGTCACTTAGTTCAGGTCAGGAAGAAAGGCAACAGATATCCAAGTAGTCTCAAAGTCACCGTTTGGATTTCTTCTTTATTTTTGGAGGCTTCTTCCAAAACATTCCATTTTACAGCAAAGCAACTTTTAAAGTCCTGTAATATCTCTACTACCGATTGCAATCTGACTTAAATGAGCAGAAAATACCATCTTCAACCTATACTTAACATTGTGGCTGAGTTACTGAACTACTTAAACTTTATCCTTCTTGAGATGTTGTGGTTAGGATCTGGAGTGTCCCCCAAAAGTCTCATGTATTTTAATGGAACCATGTGATGCTGGTGGATTGGGGTTTGGTCTGGAGGGGTGGACTGCAGTTAAGTTAGGATTAACGGTGTGGAGTGGCCACACTTGGATGCAGGAGGGACTGGTTACTGGTCGGAGACCTGAAAGGATACATAAGCTGCACCTGCCTTCCTGGAGGACTGGGACTAGTCTCAACTAGCCTCAGCTTATCTTCCTGTTTGTCCGGAGAAGCTGCCTCCACCTTTCTCTCTGCCATGCACTTCAATTGTTGCCAGCCACCCCTGAATGGACTGTGACCTTCGAAACTTTGAGCTAAAATAAACCTTTCCTTTCCTAAGTTTGTGGGTGTCGGGTACTGAGTCACAGCAACGAAAAAGTAACTAAGACATGAGACATCAATCATGCATCAATCCAGTGAAGACTTAACTGATTCTAACCATTCTGGCCATGGCAAGTAACCTAATCCTTCTCTAATTTCTATTAAAAAATTATTTTACATTAAATTTTCTGCAACTCTGAAAAATGTTTACTAAAATACTATCTCAAACTTAGTTTTCTCTGCACACTCATTTCTGCCAGTTAACAGTAATTCTGCCATCTGTACAGCTTAGAAAATAAAACTAGAAATCAAAGTACGCTGACAAAAGGCACAGAGCAGTGACAGACAATATTGCTAGGATTTATGCCATATTTTAAAACTTGCAGGCCAATGTTCTTCCTACTAATCAGAACTGCCTAGTGCCAACAAATGCTTTCAATCATTAATGGGCAAGGAACTGGGGCTGAGGGCGAGTTCACGTCTAAGTTCCCCTGCCAGAATTTCTAACACACAGCTCATTTTTAATCACATTACATCTTCAGTCTTCTGGCACATGTTTATTATTTTTTAGAAGAAAATTACTATAGTTTGCATCTGAAATGTCCCCTAAATGCTCCTATTTTGAAAGCCTGGTCCCCAGAACAGAAGTCTACAGAGGCTTTTGTGACTGTCTGGTAGGTAACTGGATCATGAGGACTCACACTTTACCCATGGATTAAATCCACTTACCCATGGATTAAATCCACTGATGGAATCAGCTTAATGGGCTATTGGGAAGTGGTAATACTTAGGAAGTCAGGCCTAGATGGAGGAAATAGGTTACTGCAGGGCACACCTTGAAAGGGTCTATCTTGTCTCCACCCCTTTCTCCTTTTCTCTTTGGTTCCTGCTGGGCATGCACTCCCTACCATGACATACTGCCTCATCTCAGGCCTCAAACAACTAAGCCAAGTTGGACTAAAACCTCTGTGCTGTGAGCCAAATAAAGTATGAGGGATTTTGTACAGTAATAGAAAATTAACACATCTACCTTCAGCATTTTCTTATTTGCTGTGTTCTTTCCACACTCTCTCCTCAGCTGTTCACTCATTGCTTGCAGCTCCCGTCCAAAGTGGATCATTCTTTCTATGGCAGCCTGACTTCCTCCACACAACTGGCGTCTTAACTGACTTGAATCAACTTCTGTAATTGAAACAAATAATTTGACTTATGGAATGGAGAACAATGAAGAAATGAACATACTTACTATAACATTTTGTAGGAATATATAGTTAACTACTTCTTAGTCATCTAAGCATGCAAATTTTAAAAATTTAATATGAACTTTGTAGCTAAAACTAATGCTTTATCTGGATTCAAAGAGTCTATGATTCAGTACTCAGCATGTGGCTGAAGGGTGGCATCACACCTTTCAAATGGATCAAGTATCTCAGGTGAACGTCATGAAAAAAGTAAGTGTGATTCTCTAAAACTATACTGAGCCACATTGAAAAATAAGAATAAAGAACTTTAATTGCGTCTTGGCTTGTTTTCACCAACAGAGCACAGAGACAGAAAAAAATGAGCCTGAAAAATAAGAGGCTAAATGATCCTAATAAAAACAAAGGAGAGGCAATATTTTACCAACTAAAAGGATTAATTACACTATTGAAAATGTTACTTTTAGAAAATACTTTTGTCTCGACAACTATTATTATAACCATATAAATCACCAATAACAAGTCATTAATATAGTGAAGAGCACGACGATGTCAAATGTTTAGTAAGTACTTTATACCATTAGTCATTTATTCTTCACAATGACCTATGATATAGTTATTTTACCCATTTTACAGATGAAGAAACTGAGGCACAGAACAGTCAAAGAACTAGTACGTGGCAGCTATGGAAACCAATCCATGTAATGTGGCTCAGGCACTCCTCTTCTTCATCACTATGTCTAAATCATGCTGGAGGGTAAGGGGTCATAAGATGCAACAGTAAAACAAAGCTGCCTTTTTAATCATTTGAATAAATCTCTTTTAATCTCAAAATAATTAAGAAATGTCATGTTGCCATCGAAATTCTAAGAAATTTATAAACTTCAACATTTTTAATTCATTTGGAGAGAGTATTTGTGGATGGTGTAATTCATTGCATAAACTATCAACAAACTAAAACTGTGCATATGGATACAGCTTTGAACCACATTTTTTTTTAAAGTAGAAGTGATATTTAAGCACCTTCTATGTGCTACGTACAGCACTATGTGGTCATATGTTTATATTAAGTTCATTGAAATGTATAAAATCGCCTTATTTGTCTTTATTGACTATATCAAAGTAAGTGGAAAAACATTTTCCTATTTCCAAAGTTAAATATTCCCAGGTTCGGGTTGGAGGAATGGCTCAGCAGTGAAAATGCTTACCTAGTAAGGACTAAGCCAGCACTAAGTACCCGGATTTGATTCCCCAATACCACATAAACTGGGTGTGGAGGTGCACACCTGTAATCCCAGCACTCGGGAGGCTGGGATGGGAGAATTGCTGTGAGTCCAAGGCCAGCTTGGGCTACAGAGCAAGACCTTGTCTCAAACAAACAAACAAACAAACAAACAAGTAAATAAATAAATGAAAATTTTAAAAGAAAAGAAAAATGCTTGCAGGTTCACCTCCTAAGTCAGTCACTGCACTACTAGCAGCACTGAAGCTGAGTTGAACAGACAGTTGAGCAAAGAAAACTGCCTGGTTGGCCCTTCGCTTCTGAGGGAACTGAAAAGTAATTCTTCTTCTCTAGCAACCACAAGAAAGCTTAAATAATGTCTTTAATCTTTAATTCTGCTTTATGCCCATCAGCGGTGAATCAGTACAAGTAAAAACATAACCTTGTAGCCATCATTTTTTATTAAAAATGTTAAGAAATATCACTGCAGACCCATTTCGGTGTCACAATCTTCCATTTCGTGGTCATGTTTAGAGCTACCATTTAGGAAACCATTGGATGAAGTTTCTCCAACTCCATTGGAGTAGTGATCTGTTTCCATGTCTACATCATTACTGAAAATGAAAAAAAAACTAATTTTAGAAATAGCATATTTGCAGCTTAATTTACAATAAACTGCTACTCAACTACACTGCCTACTTATGAGCTAACTTCGTAAGGCAATAGCAATCTGCAAATAAGATACTGAGTTACATTTCAAACATAGCCAAAGGTTAACAAGTTCATATCCCTGTAGGTAAAGGAAAATAATGGCACATTGCAAAACTGTACTGGTTTTTATAACTTCCTATCAATATGGAGAAACCATACTTAGGCTCAATACTTCCATTTTTCAAATTCTGATCTGCACTTCTTTTTGAATCCACTCCTGCCCCAGAATCTCCCCCAATAACACTTTAATGCCTCCAGCATTTATTTCCAGGATATTACGGGGGAAACCTCACCTTCCAAACAAACTGAAAATTCCCACTCCCGGAACCAATGAATTTCTTTCCTGGCCTTATTTTCAATCCACCTGTAGACTATTCTTTCAGTTAGAACTCTGTCACCTTTCTCCTTATCACTTTACAACAACATGCCAGGTGTGGTGGCACACACCTATAATCCCTGCTACTTGGGAGGCTGAGGCACAAGAATCAGAAGTTTGAGTCCAACCTGGCAAACTTAGCAGGATCCTATTTGAAAACAAAAATTTTAAAAAGGGCTGAGAATGTAGCTCAGTGCTGGAGTACTTGCCAAGCATGCACAAAGCCCTGAGCTCAACCTCCAGTATGACAAATGAAACAAAAATTCTCTTTCAGAGGTACCAATACTTTCAAAATCTTTAGTCTCATCCATTCCCACCTTTTCAGAAGCACTCAACACCATTTCTCTCTTCTAGGGTATCTTATTAGCCAGTAGTTATAAAGTACTGTTGAATCTTCACTTTATTTTATTTACCTATTCTGAAGATGGAATCTTTCTAAGTTGCTGAGCCAGCCTTGAATTTGCAATTCTCCTGCCTCAGACTCCCCAGCAGACGGGATGACAGTTACATGCCAACTGAAGAATGCACTTTTAAAAAAAATGCTACATGCATGGCTTCTAAGGAGTTGCTAATATTTAGTCACCCACACTAAGTGAATACCCACTGAGTTAATAACTGTATCTGAGCATACTGAAGTTGTCAAAGTAGGTCATTTAAACCCTATCCACACTTTTATAGGAAATAATAAATTACCTAAGATGTCTTCTATGAAGATCTAATAATTAACACAATCAATCCATAGATAAATAATTGAGGAAAAGTTAAGAAATATTCAAAATATTTATTGCAAAATTAATATATATTTATTTGTAATATAAAAATACAGGCATAACCACTAGCTATAACCTTGTGGTGAGTGTGTGAATACAAGTAGGTGTATGTGCACACAGATACTGCTGTTTATAAAGTTTGTTCAGATAAGGACAGATCTGTGCAGCAGGAGGTCAGAGCCCTAAGACTTCAGATCAGGCTTAACCAGAAAATTTTTATTATCTTAGCGAACTTTTTAATAAGATAATCAAATATCAAAAATAAGGTTTAACTTAACAAAAATCCTTATTACTATGGCTTTCAGATAATATACTAAGCCCCCCTTTTTCAAGACAATTCAATATATAGTATTTGAGGAAAAACTCGTTCATTTGCATACATGAAAATTCTTTGTAGCATGTTTCCTGTTCACTGCACGAACATAAAGAAATGGGTTGTCCTCCAGTAGCAAACAGCCTGCACAAACCTCTAGTTACCCTGCATAGTGGTCATTACTACAATGAAAGTTAATCAGGAGGTGGGAGGGTGTAAATCAAGGAAAACATGCCAAAAGAGGTAGCATCTGAATTTGAGTTTTGTAGCTTGAACAGGTTAGGATGGAGGGAGAGAAGGCACAGGGAAAAGCATTTCGAACAGTGAGTGGTGTAAGTGGGAAAAGTGTGAGTGTTTAAGTGAGAAAATCTGGGAAGTTACCCAGCTTTGCAACTTAGTGATCTTGTATTTTTATTTTTTAAGTCATTTTTCTTACATTGCGCTCTACATCTGTAAAATGATTTAAACAGTTAATACTAACTTTGCCCACTTCACATTACTGAAGGAAAGCCATTACCAACCACAAAATAACCCACTGTTTAACAGTACCGAACAGTTCAAAAGTTCACTTCCTTTCCCTTCTCTACTAAACACAGAGGAGAATGCTGTGTCACTAACCTGTCCGTTAAGCTGAATACAGGTAACAAGTAACTGCAGGTCTCCTGAGCAACTTCCTGCCATGGGGTAAAATTAAGAGAACCTCACAAACTCACTGTAATTTTGTCATCGAAGGCAGATCCTTTGTCAATAATAAATTACTAAAGTACTAAGAGCTTAACACTTAAATATTCCATTCACAATTTTTATCCGAATATTTTAATTCTGTATTTTCCAGTATATTAGCTCCACTGTGGAAGATCACCCCAGCCTTCTCAGCAAAAGACAGCCCCCTTTTCTGATATTCTCAGACACTCCATTGGCCCTCCATTATAACTTGCTTTGCACAACAGTGCCTTTGTAAATCTATCATGTATGACAGAATAGATTAGAAATTTATATAGATCTCCAGATTTTTCAAATACACTCATACACAGTGTGTGTGCACCGGTGAATGGACTGATTCTTTTCTTCAGAATATTTCCAGGAAGATTCCATGTTAAAAGTTAGGATTGCTCTTATTCAATAATGAAGTGTTAAAATGATTCCCCCCAAACCCCATGAGATCAACAGTTCAAGTGAGAGGACTCAACCACTATCAAACTGACTCAGATGCTAGATGACTGGGCAGACTGAGTGCACATGTACTTGCTTCTGCACATTCCTATTCAGTTCAAACGCTTACCCTTCATGGATTTCTAGGATTCATGAACACAACCCAAAGTATGTCAAGGCTCCCAGTATATTGATGGAGACATATTCTCTCTTAATGTGTTTTGATGTCAAGACACTGGTATGTGGCATGTTTGGAACCCAAACGGCCTTGACCACGAGCTGATTTCCTACCCCTTTTATTCTGAAGGCTTTGGAACTCCGAGTCCTCCAATACTGGTTAATGGAAGTTTTTTCAAAGTTATTAATGATGGCACTAAAAGGCAGTTAATTATGCTAATGCAAAAACTAGGGATATAACTTACGTGGTGAAGTTATTAACTTGTTGTGATCTTGACATATTTATACTGTTCAGTTCTGGTACATTCAAATTGGATGACTGGTGTTTACTATGGCAATATGATTGATGTGCTTTATTTGATATTATGCCATTACTACAACTTTCAAAACCTGGAAAAAATGAAAAGATACCACATAGAAGCAAAAGATTTATTGGTTGGTCTGTAAATACTGTCCCCATATTCTGGGTTTATATATGTCTTTTTAGAATGTAGGAAAGTCAATGGACTCTTTAGTAAATAAACAAGTTCTTCGAGGCCATTAAGAACACTCCATTGTGAGCTATAATTATTCTTATAATATTTAGCTTAATTATGAATCTCATTTAATTCTTACAAGCCCCCTCTGAGAGGTCTCCAATCATGCACTGCTTAACAAGGATACATTCAGAGAAATGTGTCATTAGTTGACTTCATTACTGCGCCAAAGTGGACTTACATTAAATTCAGATGCTACAGTCTACTACACATTGAGGTTGTATCAACAGTCTACTGCTCCTAGACTATCAACCTGGACCTACATGTTGCTCATCTGAATACTGTAGGCAGATGGAACAAATATCTACTTGTGTACTGAAACAGAGAGAAGATAAACACTCTATATGACAGGAATTTTCAAGCTCCATTATAATCCCATGGGACCACTCTCATGTATACAGTTTGTCACTAACAAGAATGTTAGGTGGCATATTATCATCACCCCATTTTACATATAAATATGTTGAGGCTAAGTTTGTCCAAACCTGGGGTGGTGGTTAATTATACAAACAGGAGAATCCTCCCCCTGTACAAGACAGGCATGTCAATAAAAATAAGAGACAATAATGTAGAAGTACATACTGATGGTGGGGGGAAGGGGAGCAAAGGTATTAAATTACTTCCATGCAAAAGGGAAGCATTATCTGACCTGTTATAGAAAATTAAATGCATATAAGACAGTACGTTGAAAAACAGAATTAAAGAAGCAAGCAAAGAAAGTAAGAATGGGGAAGATCAGAAATAGACCTGTAATATCATGAAAGCCAAGAAAGGAGAGAATTCGTTTTTTTGAGGGGCTTGGGGACAGCTTGAGTATCAAGCTCAAGGCCTTCACACAGAAATATGTCCCCAGCCCTTTTTTATTTCTGAGACAAGATCTTGCTAAATCACAGAGTTGTCAAAGCTGGGTTCAAACTCAGGATCCTACCTCAGCCTCCCAGCCAATTTGGGAGAAAATTTTAATTAAGACAACTCCAAAAGCCACAGAGTAAGACTAGGGTGAAAAAGAAAAAGGGGAAAATGGAACAGACAGAAAGCAGACTTGCAAAGAAGACAAAGAAAAAAAGAACCAACAGAGACAGGCAGCCCAGCTACATCTGATAATCAGTGGCATAAGATATCATAGCCAGATCATCTTAAATTCACATTTTATTAAAACACCATTATTAAATATAAATGATTAAATTTTAGTCACAACTCAGTTTGAATGCTGACATTTATTTATGAAAATCTACTAATAAAGTACTCTCAGAAATAGCTGTTATGTTACTTCTTGGTACTGAAAACATACGAAGTGGAATCTACGATTTTTTTATCCAGAATGTCCTGAGATAAAGTATACACACTATAAAACTGCTACACCGAAAATGTTTAGAATTTTTAAAAAATGGGGTACTCAATAATACAGAAAGGTAAAAATGTTAAGGTAATGTCTTATAACTGAATCTCACCAGAAAAATGTGCAGTACTTCCTTTGCCTGATGCTAAATTATGGATATTCAGTCCGTGGCTAGGGCTCATACTTGGACTACTAAAAGGTCGAGGGCTAACAGGATAACTGTCTTGAGATTTTGGACTTCGTCCTCCCAAACATCGTACTTCACTATCTGTACCATTCACCATTTCTATAAACTGACGCACTCTAAAAGAAAAAATAAAAATTTACTCAGACATAATCTTCAAACGGCCTTTTGTTATAACAGATTTCAGAAAATACTTTAGAAGGTTGGATCTTTCTAGAAACATCATAGAAGGCATACAATGTTATAATGTTATCACTTTGAGACATTAAAATTTCTATAAAAAGTACAATACACCTGTAGCTGTAATAAATACAATTTAAACAGGCCCTATTTTTACACACACACACACACACACACACAAAAATTACAGTTGGTGTTAAGTTGAATAACACCTAGGAACATGACTCTATGTACATACAAGCATTTCCTCCTCACCACCTTTCATCATACCTAGTTTCCATTCTCAATCTCTTAACCAAAGTGGGTCACATTTAAACTTTCACTTTAAAGAGTAATTGTCATTTAACTTCAAACGATTTCTGTTGCTCAGTCAAAATTTTAAGCTCTTAACATATGATTTATAATAACACAGATTCATAAAACCAATAAAAATTGTCAATGAGGACAGCTATTACTCTGATAATGGAAAATATGTGTTGGTGAAGATGATCAGAAATTATAGAAACCTGCATTACTGGAGGAACACAATGATGTACTCACTGAGGAAAACAGGATGGTGGTTCTTCAAAATGTTAAACATCGAATTACCATATGATGTAGCAATTTGACTTGTGGGTAAATAAATCAAAAGAACTGAAGGCAAGTCCTTAAACAGATACTTGCACACCTATTTCATAACAGAATTATTCACAACAGCCAAGAGATGGAAGCGAACTAAGTACTCATCGACAAAGGAATAGATAAACACAATGTATATTCATACAGTGGAATGTTATTCAACCTTAAAAGGAAGGGAATTGGGGCTGGAGGAACAGCACACTGGTTACAGTGTTTGCCTAGCAAGCATGAAGCCCTGAGTGAGATTCTTCAGCACCACATAAACCTGGTGTGGTGGAGCATGCCTGTAATCTCAGCATTTGAGAGGCTGAGGCAGGAGGACTGTCATGAATCTGGGCCAGCCTGAGATACATAGTGAGTTCAGGACCAGCCAGAACTACAGTGAGACCCTGTGTCCAAAAAAAAAAAAAAAAAAAAAAAAAAAAAAAAAAAAAAAAAAAAAAAAAAAAAAAAAAAAAAAAAAAAAAAAAAAAAAAAAAAAAAAAAAAAAAAAAAAAAAAAAAAAAAAAAAAAAAAAAAAAAAAAGAGGGCTAGAAGAATGGCTCAGAGGTTAAAGCATCTGCCTAGCAAGTGCTATGTCAAGTACTAAGTACCAGAGTTCAATTCCCCAGCACCGTAAAAGCCGGGCATGGTGACACAGGCCTATAATCCCAGCACTCAAGACGCTGAGGCAGGAGAATTGCCTTGAGTCCCAGGCTAGCCTGGGATCTACAGTGAGTTCAGGACCAGCCTGGGCTACAGAATGAGACCCTGTCTCAGAAAGGAGGGGAGGGGAGAAGAGGGAAGGGAAGGGAAGGGAAGAAGGAAGGAAGGAAGGAAGGAAGGAAGGAAGGAAGGAAGGAAGGAAGGAAGGAAAAGGAAAGAAAGAAAAGAATAAAAATCAGGGCTGGAGGAATGGCTCAGCAGTTAAAACTAAGCCAAGCACTAAGTACCCCAAGTTGGATTCCCCAGCACCACATAAACTGGGCATGGTGATGCATGCCTGTAATTCCAGCACTTGGGAGGACAGCCCTTGAGCCCAAGGCCAGCCTGGGCTCCATAGTGAATTCAAGACCAACATGGGCTACAGAGCGAGACCCTGTGCCAAAAAAAGAGAAAAAAACAAAAAGGAATTCTGGCACATGCTACAGTATGGAGTAAGATGAACACTGAGGACATCACAGTGACTAATAAGGTTATAAAATGAAAACACTGTATATGGGCTTTCAGGAGAATGCAAAAGAAAGAAGTCACTATTTAATGAACATCTAGAGTTTCAGTTCACAAAGATGAAAAAGCTTTAAAGATGCATAGTGGGGAAGCCTGCAGAAAAATGTGAGTGTACTTAAGATATACTTAAATGGCAGAAATGGTAAACTTTACATATATTTTACCTCAATTTTTAAAAATGCCAAGAGAGTTACTATACTTTTCAGGAGGAAAAATAAGACATCATCTCCTAAAGATTTTACATTTTTAAATGTAAGCAGAATGATGAAGGAGAAACCACACAGAAGATATCAACTGTTTATACAGTTCTTGCTACAAAAGTGGTTTTAATTTTTGCTTTGGTGCTGGCAACTGAACCCAGGGCCTCATACATTAAGTACTCACTTTACCACTGAGCTACCCTTCCAACAACAAAAATGGTTAATAACCTGGTACTTAAATGTGCTATAAAACTACATGCAAATTATATAAAACAAAGTAACATATTAAAACTAGGAAAATATAAATATTTTAATTATATAACACAAAATAATTATGCATGACATATAACATCTTTTTAAACTCACTTTAATGTGAAAAGGAGATTGGGATTTCTTTCAAGTAAACTTGGGTATAACTGTTGTGTTGTTTCAATGGCTTCTCCCATTCTTCCTGCTAATACCAATTTCTGAATTCCTGTTCAGAAAAAAAGATAAAACATTTACTACTACAGAATTAGAAATATAAAAATGAATGGATTCTCAGAAAAAAAATTTTTAAAAAGTCTTTATAAAAAATCAGTTTCCATTAAGCAATCCAGGGAAAAATTTTAGACATATTAAAAAATTATAACTTTGTTTTTAAATCACACACTATCATACAAAAAATAAAGGAAAAAAACTGAAATTTCAAACAATATTCAGAAGACTATATTCTAAAGAGACAATATTTAAAATAGCTTACTGGACCTTTGAACCAAGGACTAGAAAAATGTGTGCCTTTGAAAAAGATCTGAATTTAATAGATACTTGCTAGGTATTCACTGTGTGCCAGGCATCTGTTAGATTCCAAGTTGAGGGTACAAAATCAGTAAGCAATCATCTCAGTTCAGCAGCTCTTATTAAGGAATGGAGAAAGACAAGCATACAATTTGCTACAACACAGAGTAATCAGTGCTATTATAACAATTTGACCTATAAAAGGTTGTTTTCATTCATCATGATTTCACTGTTTTGTTTTCATCCACTACATGGCTTGCCCATCAAATCACAGCCAGCCTGATGGATTAACAGGGCTGGCTAACTGCAGACCAGTTATAAGGTGGACTTGCCTTTCTTAAGATAAGCCTGGTAGCTCCCAGCCAGCAGCAGGATGGAAGCAATAAACATTTAAGGATCAATACTTTCTTAAACTTACATAGCAATTTAAAGACATTTAATGTGCTTTCACATGCTACCTCAATACCATTTTACCACTTAAAATAACAAAAACCTATTTACTAAATGTTTATTTCCTGATAGGTGAAAAAGTATTTTTTTAAAGAAAATTGGTAAAGGTATTTCTTACAAGCTTCTCCAAATTGTCTCTCTGCATTTAGAACTCTGACAGTCCTATGTAAACTTATTAAAGCCATTCTTTCAAGATGTCAATGAAAATAAATTTCAGAAGCATCCATTTTAAATCAATATACATGAAAATATTTTAATTCAAAAAAGTCTTAATTGAAAAAAATACAAAACAAAAATTTATATCAGAAAAAGTAAATAAAATTTCTAAAAACATAACTACACCTATTATTTAAAAATAAGTGTTAGTCATGCACAACATGATCTTACTTTGTCTATTCTTAATGGAAGCTAATTCTTCTAGAACAGTCTGGTCTGTAGATCTGGCAAAGGCCTCTGCTGTGGCACAGTACCCATGGTGGACTAAATAAGATGAAACCATTCTTAAAATAAAAAGAAGAAACATTTTTAGTCAAGTGGATATGAGTTTCATACTACAATTAAATGATCAAAGCCTATTATAAAATAAATCTATTTCATTGAAACCAGACTTTAAGAATCTCAACTTTGAAGTAAACTGAAAATGTCATTTAGCTCTAATCATGCTTATTTATACAACACATAATAGCAAACAGAGTATTGAGACTATTCTAAAACAAATACAAGTACAGAATCAAGAACTTTAATGACCTTTTCCTCTGACCCTTGGATTCCCACGATTCCTAGATTCTTTCCTAGTCATCCTATTAAAAATAATTTCTATTTTGCCTTTATCATACAGCTTACCTCAGCTGTATTTTGTAAGGTACTGTCTTAACCACTTAAGAGTTTCCAAATGCAACTTTTTCTTTAACTACCACTTACATGAGATGAAATCACGTAATACAAGCAGAAGAAATACTAAGAACACAGAGAACCACCTGGGCCTGAGTCTATGACAGTACTAATAATTAGTAAGAAGTCAGACCTCTAATCTAAATCAACTAATATGGCTTTTTACAGAAAATTAATTACTCAAATATGATTTACAAGTAATATATTTCGGAGAATAAGTTTAATTTTAAAAAACCCTCCAATCTATTTCTACCCATAAAATGTATTAGTTAGGAAAACTGACAACTGAACAGTATTGATCCAAAATATGATATCTACAAACACTTAATTCTTAAGCCTGCCTTCATCTGGTACTACGAAGGGCCAGTTAGAAAATGGTGGGAGGTAACAATTCAGTAAGGGGGAGAAAGGACAAAAGCAGGGAGGCAGAGGAAGTGGATGTCTAAAATACAGACACTCATCTTTATCCAACTGTTCAAGTTAATTTTTTTAAAAAAGAGGATTTCTTAAAGAGTCAGGTTCTCAATTTTATGACCAACTGGAGGGGGGTGGGGAGCCATGCGGTTAAGATGAATACTATTTCCTCTACTATTCTGATGCCATGATGCTTGATATTAATAATTTTTATAGTATTAAAGGTATATAGCAAGCCAGGACAAACAGATCAGGCCTGTAAACCCAACACTCTTGATGAGGGCAGCCGGTTCAAGTCCTGCCTGGGTAAGTTAATGACTTAGCAAGATCCTGTCTCAAAATCAAAAAGGGCTAGAGATATAGCTTAGTGTGAAGGCCCTGACCTCCATCTCTAGTACTATATGGGGGAATGACTATGGGATCAGGGCCAGGAGTATCTGTCCTCTCAACTGTGCTGCACAGACACTAGTGCCCAGGCTCTGGAATATGGATGATGAAAGCTCCAGTGCACGAGTCCGCTTTCAAAGTCAGCATCATGTCTGTAATCACCATAGTTTCAAAAAAAAAAAAAAAAACACCAAGTTTAACAAGAATTTTAAATTTAAGAATGTTCAAAGCAAGTAGAAGGACACATGTAATGTGATTTGTGTTAGATTGATGGTACTTAAAATTGTTTGCTATTTTCTTGGCCTGGACTACATAATGAAGATGATTTTTAAATTAATTTTATTTTTAAATTAAATTATTTCAAGTGTTAATATTAATGACATTAAAGTATCACTTCTAGCAATTCAACAAATTCAGTCTTAAAAAGCTGACTGCTGCAGGAATTACGCTACTACTTATGCTTCCATAATAAAATTCTACTAAAGACAAAAACAAAACAAAGCCAGGAGTGGTGGAACAACCTGTAAAATCAGCACTCGATCAACTCAGACAGGAGGATTGAAAGCTCTACGACAGCCTGGGCTACAGAGTGAGCTCAAGGCCTGCCTGGACTATATGATAAGACTGCTACAAAAACAAAACAAAACAAAAAAAGCAGAAGTAAAACAAAACCACCCTCTAATGAAACAGGCTGAAAATTCTGGCAAAGAAGTAACCATGATAATTTTAGTTTTTATTCCTCATTATATGGCACTACCCTCTGCTTCAATGCTAGCTACTCTCTACCATTATTATCAATATATTTTTCATATTTGTGCTGGGGTTGGGGTACTAATTTCATAAGCACTGATCCAGAGTCCTCATTCTCTTTATATCCTAAATGACCAACAGCAGCTTAAACAAAGTAGCATTAGAATTAGTAAGATTTTAAAAATTCCTTTAATCAGAGGTTGTTGGTTAGTTTTCTATTTAGAATGGGGCAATTCTCCCTAAACCTAACTGCTACACTATGGGGCTGGCTAGAGGAATGGCACATTAAAGCACTTGCCTAGCAAGTGCAAGGCCATGAGTCTAATTCCCCAGAACCACATGAAGCCAGGCATGGTGGTCCATGCCTGTAATCCCAGCATTTAGGATTGGCTGGAGAACTGCCATGAGTTCAAGGCTAGTCTCAGGTACATAGTGAATTCAGGACTAGCCTATGCTACACAGCAAGACCCTGTATCAAAAAAAAAAAAAAAAAAAAAAAAAAAAAAAAAAAAAAAAAAAAAAAAAAAAAAAAAAAAAAAAAAAAAAAAAAAAAAAAAAAAAGTAAATGCTACATAACACATTTAATAAAACAAGAGATTCTAGCAGCCAAAATACAGCTAGAATTATTTTTACAGAATATTCCACACACTGAAAAAATTTTGCCAAATTTCAAAACATAAAAAGTACTTGCTGTGCCTATGTTCTAACACATCTTGATGGTATAAGTAAGCATCAAACAACAATTATTTTTCTCCACTGTATTTGAACTACTAATGAACAAAGTGATGTTTGAGCTCAAAAACTACAGATCCTGAGTTATCAAATCTAGATTATCCCTCTGAATTTATCTTTTTCATCAGTATTTTTAGACGTTGAATTATGTAATTTACAGAAACCACTAAATTCTACTACTGATACAAATTAACCTACCTTGTTACCTAGTATCTCTTTAGTTCCCCACCAAACAAAGTGAGATTGAAATATAACTGTGTAGCTAAATCAAGATTATTTCTAATTTTTTTTTAAATAGATGAAGTGAACCATTTTCTAAGATTCAAATTATAATCAATAATACATTAGAATGAGTAGAATGTAAGTACGGTTAAAAAGCTTCCATACTGGAAGAATAAAGGCCATAAAAACTCAAACCATGTCAATTCAAGTTCTTTGCTCTTACTTTTGTATCATGGTCTGCCATTCTCCCTCTCGATCTCCAATAGGAAACCGGTCTATCTGTGCCTGTATTTTGGTTCTCCATTCTCGCATGTAGTCTTCTATATCAAACACAAAAGGATGCTGCCCAAAATTGGCATCAACCACTTCTCCTGGTGTCTGAAGCCCCACAGTAGGATACAAATTTGGCTGTAAGATAACAATTCATTTAAACAACTATCCATTTTATATTAAAGATTTTATTTTTGTAATGTTACCAATTTAAGAACAGAACCACAAATTTACTTAATGAATCTTTAAATATCTCAAAATATTAGCAGCAGCATAAGACTAAAACAAATGAAGTAAAATATAAAATACATAATACTAAATGAAGAAATATTACTTCCCTAATCTAACTACCAATAAAAATAAACTAAGCTACCTATTTTATTTATTTAGGGACTGTGTTGTATTATACCATTGGCACTATAGTGCCAATATAGACAGATGCCACTCTTACTCTCAGGAATATGTCATATAATTAGCATAGAGATTTAAAAATAAATACACAACTCAAGTTTATCTTATACATTTCTACAAACTTCAAGTTGAAGCTAGTTCCCCATCAAAGTGGCATCCTACCTAAGAATGTAAGATTTTAAAATTATACTACTTTCATCTTACCTATACATTAGGGAGATCATCTTTACAAAGGAAAAGTGATAGAAGTTTAGCTTTAAACAAAACACCATGCCACAGTAGAGATTCTTTTAAATAAAAATTCAAATGTATATGCTTTGAGAGAAGAAAGAATAAATCTGAACCTCAGAAATGCATTCAAGCACACTCCAACATTTGAAGGTTAAACAAGTATAAGAGGTGGTAGCTTCATGCATACAAAAAGGAAAAGCTGCTTTTGGGTCTTCCACTAATAAGTTGTAACATCTAAAGGAAGAATGTGTTACTACTGAGTGCTTACTAAGTGCCCGGGCCTCATCACTGTAATTATCTTGTGAGGTAACTATTAATTCTATTACAAAGACAGAAAAGTTGAGAATTAGGGGCTAAATAACTGGTGCATGGTCATCCTTGTTAACCATGTTACAGAGATGGAATCAGAACACAGGCTTATTTGACCCCAAAAGCAAAGTTCAATTGGTATGACAGTGACTTCAAACACAACACATTTTCATTCCGTGTTTATGCCACACTGCTTTTAGTAGTTATCACAAGTATTTTCTCAGTAGAAATAAAGGAAAATATGAAAAGGGAGTAATTTGTGTGTGAATATAACATTGAAATAGATCTCACAGCAGAAAACTAAGAGTATGTTTTAAAAACAACTCTTCAACCAAGCAATACAAATCAGAAACAAAACAAATAATGGGTCAAAATATTAAGAAATATAATCTCACTGGATTATGGAAATAATATGCAAAGCAAAAGCTGTAAATATAAGAGTTCTTAATAAGCAACAGAATTAAGGACAAAAATTTTATACCTAGAACAGCTAAGACACTTCACATAATATTCTAATTTCACTGAGAAAACTAAGATCTACAAAGTTTAAGGGCACAATCTAAAATTACACCGTGTTAACAATGTCACATAAGAAAAGAATTCTCTTTACTTCTACTACAGTGTGCTTTCCATTAAAACTCAGTACAGAATTATAAGGTATTTTAAAAACAAAAGTATATAAAGCCAAAGACAACACTTACATCAATAGCATGAATAGTGAAAAGGCAATTCTATTCACTACAGAGAAAAACTACTAGCTCAAATTCTCAAGAAGCTCAGTAGAAACTCAATGTGCAGAAGAAATATAAAATGTCAACACATGTATAAAGAGACTCTTAACCTCAAGTTTTTTACATCGCAACTTAAAGCACGTTTATTTTGGCACAAAAGTAAAGACTTAAAAACCTGAGAATACCCAACACTCAAGAGTGATAATAACCACTTTTGTCCACTACACATGAAAATGTATACTGATGTTATCTTTTAAGAAATTTGAAAAACCTATTAAAATCAACAAAGAAATGTTACTTGTAGGAGTTGAACCTATGGAAAATTAAATATATGCACAGCTTTATATTTTGAAATATCTGGGTTTTTAAACAGCCCTTTATTAAATCAAGTAGTCATTAAATTTCTCATTTGAGCTATTTTATTTATGCTTATTAGTTAAACATTGTTTTCATAGAACATGCTTGTGATCATTATATAACTGTGCTTCTTCTGTTTAGCACTTATAATCTTAAAATATATCATAATTTACTTTTCATGTATGGCTTATTCTCTAATTTCCCCAGCTTGACTGTTACAAACCTGAAAAGAACAGAAACCTTTAAGACCCATTTTGCCACACAATGCATCCCACAAGCACAGAGCCTGCTGTGCAGCAGGCCTTCATACATAATGGATGAATAAGCCATTAGAATTATTAGACAGCTCTAAAAAGTCCAATACCAGAATGAATGCTTAGTGACAAATGTATATTTGAAAGCTGAAGGTGGACCATGTGCTTACCATGTGTGAGGCGTGAGCCCAAACCCCAATGTTCCCTAAACTCTCCTCACCTCTCAAAGTGTATAAGTAATTAGTTCTAATTTGATTTTGTGCAGCAGGATCCAATGCAGTGGATAGTTTAATTTCTGAAGGTCCGTACCCACAGCAATCAGAGAAAGGATCTCTGTTCTATGTATATACACCCAACATCAATAAGACAGTGTTCTAAACAAGCCAAGTTTTAGTTTCTTTACAATTCTTTTAACTGAAAATACAAACCTGCTTTAGTAAAATAACGACTTACCGGTAGGTCGGTGAAAGCGATGCCTAAAAGGAGAAGAAAAAAGGTGGCATTAGAAGTGCTTTCAAAAACAAATTACAGAGACAAGATGAATTTCCAACTAAAAAGAATGAAGGAAAAAGTTTAAACCTAAATGGAAAAGATGAGGACCAGTTTTTCTCAATGACATTAACACCTTGGTAAACACTGTCCCAATCAAGATCACCAACCTTGTCAGTCACACACAAATGGTAATGCAGCCATTATCTCCACTGCTTTTGGAATGGTTCAGACATACCTCCATGAAAAAGTCTGTGGTGGTTTGGGTCTGGAGTGTTTCCCAAAAGCCTGATGTACCTGTGGATACTGCATAGTACTGGGAGGTGGGACCTGGTTGGAAGGGGTGGATGCTTGGAGTTTGACCTGGAGGCCTGTGTGTGGGTGCCGACCTTCCTCCCAGTTTTGTCCCTGTTCTGCCACTCCCACCGGGCTCTAGCTAGCTCTGCCATGTGATTCCACAGCTGCCTACCTGTGAATGGGCTTAAACCTTCTGAAACTGTGAGCTAAAATAAATCTTTCCTCCCCTAAAGTTGTGGATGTTGGGTATTGAGATACAGTGATGAAAAGTAACTAGAACAGAAACTGGTATCAGTTTCTGGGGTTGTTGCTGTGACTTTACCTGACCATGTAGTTTGGAAGCCTTTGGAACCTGTTTGCAGAAGAGTTTGGAAAGGTTTGAGGATGCCAGCTGGAGAAGCCTTGGCATGCTCTGAGCCCAGTACTGGTCAGAGATCAGAAAACCAGAATGTTGATAGAAATGTGTACTGGAAAGGCCAGGCTCAAGAAGTTTCAGATGGGCCAGAGAACTGTACTGGCAAGTGGTCAAAAAATCATACATTCTAAGCTCTAACAGAAAGTTTGTTGGCATTTTGCCCTTGTCCAGAGACTTGCCTGAAAGGGCCCAACAAATAAAACTTTTCCTCCCCTAATTTGTGCATGTTGGGTATTGATTCACAGCGATGAGAAAGTAGCTAAGACAGTCATATTTGATTTTTTATCCCTAAGCTCCACTATCCAACCTCATCTCTTAACCTTCATTTAGATTTAGCTCTTGAAATAACTCAATGTAGAAGGAAAAGGAGAGATTTGTTATAAAATGTGAACCAAGTACAGCAACTATAGCAACAAGGGTTTCTTACACGTAAACTCTTAAACTTTTAACTACTGTGAGGAAAAAAAAAAAAAACAATTCTTCCTTCAAAGGACAAAAACTTACACAATTGATAATTTCTCTTGAATGCCCTTGACAGTAATTTCAACAGTCATGTTCCAAATACAACTTGAGCAATGGCAATGGCATTGGAATAATTCTACTGGCAACCTGAAGTAACAATGTAATAATGTTTCAAATATTCAAGTATATTACTTAGCTGAAAATGAGATAATGAACCAAGCAATACTTCACTGGTATGTTTAAAAAAGATTAAGCTCTAGAATAATGAGATGCAACAAGTATAAATCTCCATACCTAAACTCATATAAATCCTAGTCAAAACACTAAAAATACTTACATAATATAGAATGACTTTCAGACTATGCAAGTATGGTGTAAGTAACACATGAATAAATTTTATGATTAAACTTGGAACCCATCCCCAGGATATCTCATGTATACATTCAAAAAAAAAAAAATCCCAAATGGGAAACATTTTTGGTAGCAAGCATTTTGGATAAGAGATACTTAAACTGCATATATTTTTTTAAATTATATGTGCAAAACTGCCCTGTAGTAAGTAAAGCTCTGATTTTTGTGACTTTTAAAAACTATTAAATTCATTATCAGTTTGTCCAAAGAAAAGCAAAAATAGAGCTATTTTAAGTATTATCCCACGCAAAATATTCTGAGTTAGTTTCATCTAAAGTGACTATGAGCCAAACATAAAAATTTTTAAATTTCAGAGAGTAAGAGTAGGGAGAGACTGAGAAAAAAATTATTAGAAAACTAAAAGAACACAGACAACAACAGAGAATAATATTTTAACAAAAGGTGACCAGATTATTTCTACCATTTTTATAACTGCCTAAACTTTTTTTTCCTCAAAGATACTTAGACCCAAGATTGTCAAAAATCCTTTCAGTAGTTACTTAAAGTTTCACTTTACCAAGAACTCCAGTGTAAAAAATCCAATTAATCCCACACATTAACATTTTTTGACAAGGCCATACATAGGTATCACACCTAGTGGTTTATACCACAACATACCACTTCAGCAAACACTAGTGTTAAGTATTTAATTTTTACTCAGAAAATAATTTTATCTATTTGTAATTTCTTGACTTGTCAAGAGGTTTTAAGAAGTTTTAGAAATGTGATCTTCAACTGAAAAATATTCATAAAGTCCAAACAATCAAATTAACACATACACCAAGAAATTTCACTGTCATTTTTACCAGTAAGAACCTTTCTATATCTCTTTATATTATAATAAAATGTTTATTTTGAATGAGTTTTGCCTCAGGCAGAAACTAATGCCACATCAACCTTGAGACAGAAATTATCACTTTCAAGAAGTTTTATACAAAGGAATAGGAGAAAAAAAGAACAGTCTACCTTCCAATCGCTTAAACCTAAGCCAAAGGTAGATAAATCTACCCTGCAAAAGGGCCCAACAGTCACTATTTTCTGTTTTCTAGGCCATATGGTCTTTGTTATCACTACTCAACTCTTCATTTGTATCAAGAAAAGCAGCCACAGACAAGACATAATGAACAGGTATGGTTGTGGTCCAATGAATCTTTACATTAAAACAGGCAAGAGGCCCCTACAGCTGTAACTTAAAGAGACCCTTGTTCTAGAGGATACCTTCTGCACACCAGTATTTCATCACTGTATCCCTGGCACCTAGCCTAACAGCTGAGAAAACAAGATACCAAAAATATCAGTGAGTACTCACTATGTTCCAGGCAATGAACTCTTTATCATTTCATACTAACAACCATAATGTAGGAGGTCATATAGATACTTTCAAACTTAGAAACCCATATCAGAGACTTGCTAGGTAACCTGCGTAAGGTCAGACAGCATAAGCCAGGATTCACACACAGCCTAAACAACACATTATACTACCTATGTGCTTAGTATTTATTAAATATGAATAAGTAACATTGAACATTTCAAATTCACTTAAAATTAGAATTCTATCAAGTGCCCTTTTCATAGAAAGCATCTTATTTTTAAGGTAACTTTCGTATTCAGTGAATTCTATTTAAATGTTTGTGATAATTTAGTAAGAAAAAAAATCACATCACCTTTGATCTTCCCATCTCCCAAAATAAAATTTCATCTCTGTAAAGTTTAAAAAGCTAGCGTTAAAGAATGCTTACTACATGCATAAGGAGACTACTTCCAGTATTATCTATAAAAATACTATTCATAAGCAAAGTGGAGTTTCTGCCATCTAAGGTTACTTAGTTTTTGTTTACTTTCATTTAACCCCATTAGGAATAATTTGTTGAGTCAATGATTTTCCCAAAAACAAAAAAGTGTAACTTTTTTTGGAAAAGTATCAGTCTTGCTATCCTTTACACTCTCTGTAACTTAAAGGGGGATAAGAAGCCTAAGAAAAGGGAATATAACAACCACATAAAACTTTAAATTTGAAGCACTAATGATCACATACATATTCAGATAAAAACTTAATCTCCTAACAGTCTTATAATGTACACATTTCTTTAAATTTTCATTAACCAATTTATTATTATAGTTATCTACCTCTTACTCTTAGTTTGTTACTACTTGCGCTTTGATTCTGCTCTCTCCCATACAGCTGTACTGTGGTCATCATCATTAGCAATCTTTGCTAGCAGATCTGACCTTTGAGTATGTCAATGTCCTTCATTTACTGGAAGCACTGGGCTTCCCATCCCCACATTATCCTAAGATTGACAGTCTTGTTTTCATAGCACCTGTTATTTAGAGAAGTGAATCATAATATGAAAGCATTTACTCAAGTTTTTAACTCTTATATTTTAACTACTAGTATAAATATCTCAATATAGGGGACTGTTTCTAGCGTTGCTCCTGTTCATATGCTATAAAGTGGCTTTCACAGAATACAAACTTTCACCATTTCCTCAAGTTTCATTTGGAAAACAAGAAAGAAACCATTTCCAGAGGCATCTGTCTACAAAGGTGAATCACATAATAAAATGGGCTACCATGCTCAAAGTACTATAATCACATTTGGTTATTTTGCATGTAATACATTATTTCTGTACCTAAACTATGTCCGTTCTTGGTGTAAAAGCAGGTATTGTTGATAAGGTTAACACAACAGCCGATGACATCACCAGTTGTAAAAGTTGGTCCATAAGGTTGTCCGGTTCCAGAAGAACAAAATGAGTGTCCATCATCCCCATGATAACCATAAGAATGTTTATCCCAACCTAAAGAGAAAATTCACGTATTTATAATGAGAAGTAAACATCTTCATACTGTACCTTATTATAAAATAAGATTATAAGACTAAACAGTTCCTGAGATAAACTTCCAAATACACATTTAAATCCCTAACAATTATATTACTCAACTATTCATATTAAAATACTATTTACAACATTAAAGGAAATAAACTGACCACACGGAAACTAAAGTATTAAGCCAAAGAACTCCTACCAAAAAAAACCCCCACAAATGCAATTTCCACAGCCTAACCGGTTTTCCGTGCGTATTTTTCTGAATATGCCGAAGAAATTTTGCTTTCATTAGAAGAAACAACAGACAAGCACAGAAGTTAGTGCAAAACAGAAGACTCCTCCCTATACTTTTTAACATTAGCAAATATCAGAAAACATAATACAAGAATAATGACTTCCTTCTGTCACCTGGTGTCAAGAAACAGTTCTGCCATTTCAAAAAACATACTTTCCCTAGTTCACCTTTAATATCAGCCTATACTTCTACAACACTACATAACTGAGGAACAGTTACAAGCCAGGAATGTGATGAGTAGCAAAAACGATCACTCATATAAAAATGTTTAATTTGATATAAACAGATACTTAAACATAGCCTAGATGATTAGAAACAGAAAAACAAGAACTGGAAGTGTAACTAAGTGGGAGAGAGAGAGCACTTGCCAAATGTGCACAAAGCACTGGGTTTTCAACTTTCAGGATCAAAACAAAGAAAGAACAAAAATCAAACACCCCTAACGTATAATCAGTATCTTTAACTGTTTAGGAATATTTAACCAGAAAGAGCTAGCCATAAGACTAATAATAATTCAAATTACAAGTGTACCTGGTAATCTATTCATGTTCACACCTTGTGCAGAAAGGCCAATTCCCATGTAACTGTTGAGGGGAAAAAAGGAAATAAATGTAGTTTATTATAATTGTGAATGTGTAAATTATCAACCACTCTCAAATATTATCAGAGCCAAGTCCAGCTGAAACAGTTATTACAAAAATGCTATCAAAGCTAGTGCAGCAGCACATGCCTATAATCCTAGCACTGAGGGAGGCAAAGGCAGGAGAATGACAAGTTCAAGTCTTACTTCAATTTAAGAAAATCCTGTCTCAAATAAAAAATAAAAAGGGCTTGAGATGCACCTCAGTGGTAGAGCACTCAAGTTAGATACTCACTACCCCCAGGGGAAAAACAAATACATGGCAACAAAGCACAATAGTAAGCAATAATAAAACCTAGATTCACAGTGAGCTCCTATATTGTAATCACACAATCACACATAAATGCATCAAAAATGTTAGCAATACCTACAAGAATTTACTACAAAAATCCTGTAATTTTTTACTTACCAAAAAAAAAATCTTTCTACAAATAAGTTAGTAATTATAATTTCTCAAAACACACATATGGAAGAACTTGTGGAAGGGAAAGTAAACATTTACTAAACCAAAGTGAATTTTCAAAAAGACACAGTGAAAATGCAGACCATTAAATGGGGCGGGGGGGGGGGGAGGGCGGGGAGAGACACACGGACACATAGGTCCATAACTGGAAAAACTGTCAAATGCATATAAAATCATCTGAAATATTTAATAAAATTAAACTAAAAATGTGTCTCCTTGATCAAGTTTTTTCTAAAACTAGAGAAAATAACAGAATCTACCTGAGTCTTAATTTCTAATTTTAAAAATTAAACTGAGATTGGCATTTATCTGAAATTCCAACATTCCAGGAGGCTAAAGTAAGAGTATCACATGTTCAAGTCCAGCCTGGGTAGTTTAGGGACTTGGCGAGACATCTCAAAAAAATATATATACATACATATATATATATATATATATATATATATATATATATGTATATATATGTATATATATGTATATATACATACATATACACACATATGTATGTGTGTGTGCAAATATGAATATAAATATAAATATAAATGGTATGGAATAGAGTTCAGTGCTAAAGCCCTGGGTTCAGTCCCCAGCACCAATAAACTTAACTAAACTAAACTAAACTAAAATAAAGGTGGATGTGTTGGCACACACATGTAATCCCAGCACTCCAGGCAGCTGAGACAGGAGGATTGCCAAGCTTGAACCCTGCCTGGGCAACGTAATGAAACCCTATCTCAAAAAAAAAAGAAAGAAAGAAAAGAAAAGAAAAGAAAAGAAAAGGAAAGGAAAAAAAAGCAAGGGGAGTGGAGACAGCTTAGTGTAAAGGCCCTGGATTCAATTCCTGGTATGAATGAACAAATAACCAAGATCAACTGATCATTAGAAAGAAAATAGAATAACCTCCACAAAAAATACTTCAGGAAAAGTAATCACAAAGGTATGCAACTAATTTTCAAAAGCATATCATTAACAAAACCTGATAAAAGTTTAAAATGAGAAAGTAAAACATTATCTTAAGTGACCATGATTGTACAAAGATTTAGAATGGTATTTGAGGTCAGTTTACTCCTGGCCATTCCTTATAAAAACTCCAGTAAAAAAAGAAAAAGAAATTACTTAAAATTATGCACACTTTGTTCCAAATCCAATAAAATAAGCAAGATAATCAACAGTGAAACACAGAAGCCATTTCTACTAAAATCAAGATGCCCATAATTGTTAAGAGTTTTAGGATTTTAAATAATTTAACAAAATAATGAATATGAACATTAGAAGATAAAAATTACTTTTACTTGTAGTTGGTATGGTTAGACACAAAGAAAACCACAGAACCTGGCAAAAGCTTTTAGAATTAGACATTTTGGCAAAGTGGATGTAAGAAAAACATTTTAATTTCTAGCAATAGCCAGCTACAAAAAGGAAATGCTATATGTGTGAATACATAAGCCACTGTAACTACAGAAACCGTAAAACAGCAATCAGGCTGTCAAATAAAGCTTAAAAACAATACAGTGAAATCTATAAGTGAACAGTGTACATCTGGACAACAACATAAAAATGGCATCTTCCTAAAAGTAAAATATATATGTAATCCATTTTAAGACAAATTCCAGTCAAAATTTTAAGTCAGACAAAATAATTTTAAAGTTCATATATTAAAATATAGAATTCTAGCTATTAATACATTTTAAAAGAGAAAAACAACAGAATTTTCTCTACTAAATATCAAAAGCCATAGCCCAATTCACAAAAGTAGTACTATTAATAAGAGCACAAAATGAATTAAGAATGACAAAATATTGAACAACGTTTAGATAACTCTGAGACAACGAATACCCAGTCTTTAGAGGTTATAAGCTCTCCCTTCTTTGGGGAAACAAAGAGTACAAATGTTCCACACAGGGCTTATTAGCTATACTTACTTAAAACCAAAATCTGAAAGGTCTCATAGAAAACAGGTATACTGATACCTGGGCTTATTTGACATTGGGACCTCTTTATAGGGAGACCAGGATCTGAACTTTTATTGAATGAGTTACTGATTCTTCTAAAAGTACTCTCCAAACCATCCAGAAAAAGAACACAGACACTGTAATACAGAAAGGGTAGGGGGGAGGGGCGCGCATGATAGATATGACAACACAAGACCAGACAGCTGAAAAGAACAAACTGTAAGAAAAAGAAAAAAATCAAAAGCTTACACATTGACAAGACAAAAAAGGGGAAAACAAACTTCTCAAATTGAGACTGCAATTCTAAAATATTAAACAAAATTAACATAAAAACATGCATTAATTCTGGATGACATGGTACAGTATAATTTTTAAATAAAACATGAAAGTAAGAATTTTTTGATATGTAAAACAAAACAAAATCCAATCACCAAAATATAAGCCCAATAACCTTGCCAACACAGTATTACAATATTTACAGAAAATGTCCTTCAATAATGAAAGTAAAATGGAAGCATTTTCAGATAGAAGGAAAATTAATGCTCTATTACCAGCAGATTTGTAGTTTGAAAACTGCTTTTAATTTTCTTAAACTATACTTGATTCTCCAAACCAAAATAGTAACACAGATGATACAGTCTACAACAAATGTAGATTAAATACATTAGAAAACCAAACCAAAAAGGACAGGAAGGGGACAAATGCACAAAGGCAAGTTTCCACGCTTTCAAATATGTTGAAAACCAACCAGTGTACTTCACCATCCTAAGAGAAAACCCATATAGATCATTCAGATAGCTCCAGACAAAAAAGGATCTGACAAAATTTAACTCATTCACAATAAACACTTTTTAGTAAACTACAAAAAAAAAAAAACCCATTTACCTGCATTTACAAAAGTCCTACAGCCACCACATTTAATAGTGAAATAACTGTCTTAGTTACTTATTGCTGTGACAGAATACTAGGACATCCACATCTTAAGGGAGGCAAGATTTATTTAGCTCTCAGTATCAGAAGAGCTCACAGTCTTTTCACAGTCAGCCGTCAATGATGGAAGCACACAGCAGACACTAGAGAACTGCTCATCCCACTGCAGACAGAAACCAAGGGAAGCTGGATCCAAGTGAGTCTGGAGACTCAGGTAAGGCGAGAGTTTCTCCAGGAAGAAGCTGCCCTTTCTTTCTTTCTTTCTTTCTTTCTTTCTTTTTTTCTTTTCTTTCTTTCTCTTTCCTTTTTCTCTCTCTCTCCTCTCTTCCTCTCCACCCCCCCCCACCCCAATTCAAGCTTCCAATTGCCCTCTCCTCTCCCCCAGTCAACAAACACCTGAAGTTCAGACCTGGGCTTCCACAACTGCAGCAAACTGACACAATCTTCAGAGGTCATTCCCCAAGCTTCTGCATCTTTCAGCCATGCCCCTACCTTCCAATAACACACAGTTTCAAATACTTGAGGCCTTTGGGGGACACTCAAGATCCAAACCATAGCAATAATGAGCATTAACTAGTCCCCAAGAAAAAGGGAAGAGAACCAGTGATCACCACTTCTAGCCATCACTGTACAACTCTAGCCATCTCAACAAAGCAATAAAAAAGTCATGAAGATTAAAAAGAAATAAAATTGACTATACTTGCTGACATGATTATTTTTAAAAACCTACAAAATTTACTGACTAATCAGAATTAAGTTTAGTAAATGTAACAAGCTTGCATGATACAAATACACAAAAACTGCATTTACATGTACCAGCAACAAATATTTAAAAATATTTTTTTAATTCCATATATAACAGCACTAGATGAAACATTTACGAACTTAACAAAAGACACATAGACCTCTCTACTGAAAATTACTAAACACTGCTGACAGAAATTAAAGAAGATGTAAATACATGTCACGATATATCAAGTTAACAATCAGAAAACTTTATAAAAGCTGTTATTCTCATCAGATCTGAGATCTTAGAGTGAACACATCCAAATCCTAACTACAGTGGGCATTTTAAATACATATGCAACATGATTTTAAAATGTATATGCAAATACAAAAGATCTAAAACTCCCAAAAAATGCTTGGAAAAGGATAAAGCTGTAGGACCTACAAAAATCTGACATCAAGCACGAAGCTAAAGAAAGAAAGCATAAAGTAATAAAAACACTAAGGTACTGACAGATCAATAATGGAAAAATGGAACGAATGAAGAAGTCCCAAAAATGACCCTCATAAAGTTATTTAATACTTTAGAAAGGTGCCAAAACAATCCAAAGGAGAAAGAAAAGGTCTTTAAATAAATACCAACAACTAGTATCAATATGCCATAAAATAATCTTTAAAATCTACCTCACACTATCTACCAAAAAACAGAATCAACCGAATACATACTATAGTCCTAAATATAAAAGTTAAAATTATAAAGCATCCAAAATAACACATATTAAGAATATCTTAAATGACTTTTAAATAAAGAAAAAATATACTAGAGCTCAGAAAGCAAGAATTATAAAATAATAAACTCAAACTATACCTCACCAAAATTAAAAAACTTTGGTAAACAAAAGACATAAGAAAACTCCATTTGTTAAGAATGGACAGGAAACTGATGCTGGGTGGGGTGCATCTCAGTGGTTAAAGTACTTGGCTAGCATGCACCATTCCCCACTACCACATAAAGATTAGCCTGTAATACCAGCATTCAAAAGGCTGAGGCAGGAAGATTTTGCTGAGTCAGGGTTAGCTAAGGCTACACAGTGAGTTCAGAATTAGTCTTGACTCCGGAGCAAAACTCTAGTCTCAGACAAATAAAAAACAAAAAAGAGACTTGAATGGACCACAAAATAAGATACTGCATATAATCAAGAATTACTGAAATGTAACACACTATTGTAAGTTGCAGAAAAATATAAATTAAAACCATACTTGAAATACCAAGCACTATATACCCTACAGAATGGCTACTACACAACACTAACAAAATCACCGTCATCAAGGTTAAAATGAACTTTCATCCACTGTTAGTAGGAATGTAAAATGGTGTGACGTCTATAAAGAAAACCTTCAGTTTCTCATATAAATAACATGTACCTACCCCGTGACTCAGAAATCCCACTCTTTAGAGAAAGGAAGACATATCTACCAAAAGCTTTGTACAAATATGTTCATAGCAGCTTTCTTAACAGCAAGGAAAAACTTGAAACCATCTCTGGGTACCCATCAACAAGTGAATGAATATCCAACAGAAAGGAAACTGGCATTACTAGTATACACAACACAGATGGTAAAATTTTTTTTTTTTTAAAATCAAAACAGAGATTGTTTCAGAAAAGGCAGAGACAGGTACTGACTAGAAAAGAGCGTGAAGAGTATTTGTGAAGATGACGTACTGTTCCATGTTTTCATCCAGGTTTGCATCACACAGGTATATGCATCTGAAAAGTCATCCAACAGTACACTTAAGATTTACACTTTCAGAGGCTAGAGGAATAGTGGTCAGAGTTTTTGCCCAGCAGGTGCAAGGCCCCAAGTTCAATACCCGATTACCACATAAGCCAAGAGAGATAGCCCTTGCCTGTAATCTCAGCACTCAGGAGACTGAGGGAGGAGGACTACAATGAGCTTGAGACCAGCCTGGGTTACATATTAAATTGAGTAGTGGACTACAGAGCAAGACCCTGTCCTCAAAAAAAAAAGTATATGTTTTTAATGAATACAACTCATGTGACTTAGTTACTTTTCATTGCTGTGACTCTATACCTGACACTCACAAATTTAGGAAAGGAAAAGTTTATTTTAGCTCAGTTTCAGAAGGTCACAATCCCTTCATGGGTGGCCGGCAACAGTCAAAATACTTGGCAAAGACAGAGGTGGAGGAAGCTTCTCACAACATCACAAACAGGCAGGCAAGTGAGACTAGTTGAGACCAGTCCTAGTCCTAGTCCTTAAGGAAGGTAGGAAGCAGCTTATATATCCTTCCAGGTCTCTTCCCAGTGATTAGCCCCTCCTGCATCCAGGTGTGGAAGGTGTGGCCACTATATACCGTTAATCATAACTTACACATCCTTAACCCTAACATAACTGTAATCCACCCCTCCAGACTAGACCCCAATCCACCAATATTACATGGCTCCATAGACAATCCATAACATTAAAATACATGAGACTTTTAGGGGACATTCCACAGCCAAACCACAATATCATGCCACAATAAAAAAGAACAATAAATGTATCAAACTGTACTAAAAGACACATGCTACAGTGAATTGGGTGAACTGTACTTACTTGAAATGCATCAAAAATAAGATGGATCAATGAACCAAAAGAGGAACTGAGATAATGATATAAAGCAATTATACTGACTTCTGTTATACTGTGACATGAGCTCCTATAAAGTCTCCACACTACACAAAAATCACACAATAAAAGCCAGAGTGCTTGGTGGAAAAAAGTAGATATAGGAGCACAGCATGCAAAAATCTTATCTTGTATTTAAAAAGACACCCAATAAAAACAGTATCACAGTTTTGTAAATGTTAAGTTGTGAAGGAATACATAAACACAACAATAAGTTTGGCATTCTGGATGAAAAATACCTAGTTTCCCAGGAAAGCTTAAGAATTACTGTGAAGTAATGGAAGATTTTCTGGCCAACAGAAATCTATAATTTGTGCAGATGGGGAATGTCCATAATACACACAGTTCTCTAGACAGTTGGTAGATGTTTAATAAATGGTTCAGGTAATGGAAAGATCTCAAAACTAAATAATGGTAAGAATTACCCAACTGTGAATATAGTAAAACCTGGCAAATTGTGTTCTCTAGAAGGATGAATCTTTATATCTCAATATCATTTTCATTAAAAATATTAACAAGAAGACTTCTGACTTCAAAACCAGTATGTTAAAGACTGCATGATAACAGCAACAAAGTAATAACTGAAAATCAACTACTCTTAATTTTACCAGAGAACTGAGTCCTCTGGACAAAATATTTCCAAAAAAAGTGAAAAGACAAGTGAATACAAAGAATCAGTACTTACTAGAAGCAGAAATCTCTGAAGTCAATAACTGGAGAAAGGGGGGGGGGGGGAGTAACAGTTCCAAAGCGGTAACCAATTACCACAAAGTGAGGGGGTAAATCAGCCTGAGGTTCAAGACCTCTTGAGGTCCTTCTCCCAAAGCTCCCTAGAGTGGTACCTCCACAGGTGTTTCATCACAGCAAACTGACTTTCAAGTTTGGTGATGGGAAAGGGACCATTCTAGAATAAACTCAGGGCGTCCTGTTAACAAATTCCTGTCTCCAAGGTAGGACATGGAGGAAAGGCAATTAGACAACTCTAGCCTCCTCTAACCCTTCCGACAGAAGAGAAGGTGAAAGCTAAGAAACTCTTCTGAAGGCCAGAGCTGCAGGATGAGAGAGGGGGAGGGAGGCAAGATGGATGAGAATCTCATCATAAGATTACAGAATATGTCTCTCCTAATACCTTACCATTATTATCAACAGCGCTTCAATCTAACGGACTAAACCTGAGAAAGGTGCAAAACAAACTCAATTATGTAAGGAGTTTTCAGAGAAAGCTAAAACTACAAGACAAAAAAAAAATAGAGAAAAATGAAGCCTCTAATACCTACAAACACTTGGCTAACAGTAAACATAGCCTAATTCCTAGCCAGATAATCTAAAACCTAGTATCTGTTACCCAGTTACCCAGGAAGTCATGTCTAGACTTCAACAAAAGATTACAAACATATGGAGGAATGGGGTGGGGGGAGGGACATGGCCTGAAGAGACAAAGGAAACATCAGAACCAGACCTGGATATGGCAGAGATTTTAAATGATCAAGCTGGGAATTTGAAATAATTTGTGAATACGCTAAGGACTATAAAAAAGAACAAAGACCATATGACAGAAATAGAAAACAATAATATAAACACAGAATCCTTTTGATGGGCTATCTACAGACTGAATATAACCAAGAAAAGAGCAGTGGGCTTGAAGATGTCAACAGAAACTTTCCAACCTGAAATAAAAACTGGGAAAAAAAAAAAACAGGAACACAATATCCAAGAAATGTGTGACAACTACGAAAGGTGTAAGTATGATGGAAATACCAGAAGGAGAAAACTAGACATATATGAAGTAAAAATGGTTGAGAATTTCCAAAAATTAATGAGTGACACCAAACCACACATTCAGAAAGGTAAGGAAGTATTAAACAAAACAAAAATCTTCTCTACAGGAAAAATAGGTAAGAATTTTATCAAACTTCTCTTCTGAAACCATGCAAGCAAGAAGAGTAGAGTGAAAAATTTTAAGTGTTGAAAGAAAAAAGATACGACAAGACCAAATAAATAGCAGAGCCAAATGGGCACTATGTTGGAAGTCAGGGGGCTAGAAAGAGGAAAGAGGGAACCAGATGGTGAAAAGGAGAAGGGGGAAGGGAAAGTAAAGGTGAGGCAATATAGATGTGCTCAAAATTCTCAGGCTCAATGTGACCACAGTGTATTGCAAATATAATAATAAAAATGGGGGAGGAAAAAAGACACCACCAACTAGAATTATCCTTTAAAGGCGAAAGACAAAGATATTGTCAAACAAAAATGAAACAAACAAAAATAACTCCACAAAAACAAACCTGCAGAAATCTGTGAACAGTAGATGCACCTTGTAATCAATCAGTGTTAAGAAAATCACATCTACCTAAAGGAAGGTAGAGTCAGAGAAAGAATAAATGAAGATAAACTTTAAATGGCAGCACTGTTAAAAGAGATGGAAGGGAGAAATGGGTTATATTCTGAGGCACTGGTAATATTTGCAAAATGGTGAAACTGCTGCTTGAAAATAGAGATTAATTCTAACGTCTATTGCAAACTCTGGGGAAACTAACATTAAAAAAAAAAAAGAAGTATAATATCCTAAGATAGAAAGAAAAAGTGAAATGGTATAAATTGTTCCATTAAACTAAAGAACACAAGATTTTTAAAAAGCAACATGGAATACAATGAACAAAAGCAAGTACGTGGCAGATACTAACTCAATTATTGCAATAATCAGTATCAGTGAGACAGGTTTGAATAGACCAATTAAAAGAAATGACAAGCCAAGCATAGTGGTGTGGACCTATAATCCTAGCTCTTTTTAGGGGCTGAGGCAAGAAGACTGCCTGAACCCACAAGTTTGAGACCACATAGTGGGACTCTTTTAAAAAATATTTAAAGAACTGACAGAGATTTAAAAAACAAGCCACGGGGCGGAGGGTATAGTTCAGTAGAAGATTAACTGCCTACCGTATTCAAGGCCCTGGATTTAAACTCTGGCACCAGAGAAAAAATATTTTTTAAGTTTCAACTATAAATGTATGTGCAACTAACATTGGGGAAGCCAAAAAGCAAACACTATGCAACATGGAGGGACACAGAGATCCCTATACAATCATAGTAGGTGAATTCGACACTCCACTCTTACAAATAAATGCATCACACAGAACAAAGATATCAACAAACTGTCAGGGTTAAACTACAACACAGACCAATGTAAGAGGTATATTCACCCAGCAACTACCAAATACACATTCTCAGCAGCTCATAGAATGTTCTCCAAAACAGATCAATTTTAGGCCATAAAGCAAACCTTAACAATTTTTACAATAATATCCCATCTTATACAATCACAGTGGAATCAGACTAGAACTCAATAGCAAGAGACATTATAGAAAACTCTACAAACACATGGGACACTGAAAAATTCACTTTTGGATGACCAATAGGACACTGAAAAAAATCAAGAGAAAAATTTAAAATTACAAGAATTAAATGAAAATGGAAATAAAACATACCTAATCCCTGGGACACAGCAAAGGCAGTTCTAACAAGGACATTTATAGCTATGTGTGCCTACATCAAAAAATCAAGAGATCTTAAATACATTTTATCGCATATATGAAGGTCTTAGAAAAACAAGAACAAACCAAAACAAAGAGAAGGAAACAAATAATAAGGACCAGAGTTGAAACTAACAAGATAAAGATTAAAAGAAAAATACCCAGGATCAAAAAAAAAAGTTGGTTCTTTGAAAAGATAAACAGGATTGATAAACCCTAAGCCAAAGTAAAGAGAACATTCAAATCAATACAATCAAACATGAAAAAAGATGTTACAACAGATAATGCCAAAATCCAGAAGATCACTAGACTACTTTGAAAAAACCTAAGAAATGGGTAAGTTTATTAGACCGATACTATCAAATCTGAACCAAGAGGGTATTTAAAAAATGAAATGGTTACAAACATGAGATTGAAGCAATAATAAAAACTCTCCCAACAAAGGAAAGCCCAGAACCAGATGGTTGAAGACTAAACTTTACCGAGCCTTTAAACAGGAACCAGTGCGTCTCAAACTACTGCATGAAATACTACAGGAAACCACAACATACCTTCATAATAAAAATCCTAAAGAAAATAGATACTGAACTATCATTCCTCAATATAGGGAAGGCTACATGGAGTAAACCCACAGTTAACAGCAACATTCTGAGCAGAGAAAAACTGACAGCAATTCCTCTCAATTCAGGAATAAGGCCAGGATACCTACTGTCACGAACTCTGATTCAATATATAGTTCTTGAAGTTTTAATCAGAACAATTAAGGAAGAGAAAACCATAAGATACACAAATAGGAAAAGAAAGAAGTTAAATTTTTCTTGTTTGCAGATAATATGATCTGATCCAACACTTAGAAGGTCCTGAAGACTCTTTGGTAGGTCTTAAGAATTGGTAACTGAATTCAGCAATGTAGCAAACTTATAACATGAACATTTTTAAAAAAATCAACAGCTCTACAAAACACCCATCAATGCACTGCTGAGAAAGAAATCAGTAAACCAATTCCATTCACAATAGCTTACCTAGGGATCAATCTAACCAAAAAGATGAAAGACTTTTAACATGAAAATTTCAGAACCCCAAAGAAAGACACAAGAAGACAGAAAGATACCCATGTTCATGGATTCACAGATTGTAATACTGTCAAAACTCTGTATCACCAAAGGAATCCTCATCAAAATACCACTAGTATTATGCACAAAACTAGAAAAAACAATACTAATATTCACATAGAAACACAAAGACCCGGAATAGCCAAAGCAACCCTAAATCCAAAGAACAAGTCGAGAGGTGTCATAATACCCAATTTCAAATTACACTATAAAACTACAACAACAAAACACAGTATCAGCACAAAAACAGACACACAGACCAATGTAACAGAACAGAGGACACAGAAACTACTTCACACCACTACTATGGTCATGGGATTCAGGACAAAAAGAGCCCAAAATACTTGTTGGAGAAAAGAAACAACTGGTGCTGGGAAAACAGGGTATCTACTTGTAGAAGACCAAAATCCAGACCCCCATTTCTCACCATGTGCCAAAATTAACTCAAAATAAACCAGAGATCTTGGTATAAGACCTCAAACTTTGAAACTGCCAAAAGAAAAGAAAGGGTAAATACTTGAAGCCATGGGCACAGATAAAAACTTCCTCAGAGGACTTTATAAACACTGGAAGTAATAGAAATAATCAACAGATGAGACTACATCAAATTAAAGTTTACACAAAGGTAACAACTAACAATAAAGAGACAGACTATAGAATGGAAGAAAATCTTCACCAGTTTCTTTTCCAACAGAGATGTCTAGAAGATGTGGTGTCGCAAAAGGTGCCATATAAAAACATTAAAATGTAAAATACAACATAAAATTTGTTTGCTCAGGATTAATTTCTTACAACATTTGAAATAAACCAGGGATATGAGAAAAATGCAAACATTACATTCAATGTATAGGGTGTCTCAAAAGTCACCATGTATAGGAAAAAAAGAGCAAACTTTTGGGATACCCTGTACATACCCTGTACCCTGTCATAGCTCAGTCAATAAATGGGCATATGAACAATTTTCAAAAGTAGAGGTACAAGGTACCAATAAGTATATGGAAAAATATTCAATATTTTTAGCCATTAGGGAAATGCAAATGAAAATTACAATGAGATTTCATCGTACCTCAATCAGAATGGTTATGATCAAAAATACACAAAATGGGGCTGGGGCATAGCTCAACTGTTAATTTGACAGTATCTATGAAATGGAACAATTTCTTGAAAGACGTAATTTATTGAAACTGACACAAGGAGAAATAGGTAACTCAAATATATCTTTTAACCATGTTTAATCAATAATTAATAACCCTCCAAAAAAGAAAACATCAGACCCAGATGGTTCGACTGGTAATAACTCTGTAATATTTAAGGAAAAAAATGGTACAATTCTCTAAAATCTACTCCAAACGATAAATAAAGGGAACATTTTCTAAGTTATTCTGATATCAGCATTACTAAACAGGAGAATATAGCAGCACCACAGAATAAAAGGTTAATATGCAAAAGCCAACTATTTTTCTCTACATCAGCAATGAAATCTAAAGACATAGTATCGTTTACCTTAGGACTAGGAAAAAGGAAGCACTTGGGGATAAATCCAACAAAATATATACAAAACTCAAACAAAAAGATCTATAAAACTTCGATGACAAAACGAAGAATTAATAACCAGAAAGAAAAATCTATGTTTGCGGATGAGAAGACTCAATATTGTTAAATTGTCAGTTTTTTTCCAACTTGATCTACAAATTAAATGAAATTCCAATCAAAAGCCCAGAAAGTTATTGTGTTTAATAAATGATTCTAAAGAGTACAAGAATATGCAAGATCCAGAATAGACAACACAGAATTGAAGAAAAAGGGAACATTTCAAGACTACTGAAGCTTTCAAGACATATAAAGCTACAGTATTGAAAACAGAATGGGACTGGCAAAAGAGACATATAGATCAATGAAACAGAACAGAGCACATAGAAGGAGACCCACAAAAAGGTTCTTTGACAAGAGAGCAAAGTTCAAGAGAAAAGAGTCTTTCCAATAAATGGTGCTAGACTCCACGACTACTTGCAGAGACTGAAATGCAGGTATGAACTACATTACACCTTTCAGAACAACAGTGACTCAGACATAAATTCAAATACGTGACAAATCAGTTGCTGGAAAGGAAATGGATCAGCAGAAAATTGTCATTCATTGCTGACGGGAATGCAAAATGGCATAGCCATTCTGGAAGACAATAGAGCAGATTCTTTTAAAGATAATCGTACCATTCAATCCAGCAATCATGTTTCTAGGCATACATTCCAATAAGTTGAGAACTTATGAGCACACAAAAACCTGTACACAAATGAATCCAGCAGCTCCTTCCAAAAGTGACCCAAAAAGGCTGGGGAATACAGCTCAGTGAGTAGAGCACTTGCTAGGAACCACCAAGGCACTGGGTTTGATCCCCTAGCACCACATACTAGCTGAGTGCAGTGGTGCACACCACTGAGACAGGCTGAGACAGGAGAATTACCATGAATTCTAGGCCAGTCTGGGTTACATAGTGAGTTTAGGGTCAGACTGATTACACCGAGAAAACCTGTCTCAAAAAAAAAGTGACAAAAATTGAAAGCAACTGAGTTGCTCTTCAAAATATGAATGGCAAATGGTGATATAAAATGGAATATTGCATGATAAAAAGAAATGAGTTAATTGCTATAAAGAATGAATGGCATAAAGAAAATCTGAGTTATATAAAGACATCTATTGATCTTAAACACATATTGCCAAGTTAAAGTCAGTCAATGGGTTACATAACGCATGATTTTATTTATATGTCATTTTGGGGAAAAAAACCTATAGAGAAGGAAAATGATTCTCTGGTTGCCATGAATTAGAAAGGGGGGAAATGATTAATGAAAAGTTTACCATGGTGTTGTGGTAAAGTTTGTCAAAGGATTCACCTGTCCAAACAAAGGAAGGCCACAAAATGAAGGAGGACAGCAAAATGAGGCTTTACTATCAACCTTGCAAAGCAAGGGTCTGCTCCCTAAATGTGGAGCAGGCACATATAAATACTGAGAGGTTTTTGTCTTTAATTCATAAGTCCTTCTCTTTGACTCCCTACTGGCTAGGTAACACAAATGTCAGTCTGCCCAGATGAAATCTAAGGGGGTCTTCTGTACAAACAAGGCAAGAAAATGAACTCGTTATGTCAGATTGGTGCATAGCTAAGATTTTGCCATGAGGTAGCATTTGTTTCCTGTCCCCCTTGTATCCCTGGATGAATGCTACCTGTAAAACAGAGGAAGAATCCTCCCCAGGAAGGAAACACAAAGTAAGAATAAAACAAGACTGAGACATTGGGTTGTCATTATACAGCATCACATGAAAATGAGTTGCTTGCTGCTCACAGTGGTTATTAACACCGTATGCATAGTCAAAACTCAGGAATGTACATACAAATAAAGGGAATTTTACTATGTGTTAATTAAAAACAAAATTTTAAAAAGGTAGTATTGAGGCAGGGGATGTAACTCAGTGGTTGTATGTGCTTAGTATGAATGGGGGCCTGGGTTCAATTTCCAGCACCAAAAACAAAAAATCCTCAGTAAAAAGTATGTAATGTGTGACCAGGTTAAACAAGCACTTCAGAAAAACACACATACACAATAAAAAGAAACATAAAAAGTATTTGGCCTTACTAGTATGTGGAGGCAGTCTCCTTAGAAAATAGGCAAACCAGTTTTCATTTAATGTACCCTAAAGAAAATAACCACTGCTATATGCAAAGACAAATACAAGAACGCTTAATGCAACGTAGTTTATGTTACCTCTAGACTGAACTAATACGGGTAACGAAGAACAAATAATAAACAACCACATATTAATGCATTAAAGTTATGTGGCACTTCTGTTCCCATCTAAAAAAGCCACCCCACCCCGCCCCTGCCCAGCCCTGCCCACTGTGTGATCTCCAGGGCTGGATGAGATGGCCCTGCAACTGACAAGCCATTAAACTTCAGCCAGATCCTGCTAGAATCACCACAGCCACAAAGTAAATCTATTTGATCATTATAAATGCTGCTATAAAGTTATTATTTAACAAAATGAAAAGATATAACAGAGGAAAATAAACTTATTAAACAGCCTATTCAATGTACTCTTAATTTTCTTGGAAATGTAAACTGCCTTCCAAAAAGGTAAATATAACCATTTTAAGAGAAATAATTCAGCAGTATCAAAAAGATTAGTAATCTAAAAATATTTTTTGTCCTGTATGGTTACAGTAGCTTCTACTTTACAAGGTAATTCATGTAATGAGTGTCTTTATATGCAACTCAAGACCACATTAATAAACGTGACTTCCTAACACAGTATTCATGAATTTCAGAAATAAAAAATTCCAAACTATAGTAAACATTTACTGTAAACATTCATCAAATGAGCATGACAGTCATCTAACAAATTTCCTGATATTTAATTTTAAAATTTATGGTATTGCTTCATGTCCATAAATTACCCAAGCTGTTACAGATTATTTTTTGTCTTATATGACCTGAAAATTAGTTAATATGCTTTAAAATAGAAAATATATTTCTGCAAAATGGTATCACGTATGTAATAAACTTCATAGCATAAGAACAAACACTAATTACTGTGGCACAATACAATGATGCATGTATATCTATGAATAAGAACACGTCTGTACCAAGTTATTAATCTAAGACACATCTATATATATACACACACACATATACATATGTGAACATGCAGCTATTATTTTCAAGTGGAAGAAGAAACCGTAACTTCTTTCAATTATTACAAGTGAACTGCCATTCAAAGTGATCTTCACCCAACTGGTGAGTCACACAGCAGTACTGCACAACTAAAATGAAACCATCTAATCAACAATTACAGATTTTCCTATAAAAACATTTCCATCAAAGTTCTTTTTTTTTTTTTTGAGACAGGGTCTCACTTTGTAGTCAGGCTGGTTCTGAACTCCTGAACTAATGGCAATCCCTCTACCTCAGCCTCTCAAGTGCTAAGATTACAGGTGTGTACCACTGCACCCAGCCAGCAGTAGTGCTGGAGGATCAATTCCAGGGCTTCACGTTTCCTAGGCAAGGGCTCTAATCACTGAGTTACACCCCCAGCTCCCCTCCATCAAGTTTTTAAAAGATGCGTATTTCAGAGTTATAACTATTAAATGTAATGTAGGAGTATTTGTAAAATAGCAAATTAAAATAAAGCAATTACTTAGTTACCTATGATTCTAAAAGCCTATTAACCTCTCAAAATTTATATAACACAGCAAGCAGGTAAAACTTCACTTGGCCACTGTTTAATCCATCTTTATCGTCTATATTTTAATATTTTCTTATTTCAAAAGAACTTGCTGGCTCAGAGGCTACTCCTGCAGCTCCGAGGCTACTCCTTTCTTAGAAAGCCAAGCGCTTGCAGGAGCAGGTCATTCAAATATGGGCCTGCAGATCAACTCAACTCGCACACTGGTCCAGTATTTCCCATTTTCTAAATCACCCCAGGCCCGTGTACCAGGCAACTAATATATATTATCTCTATAGCCCAAAGCCCACAAAAATTATTCAAACTAGCTACAAATTTCATTTGTAGTTAACTACAAAAGCCCAACTGGCTTTCCTGTCTCATTAATCTATTAAACTATTAAATTGTGTGGTTCAAAAAAGAAATTCAGTGTATGTATAAAACAACACACTGGACTTTTCACTTCATAGCCTTAAATTATTTAAATTAGAAATAAAATGACATGAATAAAGATTATAATCCCCACCTAAAGTTTTGTGTTTTTATTTCAGTACTACAAATTAATAAACAATGATTAGCAGCAATTCCAAATGATGTAAGTTCACAAGCAATTACTTCACATTTCAATTTTATAAATGTTACAGGTATTACTAGTCATCAGACCAAGCAAACTGTACCCTATGAAAGTACAGAAATCGTGGTATTATCTCAATAGATTTTCTGCTAATCTCCAACGTTTAATAAATAGCAGGGGTAAAGAGTGTTTTTATCTGCATCACACTACTTCAGAAATAAAGCAAACCCAAATAACCAGAACACTAGAGTATACAGATTCCATAGAAAAAGAAAACATACTGTAGTTGACAGGCAGGAGAAGAGATTAGGGAAGAGCGGTAGGACTAAGATAGGGCTTTCAAGACCAAGGGAGCAGAGGCAGAATCAAGGCGCAGTCTAGGTCCCAGTCAAGGCCCAGGCCCCTTTGGTGACAATAATTAAGAGAGGCAACTTATCCTCCCACTCCTGTTTCTTGTAGACACCCTAAGACAACTAGTGGGCTTGTATTATTCTACAACTCCCACCACAGGAGATGCCTGAAACCATCTGAACTAAAGCTCTACAAAGGAGTCTAGTCCTTCACCCTTTCAGGACCCTCATTCGAGACCCCCCCACCCCACAACTTTTCCTCAAGGGCTTTTCTTTCTCAATAATCCTCACGTCTTGCTTTAAATCTTCCACCAACTCCGACTGATTATTCTTAATCATAACAAGTGTTCCTGAATTCCAAGATCAGGCAACACCAGCAGTAACATGGTGACATGTGGTAATCCTAGCTATTCAGAAAGCTGAAACTGGAGGACTGCAAGTTCAAGTTCAGCTTGGGACTTTGTCTCCAAAGAAAAGAAATAAATAAGGATGGAGATGGATCTCAGTGGTTTTCCCAGCATGGGCAAGGAATTGAATTCAACTGGCAGTATCACCAAAAGAACTAAAAGCCACTTTCCCGTCTTCCCCCCAAAAAAGAAAAATATAAGGGAGACCAGAACATAGGAAAAGTTTTAAATAAACAAATAAAAGTGGCAATAAAAAGGTTTTGTGAATAAATGACTTAATCAAAGAAGATCCAATACATTCATACTTGAAGCGCTCCAAGCCCCTCCCCAAAATGTTCAAATGGGGCAAATATTAATAATTATCAAACAAGAAAACTCCAAAACCAAAGATTTGAACTTATTATCTTGAGAGATCATGCCTGAAAGTCAATACCCTGAACACATTCAAATAACTGGAAGTGTGGTTGGGGCGTTCAAGCTCTCCAGCAAGTACAATGTACTCTGTTGATTTCCCAGCACCACATAAACCTGGCCTGGTGGGCCAACAGCAGTAATGTCAGCACTAAGGAGGTTGAGGCAGAAGAACTGCCGTTGTGTCTGAGGCCAGCCTGGGCTACACAGTGAGTCAGGACCAGCCTGGACTACAAAGTGAGAACTTATCTCAAAAAAAAGTAAATATAAAGACAAAAATAAGAATAAAGAAAAAGAAAAATCATTCCAACACCCAAGCAAAAGACAAGATTCTTATATGAGGGATGAAACAGCATAAGATTGTCACAGTAACATTTTGTAACCAAATCTATGTAGTCAAAAGAATACGCGAGTTAAGGATTTTACTTACAAACGGGTCATTAACAGTTTTAACCAAAAAAATTTAAGGAAAGTTGTCCCATAAGCTCTTCCTGAGTTCTCCAGTAGAATACAAATTTCAACACATAACCAAATACCACCTCCACCTCAAAGAAGCCCTGGGAAAGAGCCTGATACGTACTGAACATACCTAAATTAGAATTATAACAACTTGAAAGGAGGAGAATAAAGATAACGGCAGTACATGCAAATGTTAAACACTCTACGCTAAAGATGTAGAACAATCAGCAAAATGGAACAGAAAGATGATTTACAGAAAAAGGAATAACCCACCAATACACCCAACTACCAGGCCACATCTAAACCATACCGTGCCAAGTAGGGAAAAAAGGCCACATGCCAAAAGTTACATCTATACAACATTCCACTTTCAAAAAGATAAAACGCCAGGCAGAAAAAAAAAAAAAAAAACAATTCTGTTTGTCAAGTTGGGGTAGGAGAAAAGGCTGGGGGAGGGAGCAACAGAAGAGAAATATTCTGTTACCAATAATTGTGCAGGTTATGTTAATTCTGTTTGTGCAAACTCACAAAATATGCACCGAAAGTGTATTTTACTATGGGCAAATCAATAAAATTTCTAAATGTAAAAAAAAAAAAAGACACCAGGAAAAGGGGCAGAAAAATGCAGAAGTTACTGATTCGTTTTTGCTCACAAATGAAAAGTTTAAAAGGTGTAGACTATGGGTTAATTCTTTAAATGTAAAGATACACTAGCCCTCCAAAAAAAAAAAAAAAGCAAAAGCTCACGAGGAAGTTTCCTGCTCTATCTCCACCTAGCCATTTCCCCCTATCTAGAAGCGGCTAGTGTCACCAGTTACTTGTGGTATCTGTACTGTTTTCTTTTCTTTTCTTTTCTTTTCTTTTCTTTTCCTTTTTTTTTTTTTTGAGACAGGGTCTCACTCTGTGGTCCAGGTTGGTCCTGAACTCTGTACAGTTTTCTAAAAGCACACTTGCTTATATTTTAAAAAGGAAATAAAATAACAGTAAGACAAGAACAAATAAAAATCGTTACCTGAGGGAAAAAAAAATACAAAGATGAAAGTAAATACCCTGTTAAGTGTCTTCTTATACAGTTTTAACTTTGGAACAATGTAAACATTTAACATAATTATAGAAAAAAATAGCAATCCTCAAAACAGGGAAGAAAAATTTAAATAAGTGAAATCAAATCAGCAAAGAAAAATTACATTTCTTCAAATGACTTTAAAACAGTACTCTTGAATATCCATCTCTACTGGGATATGGTCTAAAAACTAGACATCTCAAAACAAAATTTCAAAATAAAAATTATTTTTAACATTGAAACTTTAGAAATGTATAGAAATATATACTCAAGGATAAAGCAGGTAAATAATTATGCTAACATTACTAAAAACAAACACACCCAGAGTAAGAAAAAAGATGTAAGGGTAAATTAATAGAGAATGTAAGTAAAACTTACTTAGAAAACAGTGGAATTTACTGTGAAATGCATTAAGAAGTACAGGGATTGATGAATGCCCAGATATATTATAAGATACATACAGCAAAACTGTAACTCTAAAATCTAAGTGGCAGGTATTCAGCTATTCATTGCACTAACTCTTCTGTAAATCTGACACCACCACCAGGATGAAGTTCAACTTTTCATCCATTCTCCCACCCAGCCACAATTACAGCAATTTTTCCTTCCTTCTCTCTTTTTCTTTTTCTGGTAGTGGTGGTACTGGGGATTAACAGGGTCTTCATGCAAAGCAAACCCCAGCCTATTTTCATTTTTGATTTTTGAGACAGTCTTACTAAATTGTTAAAGGTGGGACTCCAACTTTTGATCCTCCTACCTTGGCCTCCCAGTTTGCTGGGGTGACAAGCCGGTGCCACCAGACTGGGTTTCTACTGTAATTTTGAAACATTTTAACCACTCTAGAAAACAAAACAAAACAAAACAAAACAAGACAAAAAACTACCCAAACTGCCAAATCATCCATGAAAAGTCAAAAAGCTTAGGGCCAATAAGCCATTTCTCTTTATTCAGGAACGTTTGCTTTCAGTAAAAATGAGTCACCTGGAAGGAAAACATAATTTATATGCAACAGATGTAAACAAACTAGTTATAAGTTATTTTTTGCTTCTGAAAAACTGAAATGTCATTTCAAGTTAACATAGTCATTATAACAAAGTTACACAATCTTAGTTACACTGAAAAGACTGCATGTGTTGGGCTGGAGGAATAATAGCTCAGCAGTTAAAAGAGCTTGCCTAGCAAGTGCAAGTCCCTGAGTTGATTCCCCAGCACCACATATACTGTGTGTGAGCACAGAAAGCTGAGGAGGACTGTGAGTTTAAGATTAGCCTAGGCTACAAGTGAGTTCAGGACCAGCCTGGGCTACACAACAAGACTGTCTTTCAATCAATCAATCAATCAGTAAGATTATATGTGGCTCCAAGATATAAGTGGATTTTCACCCGGACCTTTAATTTAACCCACAGTGAAAGTATGAGTAGTGGTACATATGAGGGTAATGTATTTCTGAAGTCTCTTTTATTTGTATTTGAATACATTTTAAAACCAGTTATCTTCAAATAATGTTGAAATGTGACTACAACAACAACAAAAAAGGCTAAGAGCATAAATCTCAAACTGTAGTCAGTCTGGGTAGTAGGATTTTAGATGCTGACAAAAATATTTGTTCAGTTTCTCCTACTAAATTTAAGAACGTAATACCACAGTCAGGTTGGTGGCACAGGCCTGTAATCCTGGCACGCTGGGAGGCTGAAGCAGGATTTCAAGTTTGGGCCCAGCCTGGGTAACTTGGTAAGATCCCATCTTAGAAGAAAATGGAAGGAAAGGGACAGGAAGAGGAGGAGGAGAAAAAGATGAGAAAAGGAGGAGAAAAAAGAGGAGGAGAAAAGGCTGTGGATGTACTTCAGTGCAAAAGAAAAGAAGAGAAAAGAAAAGGAAAGGAAGGACTAATTGTCTTGTGAATAAAGAAAAGTCTTCTTTAAAAAAGCTACCTATATTTGTTGTGTATAAAATAACTGGTGGCATAAAAGGTAAGGGTGATATGAGCTACAATCCACTGAAGATGATCAATTCAAGAATAAGCTGGGAAATACGATGGTTATATACAGAGATGTCACTTTCCCCACAGTGCCTTGTTTAAGAACTCATTTTCCCCCTCAACCAAAAATGCAACTTTTGCCATCCTTCCTTGATTTCAAAATGGAGATTAAGTATATACTCAAAATTCAAGAATGAATGAACTCTTCGTTCATTCTATAGATTCTGTAATACTATAAATACTGAATACCTAAAACTCTATACTATGTACAGTCCAAGTGTGTACAGAAAAGATAATCTCAAGTACTATTACTGTTCCTCAATTTAGTTAACCTGTAATTTCCACTCTGCCTCAATCATACAATTAAACTTTCTAAACTAACCAGCTGAGTGCTTGGATAGGACCAGAGTGGAGTGGGCTCGAGGACATTAAAAGAACATAAACTGCCGTGGTAGTTAAGTTTGATTGTATCAACTTGTTTGGCTTGGAGGCCCCATGAAAGAGCACATTTCTGGGTGTAACTGGCAGGGTGGTGGAGGAGTGACTCTCGGTACTACGCAGAGTCCCTGGCTCCTTGTTCTCTGGGTAGTTTCCCTGTGGTGCTGCCCACTACCGTGAATCAAGAATTTTTGCTTTGCCATGCCCTTCCGCCATCACCATGGTGTTTCTGTGTTAGAGCCAGTCAACCATGGTCTGAATTCCCTAAAACTGAACTAAATTAAATTTTCCTTTTAATTGTGAATACCCTGTGTCTGTTCAAGCAACGGGAAAGATGACTATTATAACATCACAACAAATTCATGGCTTGAAATCCCAAGATTTCTGAATATTTTTACTTCTCTGATCAATAAACATTTACTGTGTGTGGGACAAGGATAGATAAAACTGAAATGACAACTGTTTGTGCTCTCCTAGAGCTGACATTCTAACGGGGAAAGCAGGTCTTATATAAAATAATTATGAATACAACACAATACTATAAAGATGAAGCACAAGAGGTTCAAGCAGTAAGAAAGAAACCAAAGTGCCCAACCTTCTGTGGAGGGAAAAGCCATCAGGACAAGCTCCCAAAATTGATACTCAAGTTACAACTGATATTCCAAAAATGATATTCAAGTTCCAATCAATGCTACATCAAATTCAAATTCCAAATTGCTAATTCATACTTTTGTCCCTATACTCTATCCTCCTTCAGCAGGGGAACTTCTCACTTGCTTCCAGTCTTCCCTTGGACTTGCTAGTGTTTTTCATCCCTCTGCTTATGCATACAAGTCTCTACCACTCATAAGTAAATTGAAATAATTTTTCTGAACAGTAATTTGGCTATGCAAATCATGAGCATCAAAAATATATATGCCCAGGCTGGAGAACTGACTCAGCGGTTAAAGCACTTGCTCTAAGTACCTGAGTTCAATTCCCCAGCACCACATAAGGCGGACATGGTGGCTCATGCCTGTAATACTATCACTCAGGAGGTCAAGGCAGGAAAATTACAATGTATCCAAGGCCAGCCTGGGCTACAGAATGAGATCCTGTATCAAAAAAAATAAATAAATAAAGTACCTGCCCTTTTCTTTGATTCAGTAATTCTATTTTGAGGAAATTTCCCAAAGGAAATATAAACAGATCTCGTGAACCAAAGCTATTAAGAATAGTGAAAAAATTAAAGACCTAAATAACCAACAGGACAAGAGCTATGGTATACCTTAATATTATTATAACAGACTATGTCATAGAAAAAAAGATATTCAAAACTTTCAATCTCACAGAAAATACTTATAACTGTTTAATACAGTTAATAAATCAATAATAAACCCAAAATGCACAGACTTGTATGAAGAGTATAACTGTCCTTAAAATATAAGTGTATATAAAAACTGAAAGGAAACAAGTGTTACTGATTAGTAATACAAAATCATGGACATTTCCCTCCTTACATTTTATATCATTTTCAAACCTTTAAATGGGTAGTAACCATTTTTCCAAATGGATTGTGAATTATTGTTTCCTCAATAGCAATGCAACTGTTTAGACCACTGGCAGATTATCTCCATTCATAACTTCCATCTAACTCTTACAGCAAGAGGCTGCTTCTGCCCTAACTTTTAAGACTGCTATCACAAGGACTTACAGCTTCCTAAACAAACCAACAAACACACGAAAGTAGTCCTCTGAGTTGATTTTCTTGGCTTCAGATGTATCATCTTTCTCGGATCTGCTTTCTGACTTTCCAGCCACTACTTTTCAAAATCTTGAGCAAGATTCCCTCCTTCCACATGCCTTTAATGTGGTACTTTACTTAAGCTTCTTCTTCTTTACAGTACATACTTCAGTAATCATATCAATTCTGACGACTCCAACAACTTAACATTCTGGTGGCTCCAAAATCCACTTCCAGCTCTACTCTCTCTTCTAAATTCCATTTTTAGTCAAAGCATTACTGTCTGGATGTCCCACAGCAGTTCAAACTCTGTTTTTATCATGTTCAAATTTAAAGATCCATTTACCACCCATGTTTTCTCTTTTGTGTTATCCTAAGCATCTATTAAGTTATCTAAACCAGAAATCTGGAATCAATCTTTAACCCTCTCTCACCAGCTACCCTTTACCACTGCAACTTTCTAATCAAGTCTGAAGGTCCTAAACTTAGGACATTTACTCAGGTTAACAACATCTTAAGTACGAGGACACGTAGGTCAACAGCAGACAATATATTGAACATACAATGCCTTGTGATATCATTAGGCAACTCCATTTGTCCAAGTGCACTCATGATGTTGCGCAATGACAAAATCATCTAACAAACCACCTCTTAGAACATCTCTCAGTCAAGAAGCAACACACATCTGTAGTAACCACCTCGCTATACAGATAAACCTCAATAGTCCAACTGGTCGGGGCATTAGTCTCAGACCTCCATTTTGCCTATGATCTTCAGAGTAGCCTGTCTAAAAGGCAAATTCGGCCGTATTATTACCTTGCTTAAAACCAGCACCTGAAAAGATAAAGGTAACACTGGACATCCTTGCATGATCAGTTTTATACATATTCCTCCTACACTTCATGCTGAGGTCTCTCTCCAGCAGCGGCAGCAGTGCAATGTGTAAGTATGCTGTGCACTAGCCACCTCCATCCAAGAGCATGAGTTTGCTGTGTACCAGGCACTTCAATATGTATGTTACATAACTTGTTCATTTAGTTCTATGAAGCTGGCAATAGTATTTTCCTTTAACAAAAGAGACTGAAAGAGGAAAGGTAGAGCAGTTAAGGCGCTTGTCCAGCAAGCAAGAGGCCCTCAGTTCAATTCCACACCATCATATAAAGCCAGGCATGCTAGCACATGCCTCTAACCCCAGCACTTAGGAGGCTGAGGCACAAGAATCACTGTGAGTCGAAGGCTAGCACAGTGAGTTCAGGACCAATCAGGGCTACCAAGCAAGAACATGTCTCAACAAAAAATTAATAATAATAAAAATAAAAACACAAAAGAAACTGAAAGTGTCTGTCAGAAACAAAACTGGGTAAGTTGGGCATGGTGGTGCACACCTGTAATCCCAACATTAGGGAGGCTGAGGCAGGAGGACTGCCATGAGTCCAAGGCCAGCCTGGGCTCCATAGTGAGTTCAGGGCCAGCCTGAGCTGCAGAGTGAGATCCTGTCTCAAAAAATAAATAAATAAATAAATAAAAGGGCTGGGGGTCAGATCAACTGCCTAGAAAATGTACAGCCCAAGTCTGTTTCCCCAGCAGCACATAAGCTGGGTGTGGTAACGCACACCAGAAATCCCAGCACTCAGGACGCTGAGGCAGGAGGATTTCTGTGAGTTCAAGGCAAGCCTGGGCCACACAGTGAGATCAAGATCAGCCTAGACTGCAAAGCAAGACGCTGTCTCAAAAACCCACAACTAAGGAAGTTACTGGTGATTGAAGGACAAGGAAATCAGACTCCAGTTTACTCCTCTATTCTAACTACATACCAGCTTTCTACAAAGCTTTTCCCTGATTACATCCCATCTTCCTACAAAGGTCATTTCTTTCCCTATACGTCTGTCTAGTTTGCTCATGTGTCTATTGCTACATATCTTATGTCAAAGTTCAGTATTTATTTACATGTTTGTTTCCCTTCTTACCTGCAAACTTCAAGGTAAGAACACTGTTTCAGCCATGCCTGCAGTCCTGTCTCCATCTTTGTCAATCATAAAGTCTAAGCATAGTACCTGGCTCAAAACAGGTAGTCAATAAATAAAATCATCTCTCCTGAGTTTTTTTTTTTTTTTTTGACTCTCTACCACAACCTATCCCAAGGCAAGCACCTCACAACCTAACTTCTAAATTAGACCCTACTATCTTTAATCACCCTAGATACTGCCATTGTATACTGAATTCCAAATCCTTACCAGATACTGTCTAATGAAGATATCACTTCTCAAAAAACTAACCTCTTGCTAGGTAGCCCTCCTAAGAAATGTAGAGGATCTCTAATACTAATATCAAATTCCATTCTGACTTCTATACTCTTAATTACAATCCTTCAAATCCCAGTATCACCAAATCAAATATTTCTGATAATTCCATTCTTTTCCATAAGATGGTTTCAGCTATTGTAGAATGTTCTTTCATAACAAAACCTCTCATATTCATTCATTTTATAAGGTAGATTACTTCCTTTATAAATCTGTTTCCTTGATAATTACTCTCTCCTCAGTTTTCCCACACACAGTCTCAATTTTAAAGCATTTGGTATATAATCTCGTAATCTAGCAGGACTGAGATATGTTTGTTGCTCCCCGTCCTGGACCTTTCAAATACTAAATTTGTTATCATTCAAGTATTAACTGAATTTCTACTCAATGTCAAATTCTACACTGGAAACTAACTCTACTGCAAATAAGACAGACATAAATAATTCCTTTTATACCCAGTTGATAATATATTGTGTTTAAAAAAAACTGGTTAAATTAATAAATATATAGCTTAGTTAAAATAAATACATTGCTTTCTGTGTTCATACTTTCCATCTGTGCTCCTCTCTTTACTATTTACAAATAACTAAAACTAGAGTTTCTCTAGGTTTAATCTAAATCTAGATATAAGAAAGGTCTTTTTTTCTACCCCCTTGCTCCCAAAATACAGTAGAAAGTCAGCAAACACAGAAGGAACACTGTGAAACAAAGTACATTTTCAGCTCAAGAACTTGGGAATAAAGTAATGAGAATGAATTACATGCCAGTTCTTCCTGAAACACTGTCAGGGTGGCATCAATATTTTGTTTAAAGAGTTAAAAAGATCACACTGTAATAAATTATAATTCTAAAAATTTTCAAATAAAAAATGCATCATCTCTCACATTTAGAATTAACTGTATATCTATGGCTCCTATTAGTATGCATAATTTAAAACTTGAATGAAACGCCTGAACTAAAAAAGATACAAAATTTTTTAAGAAATTCATCCAGCACTCACTAATAGTTAACACAAATACAAAATAATTATACATCCCTTTAAAGAGTCTCCTAAGAAACATTCTGTAGATGATTTATTTTTTTGTTGTGAATGCATTACAGAGTTATGTTTAAACCAGAACTTTTGACGGTATTTTATCCTGATAAGTTAAGCTTATTTTGCTGAATACACAGAAAACCTATGGTCAGTTTAAGTGAAAATCAAATGCAAATAAATAAGTCACACTGAGCTGTATCTATGGGTTTTTTTTTTTAATTCTTTATTTTGAGACCTGGTCTCACTAAGTTGCTAACCCTAACCTGAGATCCTCCTTCCTCAGCCTCCTATTGCTGGGATTGTAAGTGTGTACCACCACTCCAGATTCTTTATTCTACTCAAAAAAAAAAGAACTGCCTTGAGGCTTTATTTTCAAGGCAATAAATAAAATACAAGTAACAATGACCATAGTCGTAATTACTAATTTTTCATAATAGACCTAGAAATAATGCAAATGATAGGAAAAATTAAGTCTTCGTAAGCGCGTGATACATTAATGATACACTTCCCTGAGTTTCTTCATCCTGCTCTGAGGCAATTCATACCCAATTCTCACCATTTCATGAGAAAACCTGTTTCATGAGAAATGACAATTTTTATAAAAAACTAAGCTCTTAGATTTAATATTTATTTATCTGTCTTATTTGTGGATAAACACTTTTTAAAAGAAAATTCATTTTTAAATTAAACTCTCAGTTGGTCATACACCATTATAAACAAAATGATTAACAGCTGCTCTTTCAGGTCCATTTCTCTACAGACTTTTAGACTTCAGAAAAGAATTTTTAAATTATTTGATACAAAGTTCAGTACATCTCTAGAAAAATATTAATTGGCCAAAATTACCAATAAGGCTGCTTTTGTTTTCCATAAACAAACTATACTTAGAACTTTGTTCAACTAGCTTATCAGAGAAATAAAATTTTACCAAAGAAATGAACGTTTTCTCCAAAATATACAGGAGATAATGCTCTTTATTAACGTAATCATTCACAAAATGCTAGCTAAAAAGCACTAGTTATAAAAATGTAAAACAGTTCCTAACCCTGAATCTGTAGTCATATACCAGTAGGCAAAACATTATTTTAATTAGTCTGCCTACAATGTAAAGGAGGCATGAAAAATGCAATGCTATTTTGCAAGATGAAAGATAACACCCACAATGAGGTACTCTAACCTACGACTTGAAAATGAATTCATTAGTCTGGCAATAGAAAGAGGGGTAGAAAAAGTGACTATACAGAGGAAGGAAAAGCATACATCTAAATGTGGACATATGATTCAGCATGTACATTCAAAGAATAAATAGTACTTTAAATGTAATCAGGAATTCTTCCTGAAATATTAGGAAATGTAAGTTAAATATAAATATAAGTTAATATCCTTAGATATTAGGAAATGTAAGTTAAAACCACAAAAAGAAATTACTGGATACTGACTATAACAGCTAAACAATACAAAACAAGAGGCAACATCGAGTGCTGTCGAAGAGGCAGAGGCGGGAGAACTCACACTACTGGTGGAAATGCAAACTAGTACTTTCACACCTTACAAAGGTAAAAACACACTTAACTACTATCTGGTAATCTCACTTATCCAAGTGAAATGAAAACTTATGTTTACAGAAAAACCCATACATAAATGTTAACAGTGGCTATATCTGCAATTACCAAAAACTGCCCGTCAACTGCAAAGCGGATAAACAAACTGGTACTCATCACACATCAGCAAATAAAAAGGACTACTTCACCAGTATATTCAACAGTAGTAAAAGAAAAAAACTCAAATTCTCTACACAAAGTGAAAGATGCCAGACTTAAAAGACCACATAATTTCATTTATACACCATTCTAGAAGTGGAAAAGGTAGAGACAGAAAACCAATCAGTGACTGTCAAAGACCGAGGATGAGAAAGCATCGTCTACAAGGTAGTAGGGAGGAATTTTGAGGAATTTTAAGGAATTTCTACACTTTGATTGTAGAAGTGGTCACATGATGCACATATGGAAAAATTCATAGAACTGCATACTAGAAGAAATATAACCTGGGGCAGAGAGCAAAACTCAGTGATTAGAGCGCTTGCCAAGGAAGGACAATGCCCTGGTTCAACCCTCCAGCACCACATAACAGGTGGGCATGGTTGGTGCACGCCTATAATCCCAGCATTCAGGAGGAAAAGGTAGGAGGACTTCATGAATTTGAGATCGACCCAGGCTACAGGGTATGTAGAGAGTTCAGCACCAGTCTGGACTGCAGAGTGAGAGACCTTGCAGGAGAGGAAGAGAGGAGAGAGGAGAAGAAGGGAGAGGAGGGGGGAAGAAAAAAGGGAAAAGAGGGGAGGGGATATATTAATTTTAAATTAATTTTGCCGAATTAAACGTAAGAGAACCAGTAAGGAGTTAAATGACTGACTTCAAAAACATGTCATCTTATCCATAAATTCCAATACTTTTATATTGATAGCTACACAAATGATCCTAGGATTGCTTAATGGATCTCTGATACAACAAACTTTTCAATGTAGGATGCAAAGATTCTACATAATACCCTCTTTATCAGGGTCATGCACCAAAATTCCCCATAAAGCTTTCACAAAATGCTTATCCTGCTTAAAGCTCTATTGAAAATCCTAACTTAGGAATTTTTAAGGTCAACCCAAAATTGTACTTTTAATAGTCCTATAAATTAATCCCAAATTGAAATGCAAAGACATAAAACCTGGTTTCAAGATCTACCACAGAGTTTTCATTTAGAAGCTTTTTTTCCCCCTGCAATGCTAGGAATTAAACTCAGGGTATCCTGCATGCCAGGCAAGAGATCTGCCACTGAGCTACACCCTTCACTGAGCTACAGCCTTTCTTTGGAGAGCTTCTCAACACATCCTAAACTCTGGGAATCTCTTCTTATCAGGAGCATATGAACATACATGTCCAAAGCCTAAAATTCTAATTCCAATCTCCTATAAAAAGCTACAGATCATCTATTGGCTTTGCTTAACTAAACAGCTTTTAGAGGATTTAATTTCTCAGAATTTAGAAAACAGACAGTTTTTAAAAAAAAGTCCTGGAAAATGAATTCATTGCTCCCCCTCTATTTAATCCCAACTCTGTTTTAATCATAAACCTTACCGAAAAACTCAGTTAAAAATCACAAACTCCAGCTTTAACTTCAACTAGTATTTAAGCAGAAACAGTCCAATCTATGATACTGGAATATTCAGATTCTATTTTTCCAATATCCAAGTTTCTAACATCACAGTTTTCCAATTACATCATAATCATTATGAATCAAAACAAAAATAATTATCAAAGAATGGCAAATGATTTTTCCTACAAAAATTTACACTTACCCATCTCTTCCCTTACTGACAATTTTTACTTCAAAATAGTAAATCCCACAGGCTGCTGGTATTGGATGCGTGGCACGAACAGATGCTGCATCTTTTGGGGTTTTACCATGACCTGCATGTGAAACAAGAAGGAAAAAAAAATCAAATGAGATACTCAAATGAGAATCGTCAGGAACAATTCAAGAGCAAGTTAAGTTTTTTGGACTGATCTAATTTCTGTTCTCAACGGCTCAAATAAAGAAAATGCAATATTTATCATCACAATTAATGCAACACGTAAAATATCAAGGTTAATCCCAGAATTTTTCACACCTTTTCTAGTTTCATGAAGGTTTTAGAATCTAAACACCCTAAACCTAGCAACTATTCATGAAAATTAAATAAAGTATGGTAGGGTAGACTTTACCTTTAAGATTTAAAAAAGGCTGGATCTGAAGTACATATGAGGAAAGAATCTTTATCAGATCTAAATTTGTGTGTAATTTATAAAATTTCTATTTTTGCAAAATGACCTACTTTCTAAACCATAAGCATATGTATCAAACAGTAATTTTTAAATAGTACTTCAGGGCAGACTGAACTGAAAAACAGATTTCCCACTTTAAGAATTTATAATTTCGTTCTTTGAGATATTCTTACCATAAGTCTACAGTAAAGCTAACTCATGAAAATTTTTCAATCTATATAACCTAAATCCCAGCTACTTGGGAGACTGAGAGTTCAAGACCAACCTGGGTAATTTGTCAAGACTTGTCTGACTCAAAAAAAAAAAAAATGTTTTTAAAGGGTTGGGAATGCAGCTTAATGGTAGAATACTTGCTTAGCACCTAAGAGTCCCTGAGTTCAATCCAAAGAACCACCAAAACACTAATGAGAAATATCTCACTGTATTTTTTTTGCCTTTTTGAGGAAATAACTCTGAAATTGTTGACATTAAACTGTTAAAATAACTGCTAGTTAGATAAACTGTTTCTAAACTCTTTCTTCAATTCTAGTCCCAAAGGGCTTCCTTCCATCACAATCACTTCACTTATCTCTCGCTGGAGATACAAATTAGCATCAAGGCTAGACTGTAAAAATTAAAGAGAAAATAAGTCCACAAAACTGCAAATAATAAAGACAAAAGTTGAAAGTAGGAACTCAGCAGTTAGAGACCCTGCCTAGTAAGCTCAAAGTTCTGGGTTCATTTCCCAGCACCACATAAACCAGGCGTGGTGCCACATGCCTGTAATCCTAGCACTTGGGAGGCTGAGATGGGAGGACTAGTGTGTGTTCCAGGCCAGCCTTGGCCACACAGAGTTCAGGTCCAGCATGGACTACAGGGAAGGCACTGACTCAAAAAAAAAAAAAAAAAAAAAAAAAAAAAAAAAAAAAAAAAAAAAAAAAAAAAAAAAAAAAAAAAAAAAAAAAAAAAAAAAAAAAAAAAAAAAACCTTGAAGCAGCATGTCATAAAGTGGGAGACAATTCTCCATAATCTCAAAGAGACAGAATAAGAAAAAAAGCACATAAATTACCATTCACGTATTCTGGTTAGATATGTTTCATTCAATATACTCAATCTGTCATTAATATTATGGTCACACACTGCAAAATTATCTTCCTAGACAGCATAATTCTCTTTCTAAAATTCACAGTAATTGTTTTAAAACTAAAATTGTTTTAGAACTTTTAAGTGAAAATTGTTATAAGATACACAGTAACCATCATACACAACTGCGATTGTATCTTCATACTACTCAACTCTACCAAATTATCAAAGTATATCCTATGATTAAGGTGTTAAGCTTATACTTGCAATGCAAATTAGTAATGTTTAAGCGGCGAAAGAAACATGAGAATTAACAGACATTCTTTTCTATTACCACAGAAACTTTTGCAATGGGTAAAAACACGTTCTCTGCCTGGTGATCAAAAGAAGTCAATAAACTGATGCAGGTAATGGATTTATATCGAGCAAACCAATCAACAGAAAAAAAAAATAGCACAGGAGTCACTTTACATTAAACAAACATTAAATCATGGTTTCAGTGACACATCTTTTTCAATAAAAATATGTTCAAATAATTAGGTTCCTGAGAAAAGGTCATACAACCACATGCACATTTAAAAATCAGACAATTACAAATAAATCTAAAGAAAAAAAATTTTTTGAGATAGGGTCCTGATCTGTAGCCCAGGCCAGTCCTTAACTCACTATGGAGGCCGGGTTAGCCTTGGACTCAAGGCAATCCTCCTGTTTCAACCTCCCGAGTGCTGGAATTACAGGTATGTGCCACCAAGCCCAGCTTCTGTGGTGCTAGGGAACCAAACCCAGGGCCTTGCACTTGCTACACAAATGCTTTAACTGCTGACTGAGTTTTTTCTCCAGCCACTAAAGAAAATAGTTACTGAACAAAATCTAACCAGTTTTAAATCAATTAGATTTTAATATTTGTTTTTGGTTATTTCTGTGCATGGCGGGGAAGGAATGAGCAAAACATTTTGGGGTAATCTCCAGATATACTTAATGAAAAACAGTTAGCGCGTATTTCATACTACCTAAAAGGTACGGTTGTAAAAGCATTCATTATATTAATTCACTTAATACTTAAAACAACTCCTTGATTCAAGTATAATTTATTGTCACTCTGCAACTGGGGGAATTAAGGGAAGATAGAGAAACCCGCCCTAGGTCATACTGGTTAAGTGAGACTACCTAACAAGGATCTGTGGTGGGATTTAAAGTCAAGAAGCCTGATCCAACATGAGCTCCGCACCACATGAAGGATTTAGTTACATGGAGCATTCAGGGATCACTTCACATTGATCTCCATCTGCCATGCTTGCTAACTTCTATGGCAAAAGAGAAAGAAACTAGCATTGCCGATAAGCAATCGCTCAGGGCCTTAGTGATTTTGTAGGGGTTTTTTTATTCAACATTTGTAAAATAAGCATTATTTAACCTCATTTAAAAAAAGAAACAGATTATGTAACTTGCTACAAATTGGTAGTGATGCTTTAAATCCACGCATGAATTAAAATCCAACACATTTTCATATTATGCAAAAATAAAGTATATGTTAAATATTTAAGAATAGCTTGTATTATGTTTTACCGAGACACTGCAGAAAAGTTCTGTAACTATGGAAATTACAAAGATTTGATTCATTTTTCAACTACAATTTTGCAGATACATAGACAAGTTTAGATGTAATATTAAAAGGATTCAGACTCTTTTCTCAGACACAATGCCTATTTTTAGCAATGTTTATCAGCTGGAAATTTATTATGACTTTGAGTTCTGCGGTCTTAAAAAAAAAAAAAAACTCATACTACCAAAGTTTAAACTTTCATAACTACAAAGTCCTGAATGTTTTCTATATGGCTCCAGGAGAAAAAAGCTGTAAGTCTGGCAAAGTTAGCTCTTTTTATTCAAACAATCTGTTGGTTCTATTTTAAAAACTGAAATGGAAAAATTCTGAATAGAGCCCACCATCCCCACTATCCAACATGCAGCCAGACAGTACCTTTCTGGAAATACAAACCAGCCTTCCTCGCATCACAATACCTTGCTAAAATTAAATTCTTTACAAAACCTCTTCCTTGCCTACAGAAAGGATATACTTCCTCAAAATCTTCCTTGAGGTCACCCTCTCCCTTTCCACCTCCTTTTCTGCTCAAGCCCTATCCGCCCTATTTCAGTTCTTCATACACACTGTAACTGAAAAGCTCTATCCTTCCTTCTCAGTTGGTTTGGCCTTCATCTTTTTTAACTACTTAGTACAATTTTTTTTTTCATGAAATATTCTGTCACATCTCAACCTGGTCAAACTTTTTTATATGATCTCATAGCAACACAAATCTCTCCCTTACAATACTAGCTTACTTCACACATTTATTATTATTTTATTGTTTCTAATTTTTAATTTGTGGTTCTTCACCGACTTCTCTAACTTCAATCACTTTTTCTTGGAGCTACACTGAATTCTGACATCACCTGAAACTCTACCTCAGAAATTAAAACTTGTATTAACAAAGTGCAAGGTCCCAGGCTCAATCCCCCAGCATCACATTTACAGCCAGGTGTGGTGGTACATACCTATAATCCCAGCACACAGGAGGCTGAGGACAGAGGACTGCCATAGAAGCAGACTAGACTACAAAGGAAGGGAGACCCTGTCTCCAAATAAATAAATAAATACTTCATTCTAATAAGGACTCTTCTGGTACAACACGTTTCTTAAATACAAACAAGCTGTACTTAATAAATATAAGAATGGTGCTAGCATAATAAGAAAGTCATTTGGTCCATAACAGTTTTTCTTCAATACATTAATAAATTGAAAAGAAAAATTTAGCACTATGCAAAAGGCCTCAAGTTCTAAAGTTTGGATTCCTAACACAGTGCTTGACTACAGCGCAAAGTGCTTCAGAAATTGCTGATCTTGCTGCTTTGTTAAGTCACGTGGGCAAAACTCAGGCAGCACTGATTAAAAGGTGCAAAGATAACTCCTCTGTTGATATTAGTATGGATTCAACATTATTTTGTTGCCCAAACCACTGCATCTTCGGATACTGGGAGATTTTACTTTGGCTCCCCTATCATTTGGACATACTCCCTGTTTTTTTTTGTTGTTGTTGTTGTTTTGTTATTATTATTTTCAGTGCTAAAGATGCGGAAGGCTTACCTTTTACATTTCTTGCCCTACCTCTCTAAGGAGCCCTGCTTGCTTTAATCGAAAAAATGGCATTAGAATACAAGGTCTGAGTACTATATGTGCTCGCTGTGGCTGGGATGTCACTGATTTTAGGCTTTCTCTTGGACAAGGGCAAGGAAATACATGTACATGTACATATATCCATATTTCTATATGTAATCATCATTTTAAACTAAGTTAAATGAGTCCGTACTAACATCTGAAACTCTTAATTCACTGCCACACTGGTCATTCTGGGGTAGGACAGAAGAAATAGGTAGTAAGGAGAAAAGGAAAACTCTTAAATTTAAAATTGTACTTCTAAATAAAACTGCAAGCTGAGTCCTGTGGTGCAGACCTATAATCCCAATCCTCTGGGAGGCAGAAGCAGAAGACTGCAATTTTAGGCCCAGCTTGGGCAACTTAGCAAGACCCTGTCTCAAGAGAAAAAATAACAAAACAAAATTCACTAGTGATGGGGAGAAGGCCTGGGGCTGAAACCGCAGAAGCACAAAAAAAAAAAAAAAAAAAAAAAAAAAAAAAAAAAAAAAAAAAAAAAAAAAAAAAAAAAAAAAAAGGAGAAAGCCTGCAGTGTCAGCACAGTCACCCAAAGTTGCCATGTCTTTTTTCTCTTCTAGGAAATAATAATAATAATAATAATAATAATAATAATAATAATAATACCCAAGCCTATAAATTGGGCCCGTGCTTTTCATCTGTAATTGGGGTTTGCACTTTTCCTCCCACAACTTTTACTCTAGAGGAAGCAACACTATTAAGTGTGTAATACAACTTTACACTTCAAACACATGCAAATGGGTGGCATTCTAACTAAACCTGACAGACAACAGAAATACATATTCTAGAATGCCCATTTGAAGACCCTTCTAGGACCACATAAAAACCCTCCACCTCAGCCAGGATGGTGGCACTACCTCGAATACCAGCACTACAACAGGTTGAAGCAGGAGGATTCCAAGTTCACGCTTAGCCTTAGCAAATTAGCAAGATATTTCAAAATTAAAAATAAAGACAGCTATGAATGCAGTACAGTGTGAAGGCTCTAGGTTCAACTCCAGTACCACTAATACAAACAAAAGCAAAACCTCAGACCATAATACATGCTCCTCTCTCTTAAGGGCCCATACCGAGAAACCTGGCAGCCCCCATCTGCACAGCCATTTATTTAACTGCTCAAGTCCAGTACACATGTATAGCTGTATCAGAACAGCCAGCCCACAATGCCATGAGATAACATTTTATCAACTGGAATTCTGTGCTTATAGTTTTGCCTCTAATTTTAGAGTCCAGTAATTACCGAATTACTTAGGTTAGCACCTTTTTCCTCTCTTCCCAGGCTGTCTCATACCTCTGTGATACAGTTAGATTGTTTTGTCACATTCTATCCTGGATTCCACCTGACTCCTGTCTTCTAAATTTTTTAGATTTTACATAAAGTTCACTCTTCATCCTGTAAAGTTCTATGGGTCTGACAAAGACATCATGTCATACAACTACAATTACAGTATCATACAGAACTCTTTATGACCCTAAAAATATCCCATGTTCTACCTACCTGACCTGTTCTCTCCCTAGGCTCCTGATAAACGGTTATCTTTTTATTATCTGTATACTTTTGCTTTTTTGGATGTCATATAAATGATACAGCACCCAAAGTTTTAAACAGTTTCTTTCACTTAGCAACATGTATTTAAGATCCATACACATTTTGAGACTGATAGCTTGTTTATTTTTACTACTGATAATATCCTACAGTATGAATGCACCCATTTGTTTATCCATTCACCAATTACTGAAAGGTATCTTGGTTGCTCCTAGTTTTCAGTGATTATAAACAAAATTGTTATAAACATTTACATGCAGAGTTGGTGGTATAGTTCAGTGGCAGAGAGCCTGCCGAATATGTTAAAGGCCCTGGGTTCCATCCCCAGCATCCAAAAATAATTCATATGCAACTTTCTAGGTAGGCATAAATTTTCAGGCCATTTGGATAAATAGCTAAAATAAATAAAAAAAATAAATAGGTGGATTTTACGGTATTTTAGGTTTTTTAGGAATGGATAAACCATTTTCGAAAGTGGCTCCCCCACCTTGGAGTTCCACCAGCAGTGAACATGAGTTTCAATTGTTCTACATCCTCCTCAGCAAGGTACAATGCCAAACTGTGTTTGAATTTTAGATAGCCTAATAGGTATGTTTCAAAAGAAATGGTTTTTTAAAAAGGCTAATCCCTTATTCAGATGTCATTTTAATAAAATGATTGTCAAGCACTTGAATCTCCAAGGAAGCCCAAGACCTAGGTTCTTAGGACACAGAAAGTAAAATAAGCCACCCATAATACCGGGCACAAATGCCAGTGGAAATTTAACTGGCCCTGTAGTTTATTAGGACCGTAACTTTTGTAGTGTTCCAAGTTAATGATTACAAAGTTTCACTGGCTTTAGGTGACTGTTGTAGCCCTATTTTCCCATAAATACTGTTACTTTCAGGACACAAATATGAAGCAATCCCAACAATTCACTCCTGGCATTAAAGCAGAAATGCCCAAATCACTGTCTAGGTCAGACATTTTATTCCCTACCCTTTCTGAAGACTTCACTTTTACACTTTCTCCTCACATCACCAGAACTTAAATTACAAATCTTGCTCATTTTTCCTTCCAGGATGAGCTACATAAAAATCACCTGAAAAACAAGCAAAAACCCTTTGACTTTGACTTCCTTCTTTTTCCCACTCTTTCATGACACCTGACCATGGTTTTTCATCAATATTACAATCCACTTTTCCTACATCTATACCATACAGCTGACCTCTGCTGAACGAAGTCTCATAATCTGGCATATAACCACTGCTATGTAGTAATGATGTCACCTTGCCTTTCCCAGTACAATCAACAATATTCTCAGAAATCTTCAGGCAGTTTGCTCTTCTTTTCTCTCATTTGGCTAGTCCACATTTTCACCATTCACTTTAAGTCCTTCACTCAAATTCAGGAAGCCTATTTTACCAAGAATACGAGTAGGAGACCATTAGACAATCATCATGTTCAGCTTACCACTTGACTATTACAAAATGGTCTATCTCCACGCCAGTCTTCACCTGTTTCCAATGTTTTAAGAAGAACAGCATGTACTCTCTTCACCAAGACCAACTACTCAGTGCTCTGGAAACGCTGTCCTCCCTCTAAGCCTCAGACCTCCAGCATGTATTTTCATCCTCTTCCTCTTTAATTTTCCCTTTCTCTCAGTCTCTAGTAGGAGCACAATACCCCCAAAATGTACAAACCTTTCACAAATTCTATGCCTCTATACTGTAAAGCATTGTTAGTAACATACTATAGAATCGGAAGTGAATATAATGAATTTTTTAACTTTAAGGTAACAAATGCAGGCCCAGTGGTACAGGCCTGTAATCCTAGCACATAGGGAGACCGAAGCAGGAAGATTCCAAGCTCTAGCCCAGCCTAAGCAACTTAGCCACTTTAGTGGGACTCTGTCTCAAAAATAAAAAGCAAGCTAATGTTGTAGCTCTGTGTGAAGGTCTGGGGCTTGATCTCCAGTATGTAAATAAATACATACATACATACATACATAACACTGCTAATACCTACTTCATGTTACAATATGTCACAATTTTATATACATTCATTGAAATACCATACCTTGGACTAATATATACTCATTTAATTTTGGCAACTTACTGTTGTTTTCCCTCAAAGTCAGATTAAAACAAGACTGACTAAGAAATTATGCAACTGTCCCCAACGGTACTTACTACACGAATTTAATGGTAATTTAGATTATGTGGAATTTCCATCTTACATGCGGACATTAGAGAATAACCCCCGGCTAGATTATAAATCCACTATCCAACACGAAAAAAAAAAAAAACTTGGCTTAACCTTCATCATCCTCTGGGTGCTAATTTCTTCTTCCATATGCATATTACCTTCCTTCCTTCCTTTCTTTTTTTTTTTGGGGGGGGGGGTAGGTGGGGGCAGGGAAGGGGTACTGGAGATTGAGCCCAGGACCTTCACATTGAACAGCATATATTCCCAGTCCATTTTTTACTTTTGATGTTAAGACAAGGGCTCACTAAATTGCTAAACTGCCCAGGCTGGGCCCAAAATCAAAATCTTCCTGCCTCAGTCTCTTGGAGTGCTAGGATTACAGGTCTACACTACGCAGCCCATTATATTTTCCAAGAGTGATCTATGTTCAATTATCCTCTCTCTACCTGGTTAGTGTGAAATACAGTTTTTCCTTCATCACTCAATTCAACTACTTTCCCAAATCTAGTGACCTGTCTACACTCAACCCACTGTATCTACCTGCAGAAGACACTAAAGGTCCTCTCCTGATACCTAATCTTCCTGCTTCTCTGACAGACACCATTCTCATCATCCAGGCTACTTTTGGGCTCTATCTCCTTTTTGAATGCACTGTTGCCAGGAATCCACCTGTAACCTACTGCTTTTCTCCCTCCACATGCTCTCCTATACTGTTTCAGCTACCACCTAGAAGGTGACACCCTCAGCCAGTCAAGACCTAGACCTCTCCCAAACATCAGGTTAATTAATTAAAATACCTGCCAACTCTTCCTAGTATAAAGTGCCTCACATGCTGCCCTACTGAATAAAGCAGGGCCAGGACATAAATTCCTACATCTGATTCAACACAGGTCAGCACCCAAAATGAAGTCACCAATTCACGGCAAGGAGTATGATGACAAGCCTGTTCAACTGAGAATGATGGAAAATAGTTAGGCCAATCTGATAAATTCCTTAGATATTTAAAATGGGAAGGAAAAGAAAAGCCAGTCAGTAAGGAGAAGAAAAAGAGAAACTCACAGCTGTAGCTGAGTCACTTCAATTGTAGACTAGAGCACAGTCTTTATTCCAGCTGCTAGGATCTGTGAGAGACCCTGAGCTCCAGAAGACCTGTTCTGTCCTTTCAGTAAGGCTTGTTTCTTTAGCTTCCTCTGGTTTCCATGATCACAGGCTTAAGATTCCCATTTTTACTTATCTCCAAAAACATTGTAATACAATACTAACTTCTTCAAAATCATTGATTCACAGTTCACTGCAAGAACCTAATAGAGCTAGAAACTCAAATATCCACTTTGATTTCTTTCTCCACTATATCTCATATCCTCTCAGTATTTCCTTTAACTGTCTCAAAAATATGTCTGTTCTTCTCTGTCCCTACCATTGACCAAGATCAAGTCTTTATTTCCACAAGGTCTAACACAACAGTCTTCTAAATGACTTTGCTTTTCCTTTCATGTATCTCTTGACTCTATGTTGCCATTAGCTGTTTAATTTGACAAAATGAAAACATATGCCAGTCACGTCCTATTTAGAAAAACCCTTTGATGATTCCCGTATCCTACCGAATAAGACCTACACTTAAAAAACTGTTCTAATAAGAGCCCCCACATCTTTGCTCAGCTATTCCTAATACTGACCATACTCTATAAATTCCAACAACCCAAAGCTGCTAGAAGGTTTAAAAACATAAAATAGTAATTCTCTCCTCTATACTTTTAAGAATGACCTGTCACCTCAAGTCCTCCAAAAAGCTGTTTCTGACTCACTCCCTTCATCCCTTCAAATGTTAAGCTAGGTAAGATGCTCCGATCTCCCACAGTGCTCTATAACACTTTCCTTACTACTCTACTCTGACCTCTGTAAATCAAAAACAATATCATATTCACCTCCAACTGCCCAGATCTGGTACAAAATAAACATTTATCAAAAGCTTGCTGAATAAATGAGTAAATTTGAGCATGACATACATATAGACTGCCCAAAAAATTATCTGCCCTGCAGCAATTAATAATCAGTTATCATTATTATTGTCTACTTTTCTCGAAGTGCAATTATTAGATTCACCTAACTCTTAGTCACTAACCAGCATTTTTAAAGCTAATTTCCTAAAACTTTGGCAAAGGGATCTCTGGGAAAAGCTAACTTTGGTTTTTAAATTTCTTGGTTTTAAGGAATATTTTTATGTCACTCTCAAAGCTCCTGACATTTGTACTTGTAGGCAATCAAGGATTTGATGAAATATTTGCTCAATCTGCAGAAGTGCAAGAAATTTAATAAGCACTCCTATTTAGGAAATGTTAATGATTAATGACTAGAGATGGAGGGGTAAAGTTAGGTATACCAGAATTCAACCTATTTGGTTAGATACTGGTAAAAATGTGTCAGTGCAATTCACCATTTCATCACTATCTATTATTCCCAATTTTAATTTATCTGGCATTTCTCCCCAGCTATCCTAAATCATCAAGTACTCAATTTTCTGAGGCATTAATGTTCCAATTCACTTTTCCCCCTCAAGTATTCTCCAAAATTTCTCAATGTGATCACCTATTTAAGATAATTATACCCCATACAATCAAAAGAGACAACAATAAAGTATATGGGGGAAAGCACTAAACTTGGAGTCAGTGAAAATTACTTTCCATTCCTGGTTTACTTGTGACTGGAAAAAATCTAACCTCCACATGCTCCTACTTCCTCAAATCAAAAATGACAACTCCACAACCTTGTACAGATACACAACTGTGCATCAAAATGCTCTATAAAGTATCCTAATAATGGTAATACCTTGAAAAATACAACAACCATAATCTACAACACAGACATTTAGGCTAACTGAATCCACTATCATATTAAATGCTTTGAAGTAGAATAAAGTTGCCATTATTACTAAATCTAACCCTGTCACTTTTGTACTCATTCAAAAGTGACTAAAATTCTAAAAATCAAAGAGGTCATCTCTGGATGTTTCAATAGCTAGTATCTTACTGCTAAGCAAAAGGCCTTTTTTTAAAATCTTAAAAATACACTACTCTCTATATATATATCCTGTTACTCCTCCACAATTTGAAGCTTTATCTTTATATCTGGCATTGTTTAACAATCCCGTCAACTAATTTACAGAACAATACTGTTTTCAAAGACAGCAATTGTAGTTTAGAAAAATAACACCTCAAACAGAGTATGTTCAGAGTAGATGAAACTATGGAACCTCCATTTCAAAGATAAGAAATCATCATTTTGGAAAATAGTTATGAGAATAATCTTGAAATTCTGTAATAAATAAATATGAACAGTATTTTTAATGATTCAGTGTCTCATAATTTTTAGACAAAATCAAAGCAACACAAAGATAGGCAAAATAAAAATCGACTCTTATTTTGTGACTTCAGAGATTCATAATCTCCTATCTATGACACTTCCCCTTTGCTACTGGGTAAGAGCAATCCAAAACATTCAGTGGGTCCTCTAAAAATACATACAGAAAACCAACAGCGACAACAGAAAACACACTTACAGAAACATTAAAATAATAAAATGGAAGGGGGGGGAAGAGACTGCATTTGTAACAGGGATAAGAGAGAGACAAACGGGAGACAGAAGAGAGGCAGAGGGGATAAAAGATAAATGACAAGCAACACAATCTATTCCAGAAGTAATGGTTTATGTTGTCAACAAAGTGATGTTTCCAGAAAGTGAATTTTAGTATTGCACAACAAGTAATAAAAAGGCCAACAGGAAAAGTAATTGAGACAGCAGTGTCATAAATACTCCAAACTCCAACTATAATGACCCAAATCATTAATTTTACATAAGTTACTACAACTAACCAAGAAGTGTTATGATACTAAATAAACTGTCATCAAAAACTATAGATACTACAGAAACTCAAGAGCTGGAAATTTCCTTATCAACAATCCAGCACAGCTCCATCATCACTCAGGAAGAAACTGAAGCCCTGTTTCATAACATATCTACAATCATAAATAACTCCAGGACCCTGGAAAGTTAGGATTCTCTGATTAATAATCTTCCCTATATACCGCCTCTGGTTTTACAAGCTAATGCATATCATCAACCATAAATTTAAAATGAGGTTTTGTCAAGTCTAACAAAATCATTCTGGCAGCCAGGTCAGGGATAAACTCTTCAAAACAGCACTGTCTACACAAATTTGAAAACAAAATTAAGTAATACTTCCTGAGAGAATTAAGAGAAAGCCTTAACTTTTAAAAAAAAATCAGTATTTTGAAACGTCCATCCACTTTGATTACGGAACAGTGAGAATGGGAAAGTACTTTGGACCTATGGCAAGGGCAAAAAAGGGAAAAATAAAAGGAATGATCAACAAGGCCTCTTTCTGCAAGTGAGCCTTTGCTGCCAAGCCATTTGGTAGATTTCTGTTGCCATTCTCCTTTCCCATTAAATCCTAGCTTATCAAGGTTCTTCTCAAATTTCAGTCCTTTTAAAAATTTAACCACTGGGCTGTTTGTACCCTCTACATACATGCCGCCAGAAACCAAGTTAAGACCCTCCCCTGGTAGCCAATCAAACTGAGACAGCGTAGAATGTAAAATCTCCAGCTTTAGGTTTGGGGCCTAAAACACTGTATTTGTTTCCAACCAAACTGACACACTGGACTTATTTTTTTTTCTTCTTCTTCTTCCTCACAAGTAAACTTGACGCACGCCATTACTTTGGACTACGTTTCAAAAATCTCTTGCAATTTATAATTTTATACACGACTGATTTGCTTAAAGCTTTGTCTTAACTAGGAGATGTAAGTAGGTGGGAGGGGGCTGGAGGACAGACAAGCATAAACCTACCGTTGATTTTAACTGCAGGTGTAAAATATAAGTCAATAAAAAACTTTCTTTTTAAATCCTTGTTTTCAATCATACTTCACATAATTTCAATCCGAAAACACAGGATATTTGCTATCTGGAGGGGTAGGCTTCTACTGCCCTAAGAAAATATACACTCCTCCAGCTTCTGGGAAGATATCTTGTTGGCAAACTTGGGCCCCTTGTCCTTTTGTCCCCCTTGACAATCTCTGGCCTAATTTTGGACAAAATCCTGCGACGATTATCCCTCCCCCTATGTACGTCTGCTCTCCCTTAATTAGAAATCGTACCTCAGAACCGTGTCTCTCCCCCCACTGCCACTACTACGTAAGAAGAGAACGCCTGACCCACCACCTGGAGAACAATGTAACCTAACTCCGGCCCCAAGATTCCTTCACCCAAACCCCAAGATTTATCTTACTGGGAAATCAGAAAGCCAGTCGCGTCCCGTCATCCCGGATTCCCTCAAGGCGTCCCGATCCCGGCCTAGGATTTCCTTTGCACCTGGGGCACCGAGCTCCCCGTCCTTTCCCAGAAGCTCGCCCCGCACTCTCGGACCCCCGCCTCGGGGCAGCAGGACGCTCGACCCGCCCAGCCCCTCGGAGGTCCCCGAGCCGCGCGCGGCGAGAGCGGCCGGGCAGGTCGGGTCCCGCCGCGGGTCGCGCGCCGCGTACCTTTGTAGTGCACCCGCAGGTTGTTCTGCGAGAGGCCGATGTAGCTGAACTTGTCCTTCGGGCTCCAGGAGCGCGGCAGCGGCGTCTCCTGCTCGTCCACGGCCGGATAGAGGCGCTTCAGCCGCCGCTGCAGCTCCTTCTCCTGCTCGTTGAGGGCCGAGTCCCCGTGCGGGAAGGGAGCCGCGGAGCTGCTGCCCGCCGCCAGGCCCGGCGCCGGAACCGGGGCGGCCGGGCCGGGGGCGGGGGCGCAAGAGGCGGCGGGGGGCGGCGGCGGCGGGGCGGCGGCGGCCGGGGGCGGCGGCGGCGGCGGGGGGTGCAGGAGCAACGCGGCCGCCGCGGCGCCCAAGCCGCCGCCCCCGCCGCCGCCGCCGGGCGAGCCAGCTGGAGAGGCGCCGGCGCTGACGGCCGCGGGCGCGGGCAGGACGACTCCGGGGACGGGGGCCACGGCCGCGGGCGGCGGCGGCGGCGGCGGCGGGGGCGGCTGCTGCTGCTGCTGCGGCGGCTGTCCGGACATCCCGGTCGCGACTCAGCCTGCGGCCACCTCCGCCTCTCCCTGCTTCCTCCTCCGCTTCTCGGGGGCGCTGTCGCGGCGGCGGCCGGCACCACGGGCGCCCAGTGCGCCCGCCCCGGAAGCAGGCGCGGGCCGCGCGCCCAGGGAGAGCGCGGCGGTTGAGGGGCGGAGGACGCAGGCTCGGCGACGCGGGCGCGGGCGGCGGGCCCGGGCGGCCGCGGGAGGACGCCGGCCGGAGCGCGGGCGGGCGGGCGGGCGCGCGGGCGGCAGTGCGCGCTGGCGGCCGCGGCTCTCGCGGCTGTTCCCCGGCGGGCGGGCGGGCGGGCGCGCGGGCGGGCGGCCGCGAGACGCTGCGCGCGGGCGGTGCCGGGCGAGGGGCGGGGCGCGGGCGCGAGGGGCGGGCCGAGCTCCGGCGGCGGCGGCTGCGGCGGGGAGGCGGCGCTCCTTCGCCGGCCGCTGCCGCTCGCTCGCTCGCTCGCTCGCTGGGCCGCCGGCCCTTCCCGAGCCGCCCCTGTCGCCGCCAAGTCTCCTCCCACCGGGCTTCTTTTTGTTGTCGTCGCCCCACCTCCCCACAGCGGGGCTCTTCGGCGCTGAGGTGCCGCTTCCTCCCGGCCCAGGCGAGAGTAATCGAGCCCCGGTGGGGCCGCCGCGAGCCCGGCGCGAGGGCGCCCCGGGGGCTGGGGACCGGGACGTGCGCCGCCGCTGGAGGGCCCCGGGGCGGCCACCTGGCGAAGGCACCGCGGCCTCGGGGCGCCCGGCGAGCGCGGCCGCCAGCCCCGCTCTGCCCCGCTGGCCTCTTTCTTCGGAAACGTCGCGCTCTCCCTGCTCCACACTCTAATCCCTCGAAGCCTTGACCCACGGGCCGTGGAAACCCTGTCTGAAGGGAAAAGTCTCCTACTCAAACTAGTGACTGTTTGGTTAATTTTACGAAGACTCCAAGTGAATTTAACAGTGGGAGCAGCAGTCCCCGTAGGAAACTAACGTGAAGACTGGCACATCTCCAAGGAACAGGAACACAAACTAGGAATGCAGGATTGTAATGTGTATTTAGGAAGGGCTCACGGAAGCTGGGAACATTTTATAGGCTCATGAATTCTCCTCATAGGCCTTTGTTAGGTAGCAGAGAATGATGCCCATTTTTAAAGCAAGGAAATACCCACTGAGGTCAGCAGAGACAAAAATAGGACTTCCTGCTTTGCAGTTCCCAATAGAGTGCTTGGTAAACTGATTTGGCACAGCTTGCCAAGTGTTTCTCGCTGCCCTGTCATGGCACTACCAGTTTGTTCTCACCACTTTCCTTTGTTTAGCATGTTCTTTCCCTAACTGGCAATATCAGGCTTTACACGTACAAACTCTGTAATACAGATTCTCGTGATTTTATTTGCTTCTAAAGACGTATACCACAGTAATTATTTGATCATATAACCAAGAAATACTTTGCTGAATAGAGAATTCCTTATTTTGTTTAGATTTGGTTTAATGGAAAGCCCTCAACGCCTGGCCAGAAGTAACAGTCATTCTGCCTAATTTCTCCCTCAATTAACCACACAACTAGATGCCCAGTTTTTCTTTAATGAAAATATCCGATAATTCTAACCTGTTGTTTAATGACTTTTTTCAGACCACTGCACTTTAAATCACATGGTGTCACCATATTTAAGTTGTTCTAAAACTTTCATTTATATTGCCATAACAATCAGCTCAGTGTAAGCCAAATGCTATTTAAACGTGGTGGAATAAATGGATTCCAAAGTTCATCAGACTTTCTTGAACTAGTCATCAAAATTTTATTAAAATGTACTTTTTTTCTGTCAGCTGACTTAGAAACTATCTAGAATCTTGCCTATTCCTAAGAGCTATTCAGGGCATAGAATTACCCGACATTTCTTTCTTGACAGCTTTTGATAGGATCAACTGATTGTTCATCAAGCACACAACAAAAATTAATAATTACGGGTGTGGGAGAGGACAGTGTAAAATAGGCATTGTCTCATAATCAAAGAAGGCTAAGAACATTGATGACACCATTTTGGAAATTCATATACTTGACAGTATTTATAAAGAGACAAATGTATCCATGCCTTTTGGCTTATCTATTCAAAAACAAAAACCAGGCAATAAAATATAAATGTAGAAGTGCCTAGAAATGTTTGACTAGAGGTATTAATGGAAGATGAAATATGGATGCAACATGCCCAACATGAAGGAACTGGTTGAAGAAATTATCCAATGGAATTAGGGTTACAGGAGCACCGGCAGCATATTTGTAGGGTTTTTTTTTTAAGGCATCCCTTCTGGACAGTGGGTACAAAGGAAATCTAACCAATTAGAAAAAGACATGCCTTCTCTACTCAGTGGATCCAAAACACAGTTTCAGAGTTGCTTCCTCCAGCCTTCTTGTACAGGCCCAAGCTGAAACAAATACATTATGGCCTCTTGAAAATATAGTTTTGAAGACACGGGAAATGACTATAATATACTAACTGAAAAGAGGTTATACAATAATTATAGCACTGCTCAAATCATTAGCAAACATAAAGGAAAACTGTAAATGTTTCTATAGTGGGCAATTATAATAACAATTAAATTTTTATTACAAGAATATAATTATATATAGAGGTAGAAATGGTAAAAACCTATTAGCCGTCAACCTATCCACACTTCTTAAAACTTGTGTTTTCTTTGTTTACCTTGTACTGCTATGAGGTTGCTATTTATCTGTGCCTGCTCCTTTCTCAGAAGAAAACAGTAAGAGTCAAATGTCCTTATCTTAAGCAAAGAAAGAAATTACTGAAACAATATTGTGTAGTTCTCCAAATTAATCACATCTTGGACAACCTGGTCTAAAATCAAAGGCCAACGAAGGGCAGGTAGCATAGACTGGCTCAGGCCCCACTACTTGTCTCAGAAATCACCCCCAAGCACCATCTTTACCATATGGACTACCATCTCTCTGACTCCTAATATTCATACCCTCACTCCAGTTTCAAAGTTGGCAGCTTACATTGTAAGACCATGACAGGGGCTACCAACAGGCAGAGATCCCCCACTTAGCCAATGGGCTGGTTATAGAGATGCTAATTTATTGATTATCTTCAGCTCAGGGAAGTCCCCTGGTGACTATATGTAGACTTAGGAAATCCCTATGGCTTCATGGGTGCTAATTTACTGTACAGGTAGCCAAAGGTAATACTTACAAGGAAGGAAATGGGAAGATAAATAAATAGCTTAGGAACAAAAGTTTTTAAAGTAGATGATTACCCTTTAAATCAATGAAAAATAAAAACATGGCAGGTATCATGGGGCCATATTTTGCAAACTCCTTGGAGGTTAACTCAAAAGTGAACAACCTTACCCTAGTTATTAGATAAAAGAGATGCCAGGCAGCATATAGAATTTGTGTGTGTGTGCGTACTGAACATTGAACATAGGGCAGGGCCTCCTATATACTGTACTATGTCAGGATCTATAGTCCTAGCCCTTACATAAATAGATAAGTAAGTAAATAAATAAAATTTAACAGAACTCAACATCCTTATCTCAAGAAGTTTACAGTTTTTTTGGGAAATAAATTTTACTTATGCAGTTTTTTTCAGGTTAGAGATTGAAACATGCTCTGACAGAAAGTACTATGGGTATTTTTCCAATATCCCTGAAAAAGAAATTGTCTGACTTTACTCATTATTGTAAATAAAGTGAGTTACTGCTCCAATTCAGGTTTCTTTGTATCTGGGTTATCACATAGAGATAATTGATACAAAAAATTTTATGATGATGGCCTTCAAAGAAGGCATGAGGCCTAATTTATAATCTAAGTATGTAAAGCCATTTGTTTCATAAAACACTACTTATTTCTTCATAGCTATATATCATTTCATGCATGGTAATTAATTTTTTAAACATTTTCTTGTTTGTTTTCCCTAAGTGCTTTCAAAGATATGCAAGGAAAAATATGTTTAGCAATATGTGAGACTTTCCAGAATTACAGTATTTCAAAGATGTCAGAACATCTGTATCTTAAAAAGCAACATCAATAGGAAAGCTGTTTCAAAGAGTCCTTCAGTATTTTTCTGCTTCGGTAGCAACTGGTTTATTCTACAAATACTTAACTTAGAAACAGACATCAATTATTTAAAGAGGGTGGCATATATATTCCTTTTGTCTTTGGATGATTGTGTGTGTGTGTGCGCATGCATATGTGGGAGTGTATATGTGCATGCACACACGTGCACACACAATGATGGACCCAAAAATGTTCCTCCCAAGATGTCCATATCAAATCACTCGAACCTATAAATGTCTTTTGTGAATGTGATTAAGGATTGTGAAATGAGATGATCCTATGGACTCTAAATCTAATGGCAAGTGTCCTCATAACAGAGAGTCAGAGGGAAATTTGAAACAAGTGCAGACACACCCAGAGAAGAAGGCCATGTGAAGATAGAGCAGACAGATGAGATGTGGCCACAAGCCACAGAATGCCACAGTTACCAAAGCCTGGAGGGAGCGAAGAAGGGCTTCTCCATATGGCACTGGAAGGAGTGTCACTCTGACTCCTTGACTGTGGATGTCTACCCTCCAAGACTATGAGAGCATTAAACCTCCAGTGTTTAAGCTACCAGGCTTGTGGTCATTCATTATGGCAGCTCTAGGAAGGGAGAATATACATGTATAAAACTCAAGGTTTCTAGGTTTGGTGGGGGGAAGAAAGTCATATAAAATTAAGAAGGTTAACTCTGTTGTGTGTTGTAGAAGTCAAAGTGATAAAATGGCCATGTTTCCCTTTTCAAAATTGCAATGATTTTATTTAAGCGTACTTTTCAGTAGGATACAGCGCTCTATGTGTCATGTAAATTGTATACCTCTGAAAGGCAAATCTAGGTTTTGTACTTGTCTTTATAATTTTATAGCTCGCTCTCTTGCTCACTAGCTCACTTGCTCTCAAATTCTGACCACATTTCAGTAAAGGAAGGGGTTATATAAGCACTCTGGTTTAATGGAAAAGTAATTTTATGATTGAGGTATGAACTAAAATGGCTGTTCCACTGGGCAGAAACGTAAATGCCGTAAAATTACCTTTAAGGACATTATTAGAGGGTTACTGTGGCTGCTACAGCTCAGAGCTGTTACTTTTTAACCATTAGATGCCTAATGTTGCATCTACTACACTTTAATAACCATTTAAAAATTTGACCCCACCAAGATAATGCTGCATCCTTGCAAGGTTAGGTGTCCTAGATCAGATGTCCTAGGAAAAAAGCCTGACATACAGTTCTGGGTACAAGTGATCATTTGTGAGTTGCTGTCAGTGGCAACCCATGGGGGATGAGGGCAGCAGGAGTGCAGAGGAAGGAGTCAGCAAAGGCATGCACTCAGGAAATCTGGCTGCTGTCTGACCCCACAGGGAGCTCTCGAGTGCACAGGCATCACACAGATGTCCCACTTTAGGGCAGGAGTCCAAGGCTTTTATTACCTGTTTTAATTACTTACTGGCCATAGACCATTCCTCTCCCTAGGGTGAAACAACATCCCAGCCTCTTTGGGCAAAGAGCCACTGGTGACCAACACTCCTGGTGAACCTGGAATGGGTACCCCAGCAGGTGACAGGGGCTCCTCAGAGCATCAAGAGCATCTCAGGATCCATGAGTCTCACTTTCAGTTGCTTTCCTAATCCCACAGCTGATTGCTTCAATGAGTGCATTTACCTTAAGAGAACTTGCAGCCGGTGTGGTGGTGAATACCTGTAATCACAGCACACTGAGAGGCAGAGGCAGAGAAATCACAAGTTCTAGCCCAACCTGGGCAACTTGGGACCTAAGGGAGTCCCTGTCTCAAAATAAAAAATAAAAATGTGCACTGAGGATGCAGGTCAGCATTAAAACCCCAGGTTCCTCTCCAGTACCTCAAAATAAAAAATAAACTAAAACATGTATACATAGAAAGAGAACTTGCTAAGGAGAAACTCACACACCTATTGGCATTATTGAAGGCCTGGAATTCCACAAGTCTTGCAACTCATGTTAGGAAGAGGTATTCAGCAAACATATTCTCTCTCTCTCTCTCTCTCTCTCTCTCTCTCTCTCTGTCTGGTGGCATTGAGATTGGAACCCAAGGGCTTTGCATTGAGCTAACATCCCCAGCCTGTTTTTCTTTCTTTCTTTCTTTCTTTCTTTCTTTCTTTCTTTCTTTCTTTCTTTCTTTCTTTTTCTTTCTTTCTTTTTTTCCTTCCTTCCTTCCTTTTCTTTCAACAGAATCTGGCTAAACCTCTCAGTTGCCCAGCTGGGCTCAATCTTATGACCCTCCTGCTTCAGCCTCTCAGAGTGCTCAGATTACAGGCATGCACCACCAGGCCTGCGATCCTTTCGCATTTTTATAGGTTTAATCCGGAAAGAAAATTTGTTGTTAAAAACAAACAACAATTTTTAGAATACATGTGTAAGCAGGAGCCCATGTTTATAAGCCTGGCTTTGATGTCCACTGAGTGCCCATGCTGTCACATTTTGCTTCCATGGTCTAAGAGGGCTTTTTCCACTCTGTTGACCCAATGTCAGTCTTGGTCAGAGTGATTTCTCTTAGTCTGTAAGGTCCTATTAGGTACAGGTCACATCTAGTTCTCTTAAGAGTACATTGCCCAATGGTAGGCCTAATAATTTCTTGTCCTTGATGACACAGTGGAGATACATGACTGTTTGCTCTTTGATGGTGGCAGTGATACTCTTTTTTAATAATGGCCCATATGACTAAGACACCATCCCAAGCAGGAATTACTAAAGCAAAAATCCCCGGAAGCCAGAGAGATAATATAGAAGCGTGAACTAGGTCGAGTGTACAACAATAACAGACTAGAAAGCACAAAGGAATTTAAATCAAAATGTTCAACAAAACACTACACAATCCAAACAAAATACTTCAAGGGTATAGGGCTGCCCAGGGGTCACCACTAGGTGGCCTAAAGGCTGGATCTGAACTCAGTTGGAAATTCAGGTCAATTACAAATGTCCTGAATCTGTCTTCTCCTTGCCTGGGTCACCAAGGAACCAAAAGCTGTTGTTACTTGTCTTTGCCTACTGTGGGTGAACTGAAACACCAGCTTTTTCAGTAACGCTGTTCTGCCTGTAGAACCAGACCTAGAGATCTCAAGATACTTCCTGGCTCGCCAGGAAAATCTGAATCATCGCCTGCATCGACAACAGGAGAAACTCCTTAGGCGAGCCAGTTTCCTACCATAGTACTGTAGGTCTAGTAGCTCCTCAAATACTTCCAGTGACATAAACCAGCTGGTTTCCTAATGCTTGATTCCAGGTCTCTTAACTCACCCACTGGTTTTCATCCTAAGAATTTTTTTTTAACCATTTAATTATGACACAGGATTACATGTGGTATTATAACAAGTGTTGAAGGATATATGAAGAAATAAGAACCTTGGTACACTCCTACATGGCTAGTGAGGAAATAATTTGGCAGTTCTTCAAAAGATTAGCCACAGAGTTGCTGTAGGATCCAATCTTACTCCTCACTAGCCAAGAAATGAAAAACATGCCCATGCAAAATCTTCCACACAAGTGTGCATAGCGGTGTTTTTCATTACAGCCCCAAAATGGAAAACATACAAATGACCACCAATGAATAAATGAATAAGTCAAATGCTGTGTATCCACACAATGAAACATGATATGGCAAAATAAAGGAATGAAAGCCAGAGAAATGATACAACACAGATGAATCTTGCTAAGAGAAGGGTGCTAGTCACGAAAGACCACATATTGTGTGGCTCTGTTTATATGTAATGTCCAGAGTAGGCAAATCTGTGAAGACTGAAAGTAGATTAGTGGTTGCCCACGAGCTGGGGGCGGGGTGTGGGGGGACAAAGAGGGTGACAGAAATGACTGCGGATACAGGTTTCTTTTGGGGATGGTGAAATGTTCTAAAATGTATTGTTGATGATAGTCTCACAACTTCGTGAATATATTAGAGTAATTGACTTGTACCTATTAAATGGATAAATTATGTGGGGTGTGAATTATATCTCAACAAACCTCTTATTTAAAAATTAAAGAAAAAATAGGCAACAGGGTTGGAGATAGAGCACTTGCCTAGCATGTGTGATGCCTGGAGTTTGATCCCCAGCACTAGAAAAAATATTACATGAAGGTTTTCCAATGGTTTTCTCACTAATGGCACAGAGTAGGCAATCAACAGGTGTTTGCTGAATGGATTTCTATAAAGCCAGACTAATAATTGGGGTGGAGGACTTGGGAGTCAATCAAGTTTTCTAAATTTCTAGATGTTCTGAATATGTGTGAATTTTCTCCCCCACGGAAATAAACTATTAATAATGTGAAGCTTGGCATAGGGCAACTCTCAAGGTAGTTCATCCTGCTTTCAAAACAATTCTAAAGGTTTATTATTCAACTTTGTAAAGACTTAGCAACAACTTTGTCAGCTTTACAAATGTATTATCCTTTGAAATGGGACTGGAGACTTTAAAAAGACAACTCTTATTTGTGTTCAGTTGTGGGAGCCACAAGAGGCTAAAGGATGGCTTTTCAAATACTAAATTTTGAAGAAATGGGCGGGTATAGTGCTTCTCAAATTTTAGAGTACATCAGAAACACCTGAAGGATGGCTGGGTGTGTGGCCCAAGGATTTGCATTTCCAGTAAGTTCGAAGATAGTATCACTACTGGTGATCTAAGGACCATAATTTGAGAATCACCCAGGTAGCATTTCTTTTTAAAGTTTATGTGTTTATTTACATTGATTTATTCATTGTGGTACTGGGAAGTAAAACATCCCCTGACTTTTTTAGCTTTTTTTATTTTGAGACAGGATCTTGCTAAGTTGCCTTGATGGGATACAAATTTGTGATCCTCCTGAGTCAGCCTCAGTGCTGAGATTCTTTTAAGCATATGCCACCAAGGTCAGCTTATTATTTTTATTTCAAAATAGTTTGTGCAGAGTTACAGGAAACTGATAATACAGTTCAGATAATTTTTTGAGACTAAGCTGCTATATTGCTACCACCTTTGCAGAATCCCTCCAAACACTGATACCATGTCTACTAGCACCCTAGTTGTACCACTCTACTAGAATGTTGCCAGTTGTGCCAACAACATTCTTTATAGATAAAAGATCCAATTGAAAATCATGCATTGTGGTTAGCTGTCATGTGACTGTGGCCCTGGGTCTCAACCTCTCCTTGGGTTTCATGACCCTGCCACTTTTGAAGATAAAGACCTATTATTTTTTAGAGTGTCCCTTGATTTGCATTTGTCTGCTACTTACTCTTCAGTAGAATTTAAGTTATACATCTTGTGTAGAGAGATCATAGAAATGTGTCTGTTCTCAGCACATCTCATCACACATCACGTGATTTTAATGTGTTCTATTAGTGGTGATGTTGACTTTGATCACTTAAAAAAGGTCATACCAGTCAGGTTTGTCTGCTCCAACATGACTCTTTTCCTCTTTGCAATTAATAAATACATGTCTTTTGAAAAGATCTAAATATTCCATTTCTCCTAAAACTTTTGATTTGCCTCATTACCTATTTATAATTTTACAGCCTTGTAATCCATTGTGATTATCATTTATTTTGATACTTGAAGAGTCCCAGATTAGGCTAGTGGGAGGCCCTTATGCTAAGTTGTCCTTATCTAGGTTCTTGGTGTCCTGAATAAAGAACCGAGCAGGACACACAAAAGTTGTGAGAAAGGCAGAGGTTTGTTACAGGAAAATTTACTCCTCAGAGCAGGAGCAAGCCAGTGAGGAAGGCTCATGGCCCCAACAGGAACAGGCACTGGGTCTCTCATGGTCCTAGGATGATGGGAGGATTGATGGGAGTCGTAGCCCAGTGGGGTACTTCACTCTATCAGGTCCTTGTCCATAAGGTCTTTGGACAAAGTGTCATGGTGGAGATGGGGATGGGAGGGGGTATCAAAACCACAATACAAGTGAGGTTGGATACGTGCCCAAGTAGAGTACTTTGGTTGTGTGGATGCCTGGGGTCTTTTGGGGAGCAGGATGACTTGTATCTTTTATCCTTCTGATGTGCTTTTTAAAACTTTTTGATGTGTTTTTACAAGTTGTCCTTGCTCTGACTAGTTTTTTAATTTTTGCTTCAAAGGACTTCTGTCGTGTACTTACCCTTACACTATCTCCTAGCTCACATCTTACTGCCTTCCATGTCTTTTTGGCATGATCCCAACATTCTTTGAGCTTTTCCTTGCTTTCTCAAACAGCAAAATGTTGCATACTCACCTTGTATTATAGTTTCCATGCTTCAGAACTGGAATCAACCATTTCTCCATGTAAAAATGGCCTTTGAAGCCAAAATCTGGACACCAGTTGGCTCCTTGCTATTTGTGTAATTGTGGCTCTTGGGCCTTCTCTAGAGCTAGGCAATACACATACACACATATTTATCACCAGTGGCTTGGTTAACACATTACCACAAATTTAGCAGTTTAAAATAATGCACATTTATTATCTTACAGTTATTTGTGGGTCAGGAGCCTGAAATGACTTAGTGAAGTCCTCTGTGTTAAAGCCTCACAAAATTCAGCTGGGGCTGCTATCTTATCTTAGGGGTCCACCAGGGAAGGCTACGCTTCCCAGCTCATATGGCAGTACAATTCAGGTCTCTGTTGGTTAGAAGCTACCACACAGGCTCTGCTCTCTGACAATGTGAGGGAATTACACGAGGCAATGACTAGCAGGAAGTGTAGAACTCTGGCAATCACCTTACAATGGGTTTCTTACTACAGTCATCTTATCAAGTAGCAGATACAAGGGGAGACCCAGGCCTTACAATGTGATCAACTGAGGTCCTCTTAGAAGAGTATATAAATCCAAATATGAATATTTATATACATATGTATATTCATGTTCCTATTTGTACCTACCCATCTACCATCTATCTCAAAATTTTTGATTCATATGAATACATCCAACACAACAGTATTCATTTTGTTTTCCTTTCTTTCTACACTTGCGATTCCCTTTTCTACAGTAAGAAACCTTAATATATTAATTTATTTGGTCAATCCCCTGTTTCCACAGTCATCCTTTCCGCCTTAGAGATGCTTTCCTTTCTGCTCAGGCTTTGGTAACCTGACCCAGGCTTTAATCTGAATGTGGTCTAAGTATGTCCCTCCCAGGTTCATATGTTGGAAACCTGGTCTCCAATGTGGTGGTATGAAGAGGTAGTGACCATTTATTAGGTGGGGTTGAAAGGATAGTGATTAGGACACTGGGGGTATAGTCTCAGAAGGAATTCATGCATTTGTCATGAAATCTCATCTAATTTCTTCAGGAGTGGATTGTTATATAAAAAACAAGACTGGGTGCTCCCTACTCTCTGGGTTTGTGTCTGTCTTGCTACATGATCTGTCCTTGCACACGCTCCCACCATGAAGCCATCTGTCCCTTGTTGTGAGGTTGCCAGAAGGGCCTTGCCAGACCTGAGCTGAAGCCAGTGTCATGCTCTTAGACTTTCAGAACTATGAGCTAAGTAAACTTCCTTTCTTTACAAATTTCCCAGCTTCAGGTATGCCATTATGGAAATGAAAAATGGATCAATGCATCCCATGTAAGAATGCCTTGATCATTGTACTGTGGATCTGACACACAAACCAAGTGTGCCATATGTGGACGTACCCGCTTTCTTCAGGCTCTCACTCCCCAGGTCACACATACCCTTTGCAAGGAGGCCCCTCCTGCCTTGCATGGCTCTGTCACACTGCAACTCACCCTGAATGTCCACCTCACTGTCCCATCTAATCCCTGAGGGCCAAGATATTCAAGAAGCAGGGGATATGGACAGGCTCCTTCATGTTTTCAGTTTCCTCATTAAGTGCAATTCCCATCCCCTTCCCCAAAGATGACAGGCAGTATAAACCGTTCTCTGAGCAGATGGTATGAAGTGTGAGTGGCCATTCTATAAATCTGCAGCTTATTAGCTGGAGTTGAAGGGTGAACTCTCACAAGTGAAGCAACAGTAGAAAGAAAAAACAAAGAGAAAGGATAAGGGTGAAAAACAAGCCCTGTCTTCTCACTCTACCTCCATGCCTGGTTCATGTCCATCTGTGTACCTATCTGATATGCCTGCTTTTTTCTCCCTGACACCATTCAGGGCTGCGCTCCTATCAAGGGCATCCTCTCCCACTGATGTCCCTCACGTACCTCTGCCCAGCCACATTCTCCCCTTTTACAATTCCAATTACTAGATGTGATGGCACATGCCTGTAATGCCAGGTACTTGGGAGGCAGATGCAGGAGGATCAGAGGATCGCAAGTTCAGGGAAACTTAGCAAAGGCCTTAGGTTCTATCCCAAGCACTAGAATGAAATTAATTGATGCACCACACTAAAAAATTCAGTTCCAATTCTTATGTCTTTATTGCCCATCTCCTAGCACTTGATTCTGTTTGACTTTGCATTGATTTCCAGTTTTCACATATACGTACTTTTTTTTTCTCCTGAAAAAGAAGTTGGTGAAAGATACGCTTTATTATGTGTCTTGCACACTTGTTGGGTGACGGGCACTAGCCATGCCATTGAAGGACATGATATTGGGATGGAGAAGGACATTGTGAACACTTTTAGAAGGGTGACCAGTAGCTAGCTCATGTTTTGTTCTCCTGTTTAATTCACACTCTTGACTTGAAACGTTTAACAAGCAGAAACAGAACTGTAAGTTAGTAGGTACAGCAACCATAATCTTTTTAGAACAACGGATCCCAGAATACACATGCACATACTTTCCCTGTGCCAAGTGACCGGACAATGGTGTGAATGGAAACTAGAGGGATGGTTTTATGCCTACCCACTTGCCTAAACTCCGTATATTTTACTATTCCCATAATTTAGAGGTTTCACTGAATGCAGATGGACAATTACGTTTACCAACCATCAACAAAGTTAAGACAGATCAAAAGGTAAGATGGTCTCTGATAAAGAATCGGAGTTTGAAAAAGTAGCAGCTTTGACCACACCAAGAGAAAAATAAGACCCATTTCCTAGCATGTTGTATACTCTCTGCCCCTTATTGTGATGTGGCTGTGGTTGTTTACAGGGTTGCTTCTCACCAATCTCTCAAAGCTATTCAGTGTGTAGAGCTGTGAGAGATTTAAATCTCAGACTTAAATATAGCAAGTCGGAAGTCTATTAGCTAAATCCCTAAACTGTGTAAGAGTTGGATATTGATCTCGTTGGCAGAAATACAAAAAAATTTGGCCCAAGTCACTAAAGAACATCAACTGAGGCCAGATGTGACGATGCAGGCCTGTAATACCAGCGCTCTGGGAGGCTGAGGCAGCAGGGTTTTAAGTTCAAGTCCAGCCTGAGTGACTTAGTGGTTTAGCAAGACCCTGTGTCAAGCAAGCAAACGAACAAACAGAAGAACTGGGGACTCAGCTTAGCGCAAAGGCTCTCAATTCAGTCCCCAGTATCTCTCACACACACAAACATCAAATGTGAAAAATTCTGACCTTCCCATCAGTGTATCTTCCCAGAGTTCTTGTGGATATTACAATTTTTTCCCTGTTGGTGCTATTTCCAGCTAATAATGAAATGGAGGTTTTGGGTTGCACATTATGTTGGCATAACATTATCAAACTTTCCCTGATCGCCTTGATCCAACATCCCAACAGAGATGCAAAACGTGATAACATCACCCTGTCATAACACACCGTCCGTCCGTGCTGACAGCCTGCAACAATCACAGTTCTGCTGGGCTGATCGCGTCGCTTTAAGGGCGAGAAGCAGGAAGAATGCGAGAACGCACGGGGACTGCCAACACGACCCGACCCGTGAGGAGATGGAGAAGCGGGTCCTGAACTCGAGCCACGAGGTGGGTGGTGAGAAGCGACGCAGCCAGCTTCCTGGCAAAAACAACAGGCAGGGGAGGCTCGTCGGAGCGGGAAAGTGAATTTTTAGACATGGGAGCTACAGCTATTTTTAGGGGATTTTTCTATCAAACGTAAAGGTTTTTAAGCAGAACATCTGAGTCTGGTTCTATACGTAATCGGATACACATGTGTACGCGCACTCACACACGCGCCCGTGGGGCCGCTCCGGGAATATCTTCAGGCACCAAGCCAAGTTTATTCTGCACGGTCAGTGATCATACAGAGGTTGTCTGCAGTAGGGAAAGGCCTCGGGGTTGAGGCCAGGGCTACGTCTCGTCTCTATGGAGCTGCCATGCACCTGTCATCACAGCACTCTGGGAGCTGAGGCAGCAGGGCCACAAGCTTGAGCCCATGCTAGACAATTTAGTGACTTACCTGTCTCAAAATAAAAATAAAGGGCTGGGGATGTAGCTCAGTGGGTCCGGGTTTCAAACCCCAATATAACAAAACATAACCCTGCTTGTTGGGGTTCTCCTGGCCAGTTATTTAACATCCCCCCTCTATCTCCTTCCTTCCTTCCTTCCTTCCTTCCTTCCTTCCTTCCTTCCTTTCCTTCCTTCCTTCCTTCCTTCCATCCATCCTTTCTTGGTACTGGGGATTGATCCTAGGGCCTTCACACGGAGCTTCCCCAGCCCATTTTTTAGTTTTGATTCTGAGACGGGGTCTCATTAAGGGAATAAGTTACCCAGGCTGGCAGGCTGGGCTTGAACTTGGAGTCTGCTTGCCTCAGCCTCTCAAAGGGCTGGGATTCCAGGCCTGCAATGCCACTGGGCCAGGCTTTAACAGCCATTCAGAATCCCTATACTCTCCAGATGAAATGGAGACCCCATCATAAAGTAGGCTGGACAATGGCAGGCAGGTTAAACCTATTTCAGATACACAAATGCTTGAAATGTTCTTTGTCTCAGAAATGAAAGGGAAACACGTAAAAGCTTTTGCTTGAGAGGTTCTGCAATTAATTCTTTTATTTAGCAAAGATTCCAGTTTTGGATATATACCAGAATCTCCAGTTGTACAGTTTGGTTAATTTTAGTTCCACCTATATTAATCAGTGTTATTGAAATACGCTCGAACGATTGCTTTTTCCTCTGCCAGACTGTAACGAAAGGGGCTTCGGAACAAGACCTATGTGTGACTCGTGTCGGCTCCTCACTAACAGCAGACCCATCCTTGTGCCTTTCTGATCTTTGATATCCACACCTGCGAAACAGGGTCATTTTTCCAACCTCTGGGAGCACTGCACAATAGCTGGGCTGAGCTGGTCCACTGTTGGCGCTCAGAATGAAAGCAGCCTGTTGTTTTTGTTACTGTAAGAGCGGAACCTGCGGGGGCTGCATGTCATAGGCCAGGAGTTCAGATCTCATTCCTACGTGCGTCCCACACAGGGACAGTGGACAGTGCTTCTGAGATGTCAAGATTCAAGTTCAGATTGTACAGGAAGAACAGCGCTAGAAAACAGTCCTTTGGGGACATGAAAGGATAATATTGTATGACTCCAAATATTTCAGTGACCTAGAGTGGGCAGGTTCATCCAGATAAAATGGAATGGAATTAACTGGGCCTGAGACTGGTGGGGAGTGCCGTATGGCAAACAGGGATCTGCAAGGGGTGGTGGAAAGTCCTGGAGGTGGATGCTGGCGATGCTTGCGTGACAGTGTGAGTGTACTTAATGCCACTGAGCTGTACACTGAAAATGATTAAAAGGGTAAAAATTTTTGTGTCATGTATAGGTGACCATAATTTGTGTGTGTGTGATACTGGGAATTAGGCCCCAAGCCTTGGTACTGAGCTATATCCCCAAAATCCTGCCCCTTTTTTGAGACAGGGTCTCACTAAATCAGTAAATTACCCAGGCAGGACTCAAACCTGTGATCTTCCTGCCTCAGCCTCCCAGAGTGTTAGGATTATAAGCCTGTGACACTGGGCTTGGCTTTGACCACAACTTTAAAAAGAAAAAAAAATCACTGGAATGAAACAAATCAAGATACATCCAATTGTTGGGTACTGTGAAGCTGTTAGAGAAAATGGTGTAGATTTTATTGTACTGACCTGGAAAGATGCCCAGGATATACTGCTAGATTTAAAAAAAAAAAAAGAAAGAAAGAAAGAAAAAGAAAATTGCAGCCATATGTGTAATATAAAACCAGTTTTTTTCCTTGCTTGAACTGCTTTACATTTATTAACTAATCTAATCATCGCCACTCTCTCAACATGCATCTCCTTTTATCATTGCTCTGTTTGGCAAATGAAAGGAGTGAAGACACAGGGGAGATGACACAGGGGGCCAAGAACCTTTCCTGAGGACCAAGAGCTGGTAAGTGGTAGAGCCGAAGCTTTCATCTAGCACCCATCATGGGACTTCCGTCCCAGAAGTCTGAGTTCTATACCATTCATGCTGGGCCTCCTGGGAGATTTTAGAAACAGTCTCTCCCTATCCTGGTAACAAGATCCCCAGGTGATTCTGTGCACATAAAAGGTTTGGATGACCAAAGACAAAACCATTATGCAGCACACTGCAGTTTTATAATGGCAATAAATATTAAAATATATATAGAACAATTTGATTGGAATTCTATAGACTCCTTTTCTTTTACTTTTTCTTTGTTTTTTTTTTTTTCTTGTTGTGATTGAACAGTTAATTCTAGAATCTAGGCCCCCTCAAAATGTATATAAAGTTGATCATGAACCAGGTTTATTTATTTATTTTTTGCCCAGGACCTCTAATATGCCAAATATGAACCAGGTTTGCATCCTGAGTTACTTTTGGCTTCAGAGTTATTCTGTCAAATAAAGAGATGTTCTTTACTCTTGAAGCTCCTGCCATGAGCCTGCCCCATGTAGTTTTATTGACATAATAAAATCTTCTGAGGGGCTGGAGGAATGGCACTTGCCAAGTGTCTTAGTGACTTTTTCGTTGCTGTGACTCAATACCTGACACCCACAAATTTAAGAAAGGAAAGGCTTATTTCAGCTCACAGTTTCAGAAGGTCACAATCCATTTAGGGGCAGCCGGCAACAATCAAAGTACGTGGCAGAGACAGAGGCGGAGGCAGCTTCTTGTGACATCACAAACAGGAAGGCAAGTTGAGACTAGTTGAGACTAGTCCTTCAAGGAAGGCAGGTGCAGCTTATATATCCTTCCAGGTCTCCGCCCAGCGATTAGCCCCTTCTGCATCCAGGTGTGGAAGGTGTGGCCACTACACACTGTTAATCCTAACTTACATGTCTTTAATCCTAATTTACACGCCTTTAGTCTTAACTTACATGTCTTTAATCCTAATTTACACGCCTTTAGTCTTAACTCACATGCCTTTAATCCTAACTTAACTGTAATCCACCCCTCCAGACTAGACTCCAATCCACCAACATCACATGGTTCCATAGACAATCCATAACATTAAAATACATGAGACTTCTGGGGGACACTCCAGATCCTAACCACAACACCAAGCAAGCACAGCACCCTGGGTTCAATTCCCCAGAACCACATAAACTGGGCATGGTGCCATACACCTGTAGTCCCAGCACTTGGGAGGCTGAGGCAGGAGGATTGCCACAATTCCAAGGTTAGCCTGGGCTCCAAAGTGAGTTCAGGACCAGGCTGAACTACAGAGCGAGACCCTATCTCAAGAAAACAAAAACAAAAAATCTTATGAAGTTGAACTCACTTCAGAATTGTAATACATCCATGTGAAATATGGTGAAGTCTTTGGTTAACTTAAGAGGAAACTATTTGGTAAACCAATAGCCTAGCTGGCTCACGGGCTTACAAGAAGGCACAAGCAACTGCTCCTTCTAATGTTAAGAATTTGAGTACATGAATTGTTCCTGATTATAGTGAGACATAGCATTCATTAAAAGAACATGACAGGGCCCTTTCCATAGTCAGTCTGGAAGTACTTAAGTAATTGGTTAAATGTAATTTAATGTGCTAGAATGAGTTTTCATAAAATTCTATAATTCATACATTTTTCAAGTAGCATAAATTTCACCACCCTTCCACCTCCACCCTTGCAAATGAGCTGAATTACATTTTATTTTATTAAGCCTTGATCTTACGTACATATATATATATATATATAATACACACACACACACACACACACACACACACACACACACACACACACACACACACACACACATCAGCACTAGAGATTGAACCCAGGGCGTTGATGTTGATTAAACTCAGAACTATGGGGGCTGGAGGAATGGCTCAGCAGTTAAAATGTTAGCAAGTACTTAGGCAAGCACTAAGTACCTGAGTTCAATTCCCCAGCACCACATAAACCGGGTGTGGTGGAGCACACCAGTAATCCCAGCACTCAAGAGGCTGAGATAGCAACATTGCTGTGAGTCATCCAAGGCCAGCCTCAGCTCCACAGTGAGTTCAGGACCAGGCTGGGCTATTGAGTGAGACCCTGTCTCAAAAAAATATAAAATAAAATAAACTATGAACTATGAAACTTTCAGTCAACAGCTCCATGCCTCATTTAATCTGTCTGTAAAATGGATACGTTAAGAAATTTAGGCAGGTTGTGCAGACTGAAAACTGCATAGCTGTAGGGGCACCATTTCCAGCCTCCTTGGAGGTGGGCTGCTCCTCTGCTTGTTAGATTTCCGAGAAGATTACAAGAGTTAACACACATTGCCCAACTGAAATTGTGTCTGGCCCAGGAAAAGTACCATATAAGTGCTAATAATTTTATCAGAGATCTCGATTGAAGGGCTGATTGCTCTCACATAAATATTGCAACAAATATCAAGAGAAATAAATTCAAAGAGTATAGTACATTTTTCTTAATCAAGATCACTGAATTGGTAAACAGTTGTTATTTTCTATTTCCTCTGCTTAAAAAGCCTGAAGCTAGGTATACTGGCACACAGCTATAATTCCAACACTATGGGAGGCCAAGGCAGGAAGATCACAAGTTCAAGTCCAGCCTGGGCAATAGAGTAAGTTAGCAAGATCCTGTTTCAAACAACAAAACAAGCGGGGGCTGGGACACAATTCAGCTCGACATGAAGGCTTCAGGACTACCAGGATAAAAAAAAAAAAAGCCTTAAAAGCAACTTACAATGCAAAGGCAGAAATAACATCATATAACACTAGATGTGTGAGTACAACTTGCTGGAGAAAAAGGAGTGGGGGCGCAGGGTGACCCACATTCCAAACCTTGCCTCTACCATCACCTTCCCTTTGACCTCAGTGTCCATTTTGAAACCCAATTTCTTAAGGAAAATGAAAGTGTGTCATGAGGGCCAAGGGAGGCAAAGTCCTCCAAGCCTATACTGTTGGTTTTGGCACTAGAAAACTCTCACCTGCTGCTGGTGGTACAGGATATTATCAGCATCTGTGTCCATTGATGGGATTATGTCAACTTGATGGAATTAGGACTCACACCTCCATTAGTATTGGGATTTGTCAACCACCCTAGACTGGGACTTAAGAACTTGTTGGGATTAGAGTGTGAGTCATTTATGGGCTGCCCAATGAGAGAAGAGCACCCACCCAGATGTGGGAGGGCCACTGGAACTCCAACGGTATAAAAGGGAGGAAGAGGGACAATTGCCCCCACTCTTCCTCTGGGAAAGCTCTCGCCTTCACGATTGTCTAAGGACGCTGCAGGTCGTCAGCACAGATTCATTCCTGTCTCAACTTGTGCCTGTCTGTCCGTTGCTGCCCTTCAGTCACCGCCTATCTTCAGTCGCCGATCTTCACCTGAGATCTACAGCAGATTCTCACCTCACCGGCTGTTCTGCAATCCTGGACAGGAGATCTACGGCTTGGCAGAGCAGCCATCTTGGACCACCTCTCACTGGACTTGTAAGCCTTCCTAATAGACCCTTTTGTGTTAAGATCTGTAAATTCTGTCTTTTGAAAGGAACCCAAACTAATACAGCATCATTCTCATTGTACCCAAGACGGTCTCGTCCTCTTCACCCTCTGCTTCCTGTATGTCTGCTTCTTTCCAGAGCTGCTCTTTTCCACCACAATGTCAGTGTTTTTCTCGTTCCTGATATTTAAATGTTCCCTAGAATTTATTCAAAACTCTTAACTTGGCCCAAAGTAATATTCATCTCTTTGAATAAAGGCCTAGGAGCAAGGCCCAGGAAGATGGAAGCCCAGTTAAACTACTTTCTGTAGCAACAGTTAGCATCTGCTCCTACCCCTCAGGGACAACAAAATGGCCATGGTTTTTGTCCTCATAATGTCAAATGTGGTTTTGTTTTTATACTGTCATGATATAATTGTCCTCAAGGAATATGCCCTGGGTTATGGTTTTGTGTTTAGCTCTTCAAGGCCTCTATAAAGTATGAACATTAATTGTTGCCACACTTAGCAATTTTCAAAGGTCGAATTTGTATTCAATTACTCATTTGCTCATGAAATGAGTGCTGGATGCCATCTGGGTGGGAAAACTTGTCCTGGGTGGGAACAAGGAGAAATAAAGAGACTGATCCTTAAGAAATGTATAGGCTTGAAAGGAAATACAAAATCCAGTTGTGATAGCACATACCTGTAACCCTACCATTCAGAAGGCTGAGACAGAAGGATTGCTGTGAGTTCAAGGTCAGCCTGGACTACACAGTGAGTTCAGGACCAGTCCAGACTGCAGAGACTCTGTCTCAAGGAGAAAAAAAAGGAGGAAACAGAAAATTCTAATTTCTACAACATACATAAGGGCTGGGGTATATAGCTCAGTGACAAAACGCTTAGCATGTGTGAGGTCCTTCTCTGTTCCCTGCATTGTACAACCCAAAACACAGATAAGTTCAAGAGTACCGAGAGAAGCAATTATTAGGCAACACAGGGAGGTGTTCAAGGCCCACAAACTTTCCCAGGAAGTATGAAAATATTTGAGTCTTGAAAAAAATGCATTATGTTCAAAACATGAGAAGATGACAATATCAAATCAACATTAAATTGTCTGCAAAACATAATAACATTATATCAACCACATGCAAGTTCCCTTAGTATTTGTATAATGGTTATCACATCTGAAAACGATTTGTAAGCTACTTTCTTTTCTTATAACTCACAGGTATACACAATTATTGCTGATGGAAACAATTGTAAACTGAAATAATTACTCACAGCCAGTTTCCAAAACAACACTTAAAACAAATTTCTTTCAAAACTGCTTATACCATAAAACTGTATTTAACTTAGTGACAGACATATTTTGGTGTGCTTAATAGGATGTGCGATGGATACCTCAGGACTCTGGAAAACCCACCCATAGCCCTGGAGGAACCTTGGTTGCCATTCCCAGATAAGCACCTGCGAATGAGAATAAGCACCTGGTCCAGACTTGGGGACCCTGGAACATCCTCCAGGTAATGTCTGTGAGGAGATCTGAGGGAGAGGCCAGTGCCTATATTGACTTCCTAGTGCTGCCTTATCACGTATGCAAGAGAGAGGAGTTCTTTTATTCTTGTGGCCAAGCCTACCAGGCATATCACGGCTTCCTAAAGAGATATATACCTTGGTTGCAGCAGGCTGTAGTCATGGACCTATCCCAAGTGACTTTGCCCTGTGTGGCCCACCTCGTCAGGTCCACAAGGAGCAGCTCCCTACCTATGACCAACCTACCCATGTAAGCAACCCCCATGGATCAGTATGGCTCAGTCTGGGCATTGTCCCCTCCATATGCTGCTGCATAAGCTATAATAAAGCCTCGTCCACATGGTGTATGTCTGTCTCTTCATGATTTCTGCCTCAAGTAGTATGTGCTGACTGGTAACACTGAGGGCTGCTGGAGCAGAGAGCGGCTGGTAACTGGAGCTGGTAAACTGAATATGGACAGCACGAAGAGTTGCTGAAAGCTGCCATCTCTGACTGGAAGAGTTTCACAGGCCCATGGGTAGCTGTGTGCTCTAAAGGGCAAGGAGGGTGCTAATACCTACAGGGCTTATCGATAGCCACTGGCAATCAAAGCCTGGGGCTAAAATCATTAAAAGAGATACACCATGCCAACTCATGATTTCTATACAGATTGAGCAAGAACCCTCACCTGACTGGTAACATTCTGGGAGAGAGTATGGGTACTTTCCCTTGTAGAGTGCATAATGATCATCATAGTCAGCAGGCTCAAGCCCATGTTTGATTTCCAATTTCCAGCTTACATGTAGCTGAGAATCCATAGTAGCTGGTAACAAAGATACAAAAACGGTGTGGCTTAAACCTATAGTCCCTGACCTATATAACACCAGCAACAAGTCTCATGGAAGACAATTTTTCCATGAACTGGGGATGGGGGGTGGTTTAGGGATGATTCAAGCACATTATATGTATTATGCACTTTATTTCTACTGCTATTACATTATAGTATATAATGAGTAATGAAACAACTCATCATCAGGCAGAACCAGTGGGGAGGCCTGACCTTGTTTAGCTATAACAAGAAGGTCCCATCTGGGCATGATGGAAGGCAGCGACAACCAAAACGTGTTGTGGCTTATGTCTGTCTACTCTCTAACCTCATATTGGTCGTTGTCACTGCAGAAAATCCTGCTCCACATAGATAGGATATTGGAAATGGAAGGCTTTTCAGTGCTTTTGTGGCAATCTTGGGATATTCAGCCTTGGCTTTCCTCCAGAATATGTGGAGATCTGAAGTTGTTTCAAACATACATTAAGGCCTCTGTCATTTGTGATCCTGAGCAGTTCGCCTTCTTGTAGCAAATATTAAGTTCATTCACTTGGCTTATTCAAAGATGGATCAGGGATCTATCCCTTCCCAGTTCAGGAGATTTGTGTGGTAAGGAAGTAATGCTCAAACTCTTTTGAAAGCTGAGATAGGTTACCATGTACAAGCTGGGAGAAAGAAGTCCTTATGTCAGTCTCTTTCAGAATCTTTGCTAATGTCTGAAATGTCAAAAGGATCACAAGTTCAAGTCCAACCTGGACAACTTAATGAGATTCTGCCTCAAAATAAAAACATAGAAAAGTGCCGAAGATGTAGCTCAGTGTGAAGGCCTTGGGTTCAATCCTCAGTATTACCACCATCAAAAACCAAACAAACCCATCCATGCTTGTTATATGGTTTGGCTTTCGATGCAGCCACTTTATCTGACAACTTAAACACAGTTGTTATTCTCCCCTGAAATGATAGATTGAGCTCATCAAGCAAGTTTTGCACCCAATTCCAAGTCACTGAAATGTGCTGCTGTGATGGCTGTTTTTCTAAAAGAATTCAGTGGCTCTCATAACTCAAAATCTCTGACCAGTGATATACCTTTAGAAAGCCATCTCACTTCTGTGCATAAGGGAAGCTGTGCATGCTCTCTGTCTATCTCCTCACAGAACTGCATGAACAGACATGTACCTTAATGTGGTTGATAATTTTAGCCACATCCTGCAAAACATTGTTAAGTTTCGGCTTGTCAGCACTTCTGAATGGATGACACAGTTGTGTAGCCATTCAGAAGCGACCTCTTTGACCAAAGTAGTGAAACCAGAAAGTCATCTAGTCATGGCAGCTGCTTTATCTGTGCATATACAGACACACCGTGACCAATTCAGTTTTTTTTTTATATGTAATCATTCAAAGACTTGAATAGTTCCACAGCTGTGGTGCTGGTTCGCATCATAAGTGCATGTAACACACCCTCATATACATTCTCCTGAAAAAGTGAGCATTATTGCTTTGTTGTCCATAGCAATAGACTCGTCAACAGTGTCACAGTCAATCATAAATCTTCTCTCACCATTGTGCCTCAATATCCTCTGCTAGTTCATCAATTTATCAAGTTCTGGGGCTAGGCAAAAAAGAAATACAGCCTCTCCAAAAAGTTCACAATAAATGTCCTTAGCAGCAGGCGGGACAAACTCTTCACTCATCCTGAAGGGCTTGGTAGCGCCAGCACCGCACACTGCTGCTATGAATGATGCTCTCAGTGCAGACACATTTGATGACGTGGAGGTCTTCAGTGACCATTTCTTTTCACCATGCTCACTTTTTTTTTTTTTTTTTTTTAGCTCCAAAGGCTTGTCTTTCAAGGCAGCATGCTTAATCTCCTGTTGGTGAAGCAAAATTGAAGGTTTCTTAGCTTTGTTGGGTAGCCAATCACCAAGTGTGACACAGAGCAGGCCTGGAGAATGTGAATCCCCTGCTGCAACAGACCCAGAATTTAAGTGGGGTTCTTGGTATTTGATTTTAAACACAGCTTTCTTTTTGTTGAAAGTCTTAGAATCTTCTACTCTCTCATCAGTGGTTCTTTCCCTTTTTCAAAGGCACTCTCCAGTGCTGTTTCTATTTTACTCATTTTGGCTGGGCTTACTTAGCGAGCAGGCTCACCACAACCGTTCAGATGCATGATCGGTGTGGGAAAGAGGTGAAGAGAGAAGTGGTAAATAAAAGAATGGGTGGGCCACGTGCAGGCCGAAGTGTCTGATTCTAACTTACAGAGTGTCACCACATGCAATGCACAATTGAAAAGTGTTGACTTGCTTGCCACTATGACGCTGGCCACCAAATGCAGCTCAACTGTCACTTGCTACTCACTGATACAGTTTCAGTATGATAGCAGCTGAAACTGGATGAAGCGTAGCTGGCCTGCCCACAGCTCACACACTGCTCAGCAGCATGTTGTTAATAGGCCACAAACTTGTACCACCCAGTTTATTGAGCATTCTGGCTTAAGCAATAAAGATCATTAGAGGAGGAAGGTCAAGATTCAGGTATGGGCAGGGCTGGTTCTTTCTATAGGCATGCAAATCTGTTTCTTGCCTTTCCCTTAGTTTCTGGCAATTGCCCAAAACCGTGGCATTCTTTAGCTTGTGGTATTGTCACCCAGTCCTCACACGGCACCCTCTCCAGCATCTCAGTGTGTGTGTAAATTTTCCCTTTTCATGAGGACACCAGTCATATTGAAGTCAAGGCCACCATACCCCAGTATGACATCATCCTCACTTAGGTAATTATATCTGCAATGATTCTAAATCCAAATAAGGTCACATTCCAAAGTCCTGAGGATGCTTGATGTATGACTTTGTGGGGACAAACTTCAGCCCACCATGTTGATTGAAAAAAAACAGGAACAGAACATACAAAGAACTCACCAAGAAAAGAGAAGAGGGGCCATTCTGGAAACAAAAGGAGAAGTGGAATGGGACAGCACTGGGAGCCAGAGGCAGGTTAGTAAGCATCTTATAAACCAAATGTAGTTTCAATCCAAGGGCCAAGCTTTTTCAGTGTAATATTTTATGGTTTGGATCTGGAATGTCCTCCAAAACCCTCATGTATTTGGATGTTGTGGATTACCTATGGATTTTATAAGCTGTGAGGTAGGGCCTGGATTACTGGAAGGATATTCACTTGTTCCAGCTTCTCCCCAAGCCCTGATCCTTCCTCTTGTTATGCCGTGAATAGCTTCTCTCTAGCTAAACCCTTCTGCCATTGCCAGCACCCATGAATGGAGTGAAACCTCCTGAAATTGTGAGTTAAAATAAACCTCTCTTCCTTTAAGTTGTGGGGAATTTGATATTGTGTCCCAGCAATGAGAAAGTAACCAAGAGAGACATTTAGCTATTAAAATGAAACAAGGAAATAATCTGCATGCCTCTCTTTCCTCCCCTACCCTCTTCCCACCTGAGCTCCTCTGACCTATAAAGATCTAGAAAGTTGACTAGGGAAAAACCAAGCCCAGAGCTTTAGGGAGTCTTCTGGGCCACATGACTTGTTCCTGGCACAACTCAAGTTACAATCCAAGGAACTGACTCATGGCCAAGTCTCTGCCTTTCACTCTATGTGCTATTTTTATTTGTCTCACTTAGAAAGTAGTTCTTCCGTTGTTATGGAATTTCTGATCATGGTTCCTTAGATCCACTGGGTTTTGTTTATTTGTTTGTTTGTTTGGTACAGGGGAATGAATGTAGACCTTGGTACATGCTAAGCAGATGGTCTAGTACTAAATTACAACCCCAGACCCTTTGTATCAATTTTTAGGAAAAAGAATTCTGTAATACTAAAGGAAGCAATGTAATCTTTATCACTACCTCTGAGGGTTTTATGTTAATCTGTCATTGGAAAAAGACTGAGCTTCTCTGTGGTGCCTCTGCCTCCCTCATGACCCTGGAAGTGCCTCTGATGTAGGGACCAGGTTGTTCTCATTTCCGTGTCCGACAGGCTACTGCATTCAGTAAACACCAAGCTAACTGAGGATCAGTGACTGCCTGTCGGCTCAAAAGGCCTCTCCTTGGGTGTGTCCTCTGGGGGCTGGAAAGGACACTGTGGACATAGTTTTAAGCTTGGCCTGGACGTGGTAGCTTTGTCAGCCAAAAAGTGGCTTAGAACAACATCTAGGAGGTTCCCACTACTCCAGACAAAGATCCCATGGTAAGTCCAACACTCAGGAGTGACTAAGTAAAAAATTCAAATGCACATCAGAAATCTCAAACAAAGTTTCTATAAAAAAGACACCATCCAAGCCAAACATGGTAGTACGTGGATGTAATCCTGGCACTCTGGGAGGCTGAGGCAGGATGATTATGATTTTCAAGCCCCACCTTAGCAAGTAGGTGACTTAGTGAGAACCTGTCTCAAAATAAAACATAAGAAAGGGCTGTAGATGAAGCCAGTGTGAAGGCCTTGAGTAAATACCAAGTACCACCAAGACAAACAAACAAACAAACAAAGAACAATAACAAAAACCCCAGGCAATCCAGATGCCACACAAAGAGAGGAATAGACTTGGGTGAAAAAATATATATACAGCATGCCTATAATCCAAGCATTCAGGAGGCTGAGGCAGGAGGACTGCCATGAGTTCAAGGCCAGCTTGGGCTACATAGTGAGTTCAGACCAACGTGGACTATAGAGCGGGATCCTGTTTAAAAAGAAAAAAAAAAAAAAAGAAAACTAAACTTCTCCACAAACTTTTTAAAAAATACATAACTTTTAAAAAGTTAAAAGACATGGCTGACTGTAATAAAGTATTTACATTTTAATGAAGATTTAATATTCTAAATATATATGCAGAGCCAGAAAGAGAAAAACAAACTCAGAAGGAAAGAGACACTCCAGATGAACAAGTCACTGGCACTGCAGCAGAAGGATGATGGCTGACAAGCCAATCACAGGCGCCCACGAGATCCAGGAAATGCAAATGAAAAGTGCAATAAGGAATCTTGCTGATGGGATTGGCAAACTTTGATGTTTGGTTTCCTAAGGGAAGGTGGTAAGGGTCGTTCCTGGTGAGCATGCAGCTTGCTCTGGTTTTAGAGAGAGACTGACAGCGTCTACAAAAAATGAAAGAATAAGCTCATAATTAGAGAGCTCAGTCATAGGAATCAGCTCCAGCGATAACAGGCCAGCCAGCCTTAACTCTTCCTGTGCGCACAGAGCACTGCCCAGAGCCCCTCGTGCTCTTTGTGCACAGGACGGTCAGTGGAATATAGAACAATAATTACCTCCATTTTTTAGAAGAAGAAACTGAAGTTTAGGGAAGTGAGGCAGCCTGTCCAAATGTTCACAGCCAGTCACCAGGGAAGCCAGAATTTAAGCCCAGGAAGTCTGATTTCAGGCCCTGTCCAAGTAATTCTTACCTGGAATGATGGTTCATGTGCAAGAGCGTATGGACACATCCTCTAGGGTCATAGTAGGAAGGTTCAGTCTAAAGTCCTAACATGACTGAGACAAACGACATCAAGATGGTCCCTAGAGAGAGGTGACATGGAGGGACAAGTGCTGACCAGATAGAAGGCCTGGCTGGATGCAAGCTTCAGCTCTGGAAGTTAGTAAGACCTTGGGAATGGTACAGAATCTGGGCTCAGTTTCCTCACCCGCAAAAGATGATGTTGGATTAGACAACTTTTTTTTTTTTTTTTTTTTTTTTTTTTTTTTTTTTTTTTTTTTTTTTTTTTTTTTTTTTGAGACAGTGTCTCACTGTGGAGCCCAGGCTGGTCTTGGACTCACAACAATCCTCCTCTTTCAGCCTTCCAAGTGCTGAGATTACAGGCATGTGCCACTACATCCCGTTTATGTGGTGCTGGGGAATCGAACTCCGGTACTTAGCACTTGACTTAGTGCTTGTTAACCACTGAGCCATTTCTCCAGCCCTAGAAAACTTTTAATGTCCTTTCTACCTCAACTATTCTTTTTACTTATAAGATTTTTTTAATCAACTACCTACCTATCCATTTATGTTAGTAATTTTTCGGGAGGGGGGGATATAAATACCATATACATAAGAAACTTATTCTAACAACAGAGAACACACGGTGGAAGTTTCCCTCCTGCCTGTGACCCCGCGCACTCCAGCTGCGGCTGTATAGTAACAGTACTCTGTTGTGTGTCATGTTCTCCGAGCTGCCCTTGTTAATGTAACTGTCTAGAAATGGATCTGTTGGGCGAGAAGATGTGTGCATTTTGTAATTTAATATTAACAGATGCTGCTAAGCTGTGTACCTAAGAGGAAAGTGCTTATTTCTCCAGTTCTTTAATAGCTTGTATCATCGGATTTTTCATTATCTGTTGTTCTGTGAGATCAAAAAAATGTACCTGCTGGGTACAGTAGTCCTAGTTACTCTGAAGGCCGAGGCAGGAGGATCCCTTGAGCACAGGAGGTCAGGGCCAGCCTAGGCAACATAGCAAGACTTTGTTACAAAACAAACAAACAGGGCTGGAGGAATAATAGCTCAGCGATTAAAGATTAATGTGCTTGCCTCACAAGCTTAAGGCCCTGAGTTGATTCCTCAGCATCAAGTAAACTGGGCGTGGTGGAGCGGTCCTGTAATCTCGCACTCGGGAGGCTGAGGCAGAAGGACTGCCTTGTGTTTAAGGCCCGACTGGGCTTTCGTAGTGAGTTCAGGATCAGCCTGGACTACAGAGTGAGACCTTGTCTCAAAACAAACAAGCAAACAAACAAAAATCTTACCGTGGTTTTACTCTTTCCTTGGATATGAGGTTGAGACTCTTTAAGATACCTAAGAGCATTTGTTATTTCATGAATCATCTACTCATGTACTTTACCCTACCATTTTTCTTGGAATGAAAAAATGGGACACACTTAACAACTCTCTCATAGAGAGATGAAACTTGAAGGACAGGGCTCCTTCAGTGGCTGGACTACAGGTGGGTGTGGGAGGTATGACAATGCGGAATGGCCCAGGCAGAACTCAGGAGTGAAAAGGGAGGGGTGTTTGCAGAACTGAAGTGTTCATCTGTGACCAATCAGCTGAGAGTGGCTGTCACCTCCCAAGACAGTTAAAGCAGCCTCGGCAAACAAACAAAGAGGAATATACCCAGGGCGGAGACCCAGTGAACCACCAGGCCTAGGAATGTACTGGCTGGCCCTTTGTAGACAACACTTGCTGATTCTTTGGAGAGAATGAACAGAAAAAGAGGTGGTCAAGGAGGGGCCCTCTGGGAGTGGGAGGAGACACAGACAGACCAGGGGTAACGGGGAAGAGTCACAAGGGTTTGCCGGTGGAGGGGTAAACAGGGTTGAGTGTGGCCAAGGGCCAGGCAAGTTATCCAGGTGAGATCCTGGCCGTGAGGAAGCTGGTCACTCAGCAGAGAAGTCTTGAAGGAGTTTAGATATGGACTTTTGAATCATAGGGTAAGATAAAAACAGAAAAAGGGAGGGAGGCGAGGTAGGTGTGGGGGAGACCTTGTCCTAGGATGTGAGTGCCTAAGGCAGCCCCTGGAGCAAGCCTGTCACCCCAGCATTGAAGTCTTTGCAAGTTTGAGTACAGCCAGGGCAACTCGGTGTCTTGGCCAGACCCTGTCTCTGAGTCAAAACCAAAAAACAATTAGGAAATGTAGTATATAGTACAAAGGCCTTGGGTTTTATCTCTAGCATGGCAAAAATAAATACATAAATAAAATAAAAATTAAACAGAAATAAATTGACTTGACTTCAAGATAAGTAATTAATATTAGAAATGTGAGCATTGTTTTTATTACTCACTTATGTAAACTTAGGGCCTGTTGGACCTAAGTGATGGATATTTCTTTTTGTTTAGTTCTTGTTTGAGATAGGGTCTTGCTCTGCAGCCCAGCCTGGTCGTGAACCCCCTAGCTCAAGGCAATTCTCCTGCCTCAGCCTCCCAAGTGCTGGGATTACAGGCACGCACCACCTAACCCGGCTTTATGTGGTACTGGGGAATTGAACTCATGGCTTTGTGCTTGCTGGCCAAGGGGCAAGCGCTTTAACCACTGTGCCATGCATCCAGCCCTGCATGTGGGCATTTCTGTGTCTTGCTCTCTAACGACCTTCGGAGCAAGCCGCCTGTGCTCCCAGGTAATGGAGGAGGCAGCGGATGCTCAGAAGAAGAAAATGCAACCAGGACACCAGGACGGCGTGGGCCAACGGCTCCAGTTTTGCGTCCCAGCTCTTTGGCCGACACTCTTGTCTTCAGCACACTGGGAGCCCCTGACGCCTCGGTAATGTCTAGCAGATCTCGCACAAATGTTTCTAATAATTATGTACTTCATTTCCAGCTTGGTATTTTCTTCTTCTTCAACCTTCTCTTTCCATTACCCTCTTTCATTTTGGTAAAATCAACCTAACGAATGTATAATTTATACCCAGTAAAATGCCCCTTTTAAGAACATAGTTCGTCAGATTTTAACAGACATAGACCTTTGTGCAATCACTGTCATAATCAAGATTTAGAACATTTCTGTCACCCCAACATGTTCTCTTCTAGCTGGGCCTGGTGGTGCAGGCCTGTAAGCTCACTCAGCCCTTTGGGAGGCTGAGACAGGAGGGTCTCAACTCCAAAACCAGCCTGGGCAATTTAGAGACTTAGCAAGACCCTGATTAAAATAAAAATGGGCTGGAGATATACCTTAGTGTGAAGGCCAGAGCTCAATTCCCAGTATCACCCAAAATAATAATAATAATAATAATAATAATAATAATAATAAATCTCTTTCCACCTCCACCTCCACCTCAGACCCCAGGCAACCACTATCTGCATTGTGCCATTGTTTATTTTTTCATTGTATACAGTTTCATATAATGAGATTATAGAAATATACTTTTTGGTATTTGGATTCTTTTACTTAACAAAGATTTTAAAATTCATATGTGTTCTGTGTACAAGCAGTTCATTCCTTTTCCTTGTTCAATAGTATTCCATTATATAAACAGAGTTATTATCGGTTCACTTGTCAATAGTTTGGTTATTTTCTGTTCTGTGTTTACCATTATAAACAAAGATGTTGTAGCCATTTGTATACAAGTCTTTGTGTGGCCTATTTTCATTTCTCTTTGGTGAATAACTAGGAGAAGACAGACTAGATCTAAGGTTAATATAACCTTAGAACTATTTTCCAAAGTAGTGGTGCCATTTGGTACTTCTAATATTAAAGCAAGAGAATTCTAGTATCTCTGCTTCCCTTCCCACTAATTGGTGTTGTTGTTAGTTTTAAAAATTTTCACCATTTGCTTGGCTATGTAGGCGTATCTTATTGTACTTTTATTTCGCATTTCTCTTATGAATGAAAATGCCGAGCATTTTTATGTGCTTATTGTCAATTCTATATCTTCTTTCTTTTTGAGACAGAGCCTTGCTCTGTAGTTCAGGTTGGTCCTGAACTCACTTTGTAGCCCAGGCTGACCTCAAATTCATAGAAATCCTCCTGTCTTAGCCTCCAGAGTGCTGGGATCATAGGTGTGTGCCACCGTGCTCTGTTTAAGTGGTACTGGGGAAGTGGGGAATCGAACTCAGGTCCTTCTGCTTGCTAGGCAAGCACTCTAACCACTGAGATATTCTTCCCACTCCAATTCTGTATCTTCTTTGGTAAAAAGTTAAAGTTGCCTTCCATTTAAAAAAATTAAATTTTTGACTTCCTATTGTTGATTTGTGAAAGTTCTTTATATATTCAGACTCTGGGCCTTCTTCAATTCTTTCTGACATATATAAATATCAGAAGTTAAAGTTTTGGTAGAGTTTGATTTAACTTTTATTTTGTTGTTCATGCTTTTGTGTCTCTCTGAGGCATCTTTGCCCACTCAAGATTATAAATATATTTTACCTATTTTTTTTTCTTCAGTAGTATTTTGGTTTTAACTTTCAGGTATAGATGTTTGATTATTTCAAGTTAATTTGTAGGAGCGAGTGCAGATTGAGTCAGAGTCTCACTATATAATCTCAGCTGGCCTGAATTCACATTCCTCCTGTCTCAGCCTCCTAAATAAAGCCTCTGCCACCATGTCTGTCTTCAGGTTAATTTTCTGTAATATGATGTCAAGTAATAATTAAGGCTCAAGCTTTTTTCCCCCACAAAGATATCTAGTTCCTCAGCACATAATGTGGAAAACATATCCTCTGACATTGAATTATCTTGACAATATTATCAAAAGGCAAGTAGCCATGAGATTCCAAACTTGATATTCTATTTCATTAACTTATTCATCATCCTTACATCACTATCATACCATCTTAATTACTATAGCTTTATAATTAGCATTGGAATCAGTGTACTTCCTCTAATTTTGTTGTTCTTTTTCAAAAATTTGAGGCTCTTCTACGTCCTTTAACATTTCACACGGATTTTATTTATTTATTTATTTATTTATTTTTGAGAGAGGGCTTCATTGTAGCTCAACTGGTCCTGAACTCTCTTATGGAGCCCAGGCTGGCACTGAACTCATAGCAATCCTCCTGCCTCAGCCTCCCAAGTTCTGGGATTACAGGTGTGCACCACCACATCTGTTTTATGTGGTGCTAGGGAATCAAACTCAGGTACTTAGCACTTGCTGGCAAGTGCTTTAACCACTGAGCTATTCCTCCAGCCCTTCACAGAAATTTAGAATGAGCTTGTCAGTGTCTTCAAAAAGTGTGCTGAAATTTTAATAAGGATGCCTTGAATCCACAGATTGGTGCTTTTTCATTGAAAGAAAAACATTCAACCCAGGAGAGGTGGTACATGCTGCCAGCCCATCTATGTAAGAGGCTGAAGCAGGATTAAAATAGGAGGTCAGCTGGGTGACACGGAGAGACCCCATTTCAAAACAGAAAATTGAGAGGGTTGAGGATATAGCTCAGTAACAGAGCATCCCTGGGTTCAACTCCCGGTACCACAAAAAGTAGAATAATAAAGTAAAATGAAGAATACCATTTAGAGCTTGTAGGCTTTTATGTATAATTGCCTGTATGTTCTGAGATATTTTTATTGTGAGCTCATATTCCTTGAAATCTGTCTCTGGTAATTTTGAGGACTAAATGCAAATGTGTTTTCCAGAGAAGATTTGTGTTTATTTTTTCCGAGGATTACTGGGAAATCCTGGCACCATTTACTGCCCCAGATTAAACTAAAATTTAAACAAAAATACTTTCTCTTTTTGTTGTTGTAAAATGGTGCCCAGTTCTATTCATTTCGCTCTTTCAGTTTTCCCATGGCTAGAGGGGTTAGGCAAGTTGACATGTTTATGCCACTATGTGTGTGTATAAAATAAAGAAATTATAAAAACGTATTTTTTTTTCACGTAAGATGAACCACCTGGAGGGCTGGGGATGTAGTTCAGGGGTAGAGTGTGTGCTCAGCATGCACAAGGGCCTGGATTCCACCTCAGCACTTGTGTGTATGTATGAGAGCCATCAGTTGGGGACAGAGTGGGGTCAGCCAATTCAGTGAGAGTGGTCCTTATAAAGGAAGATGAGCATTGTTAGAATGATAGAGCAACTTTATTATGAATCTGGAGCCAATCAGCCGACCATCTTATTACAAATGGAATATAGATGTAAAGATAGATAAATAGCTCCTGATATTCCCCCAAGGGGATGTGCGGAGGCGTGTTTTTGTATGACAGTGTTAGCTGAGGAGGATGCAGAGGAAGAGATGGGCGCTGGGTAATCTTAGCTAGTTGAAGTGTAGACCAGCTCGGGGAGAGGCAACAAATGCAAGCAGAAAAATGTGTGCTGCACCTGCAGGGGATTTTATTGGGTTCCCTTCCTAATTTCTGAGGGTGTGTTTTCCATAAGGCAGTATGAACAACTCCAGTATGTCATAGATCCCTAGCCTAGTACTTCACAGACTTTTCAGTGAAGTAATTTTCTGAATATCTTGTTTAAATATAGGTTCTGAGCTGGATACAGTGGTACAAGCCCATAATCCCGGCATTCCTGAGAGACTCAGGCAGGAAGATTTTGAGTTTGAGCCCAGCCTGGGCAACTTAAAAGTTTAGTGAGACTATTTCAAAAACAAACAAAAAAAGGAAAAGGGGCGTGGAAGTAGCTCAGGAGAAAGGCCCTGGGTTCTGTCCCTAGCACTGAAGAACAAAAGCGCTGAGTTCTATTCCCTGGTACCATAATAAACCAGGCATGGTGGCACAGCACTCAAGAGGCCGAGGCAGGAGGATTGCAGCTAGCTGGATTACATAGTGAGGTCAGGACCAGCCTAGATCACAGAGTAAGACTCTGTCTCACATAAATAAATAAATAAATAAATAAATAAATAAATAAATGGTAAAGCCTCAGAAGAATGTCTACCTTACAGTTTATATTTGTCTGCCTGAAATTCCACCTCCAGCACCACTTCTTTTTACTTCTTTCTGGTGCTGAGGTCAAATCCAGAGCCTCTCACACACCAAGCACATACTCATCCACTGATCTACATCTCTTGCCCCAGAGCTACTACTTAAAGTACAAATATCATGAATCATTAACATTTCAATGTGAATTTATCAGATCTTTGTTACTAGATGGCAACAGTTTACAGACAAGAAATGAGCAAATTTTCATTGAGAAAATGCTTTCCAGGGGTGTAGCTTGGTGGCAGGATGCATCCTTAGCACGTGTAAGGCCTTAGCTGAGCCCCATAACTAAACAATAAAAGAGAAAGAAATGATTACTCAAAACCACCTTAGCTGAATTCCACCTCATATCATGGAGACATAATCCTACAGGAACTAAAAAGGAATAATTATATAATACCAAACCACAGTGTGCCAGACACACAAAAGACAGTGGTGCTTTTTATTTGGAACCTGATTTTGTGATCAAGGAATTTCAGGCCTTATGAGAAAAAAAGGTTTGAAAGAGAAGCAGCGAACTGGTTTGGTGTGATGTCACATGATCTTATTTAGTCTTTAAAAACCACTTCGAGGGGGTTCAATTCTCATCCTAATTTTACATGAAGGGCTAGTAAGGTCTACAGAAGTTCCCTTTCTTTCTCTTCTTTCTTTTTTTCTTTCTGAGGTGGCATATTGCTAGACATCCCAGGCTGGCTTTGAACTCAACATGCAGGACCCAGACTAGCCTTCAACTCACCGTCCCTTTGGATCAGCCTCCCAAGTGCAGGGATTACAAGCATGCCCTCTCACATCCAACTCGATCTTTACATTTCTTGAAATCTCAGCTTCAAGTTGCAGCCCTATCTATTAACAAATATTCCTAAATTTTCATTTGTCCAACACATTGATCAAGTTCTCTTTGTACCATGCACCATGCTATAAGCTCGATACACAAAAAAGAAGAGAGTACAGATGATGGTAGGGGATGTGTTCAGAATGTGCAAGGCCAGTTCTGGGTGTGGCAGAGACCTGTAATTCCAGCCCTCTGGGGGCTGATGCTAGAGAATTGCAAATTCGAGACCAGCCTGGGTAACTTAATGACTTAGTGAGACCATGTCTCTAAGTCAAAAATAGAAATGGGCCGGGGATGGGGCTCAGTGTGAAGGCTCTGAGTTCCATCCCCATCCCCATTCCCATCCCCCAGTGTATATGCATGGGTGTGCATGAGAAAGAGAGACAGACATACAGACAGACACACACACACACAGCACACACACGGCAGAGTTGATGTCTTTATACCAGCCTTATCTAGAAAAATGTCTAGTGATCACTTAGTAACTACACAAAACTATTTTGAAGGCAGACGTCTGTAGTCTACGGAAAGAAAGTGGAGCCGTTTTGTGGCTGAGTCCAGCCCCCACAGTAGTAAGGAGACAGCGGCTTGTGGCCTTGGTGAGAGGAAGGCAGTCTGCAGCTCACCAGCAACCCAGGAAGCAGCCTTAGGGATTGCAAATCCAAAGCTAGAAAAACTGTTGGCTGGCTGGTTCTGAAATGTTCCAGTCATGGCTGGTGCTCTGGGGAGGAGGAAACCCGGTAGAAATTCAGCAGGCCTAGGAGAGCTAGGTCATGTGTCTGTGTCCCGGAGTGAGGCATTCCTGTGAAGGCTGTATCTTGTCTCCATAATGGTGAAAAAGGACAGTCTTCACAGGGCAGCCTCAGAGGGTGAGGCCCTCGGCTCTAAATCTCTTTCTCTCCTTTCCAGGTCAGCATTTGAGATCATAAATGATGTGGGACCCTGTGAGGTCTTCACACAGCTTCATTCTCTCTAGTTGCTTTGATCAGAACGTAACATGAATAAAGCAGATAAATCCTGAACAGGAAGGTTTCCTTCAATAAGTGGTGGGAAGTTTCAGGGGAGATCTCTGCACAAATCAAAACACTCTCCAGTGAGAAACAATTATTTGGACATTTATCTGCATAAAACCCTTTGGTGATCCCAGGCCTTTTAAAGCAGACCTGTTACCCTAGCACTCTTGGGAGGCTGAGGCAGGAGGATTATTGCAAATTTGAGCTCCATTTGAGCAATTTAGCAACTCAGGAAGACTACCCGTCAAAATTAAAACTAAATAATGGGCTGGGGTAGCTGAGTGTGAAGGCCCTGGGTTAGATGTTCGCTTAGCACTACCAAAACCAAACAAAACACCTGCAAATACTTCTAGTGATCCCTACAGTTAATCCTCTGCATCCATGGACTCAATCAACTGGGATTGAAACTATTTCTTAAAACTCTGCCTCTGTACTGAGCATGTAGAGACCTTTTTGGTCACAATTTTCTAAACACTGGTATAACAACTGTTTGCCTAGCATTTGCATTGTATGAGATATTATAAACCATCTAGAGATGATTCAAAGCATATAGGACAATGTGCACAGATTGTGACAAGTATTTTAGCAGCTTATATAAGGGACGTAAGCATCTTTGGATTTTGGTGTCCATGAGCAACTGATCCCCCGTGGATACCAAGGGACTCCTCTAATTAGAGTGGAGAGTGAGGAGTTTTCTTAGAACATGTTCCCCAGGGTGAGTAACAAGCAGACGAGCTTCTCTGCAGGAATTGCATATGGCGCTGCTGAAATGCTCTCTTCCATAAAGCCAAGGGAGCATCTGGGAGACTGATGCCCAAAGGGGCAGCAGGTGCCGGGGAAGACAGCGGGAGACAGCCGTGTGGACAGGCTGCTTGACAGTGATTGCTTTATTCCAAGAGGAACAGGAAGTCAGAGCTGGGACAAGAGGAGAGGAAACTCGGATGGCAGGTGCTTTGAAATCAAAAAGCAAAAGGGAAGCCAGAGACGCTATGTGCGTCGCAGAAAGAGAAGCCAATGGTGAAGGTGGCGGGCTTCTTCTTAGCTGGGGGCCCAGGAATCTTGATCTGTGCTGTGAGGGCCCAAGTCTGTTCCCCGGCAGCCTGTGCTCCTTTCATCTGACACTGATTGATAGGCTCATTCATTTTTTTCATTCAGCAATTATGACCAAGAATCTACGATCATCAGGCATCCTTCCAAGTTCTAGAGATACAGCAGTGAAGAAAACAGATCCCCTGCTCTCCCTGGAAGGAAGGGGTCAGCCAGAAACCGGTCCATTGAAGGGAGCAAGGGACTGTTTCAGAGGAGACTGCACAAAATGAGAGGGATGGTGACACGTGACCCGGATAGACTGCCTGCTTTATAGAGAGGCTCCAGGCGTCTCTGAGGACGGTTACTGGAGACCTAGGTCAGGGACAGCTGAGCCTGAGCGGGTCCGCAGGGAGGGAAGCTCCACCTCCTATGGGCACGCTCCCATCAGGTTCTAAGGCCTCTTCACCCCTCTTCCCTTCCTGCTGCTGCTCGCCATTTCAAAGCCATCTCCCAACAACCCACTGTGCAACAGGTGCCCATCCTCGGGAGAATGGTCTTCAACTAAATCAGTCATGGCTGTCAAAAATATTGGGCTGGAGGAAGGGTGCAGCAGCCGGAATGCTTACCTAGCAAGCACAAGGCCCTGAGTTTGATTCCCCAGCACCACAAAAGCTGGGCGTGGTGGTACACGCCTGTAATCCCAGCACTCCAGAGACTGAGGCAGGAGCATCTTCATGAGTTCAAGGCCAGCCGGGGCAACATAGTGAGTTCAGGACCAGCCTGGACGACCAAGCAAGACTCAGTCTCAAAAAAAGAAAAAAATTACATTGGGGACTGCTGCCTCAGAGGAAGAGAGAGTAGGCTCTGCCGATTCTGTGTAGGCGGACACATCACAGACTCTAATTCCAGTGGACCCGGGAGGGCCCAGAATCTTCTATTACCGCTTCACTGTCCACACCACAGGCGTAGCTCATAAAATATTTGTAATGGGCCTCAGCAATACTGTATTTGTTGGCTTGTTTTTGCACCACTTAGCATCCAACCCAGAGATATTTGCCACAGAGCTAAATCCCCAGCCTTTTTATTTATTTATTTTTAAAATTTTAGGTCAGGATCTTGATAAGTTGTCCAATGGGACTTGAACTTGCAATTCTTCTGCCTCAGCCCCCTAAGTGGTAGAATCACTGGCGTGCACCGCTGAGCCTGGGTGTTCTTTATTTAATGAAGCAGGAGATGCGTGTGTATGCACACGCGCGTGCGCACAACAGTGGGGACCCAAGGCAGGGCCTTGTGTATGCCAGGCAAGTGTTCCAGTGTGAGCTACATCCCCAGATCTACTTACGTTTTATTTTGAGGCAGGGTTAGAATAATTTTGAACTCGCAGTCCCTCTCCTCAGCCTCCTGAGTGGCTGGGATTAGGCATGTGTAGCACTTCACTAAGCTGTATGTTCTTCCTCTTCCCTTCTTCTTCTATGCCTTAGCTTACAAATTAATTGATACTACAACTGAATTCAGATAAAACAGGATGGGTGAGAGCTCACTAGGAATAAAGGGAAGGGCGGAGTAGTCCAAAGAGAGGAAACAGTATGTGTAAATGTCCTGAGGTAGTCCGCTCATCTTGAAGATGCCACTTTCCAGGTGATACCTAATGCCTTGAACCTCTACATACAAGAATATCTTCTCCTTAGTGTATGCCAAAGCTGTTACTTTCATTCTCCTCACAGGTCTTGTGGAGTGTGCATGTCCTTTGTCTCCCTGTCACATGCTTTGCTCAGTGTGTGCAACACGCTGATATGTGTTTATATTGGATGCAGCCCTTTTGATTTCTTAAATCCCTTTCTCAAGCCCTGAAACTATTTTTTACGGCTCTGATGTGCGTCTCCCTGGAGTCCTGAGGGCGACTGGCCTCTGCCTCTGCATTCCTCTTCCCTTGCTTCACTGCCAGGCCTGGCCAGGATTTATTCAGTGACATCTGGAAAATAACTTTCCTGCTCCATGTTTTAGCTTTGAAAAAATACATGCCAATAGATTGTGTCACAGTCATATTGTCATGGCCTCAGTTTTAAAAGATGTTCATGATGCTTTAAAGAAAATTTTTATCTTTTGTCTCTCTGTGAATATATGTTTGCAATACATTCCTCTTGGGGACCCGGTGCATGCACATGTCGTCTCTTCGTCACTTTTACTTCCCTTTATCACCCCAGATCCTCTTCCCATCTCCACATAGTCTGCCTCTCTTCTTTCCTTCATCTCCCTTTTATTTTGTTCCTGGTATTATTTCTGTTTTGAGTTTCTCGTGTAAGAGAAACCACACAATATTTGAATGAAAATATTATATAATTAAATATTCCTTTGTAGTAGATGGCGTGGAGAAGCTAGAGAATAATTACAGGCATACCCTCTGAAAAATTACATGGAAATTCTCATAGCACAGTTATATGAAGCTGATTATTCACGTCAAAAATCTCTACTAGATTCCTTTGAATAATTTCTCCAGTGTAATCATAAAATAAGATTAAGTTTTGAAAAACTTTAGTCTATACTCAACTTTTCATTCACTGGATAAGAAGAAGCGCATCTTCACCGTCCGCTTCCCTCCTTCTGCTCATCACCCTAGGACATTCTGGGCCTCTTCCTCCTGGAACCCTGAATCTCTGACCTTCAGTTTTGCCCTGTTTATGCCCAGCTCTGTTAACCATCTTCCTGTTACTATAACAACTCATGTAATAATCAGCTCATAAATAAAAAAGATTTGCTTTGGCTCATGGTTTTCGAAGTTTTATTCCATGAATGGTTTATTCGGTTGTTCTTGAGTTTCTGGGTAGCAAATACCATGGTGGCGGTGCCACATCATGGTAGCAACATGTAGCAAAACCATTTACCTCAAGGCAGAGGCCTGAAAGGCAAGAAGAGGCGGGGTCCTAATAACTCCATTTAAGGGCAAAGCTCCAGTGAACAGAAGACCTCCTACTAGACCCCATCTCTCAAAGGTTCTACCACCTTCCAATAGTGACAAGGATGAGTGATCAAGCCTTTAACCCGTGCACCTCTGGGGATATTCATCAAAAACACAGTATGACTCATATATTTAGCCCAGCCCAGATTCTGGAACAACAGGTGCCCAGGGACACCAGACTCACGGGCCTTCCCTTGGTCCCAACCTAATCTTGCTACTATTCACCTCTTTGCTCTTTTCCCAACAAAACTCTTCAGAAAGTTGCCTAGGCTGTCTTCAATTCCTCACCTCCTTTATCTCTTGATTCCATTTTAATCAAGCAGTCATTTCTCATGGTGCTTTTGCCAAGGTCATTAGCCAAATCCAAGGGGAAATGCTTCGTCCTCAACCTATTTATTGTGGTTTGGATCTGCAGTATCCCATAAAAGCCTCATGTGCCTGTGGATACTGTGTACTGTTGGAAGCTGGGGCCTGGCTGGAAGGGGCACATGCTTGGGACTTGACCTGGAGGGGTGTGTGCTAGTTCTGCCCTTCCTCCCAGACTAGGCTCTGTTCTTCCATGCCATGAGGACCTCTGGCTCCAGCTCCAGCCCCAGTCCTGGCTCCCACTCTGGCATGTGATTCTACCATTTCTAACCACCCACCTGTGAGTGGACTGTGACCTTCTAAAACTGTAAGCTAAAATAAACCACTCCTCCCTTAAGTTGTAGATGCCAATTATTTTGCCCCAGAAGAGAAAATTTATGACACTACTTGACCTCATGGTAGCAAATCATTTCCTCAGCTGTGAGCCTCATCCATACTTGGCCTCTGGGCCTCCATTCTCTTATGTCTTTTCTTCCCTTCTCCCTGTCACTCGGTTGTTCTTCCTTATCTCCCCAATTCTCAACAGCAGAATATTTTGGGGCTCAGTTCTCAGACTTCTCATTTATTCTACAGTCAAGCTCTAAGTGATATCGTTGCCATGTGGCTTTAAATATATCATAAAACCGCTCAGTTTATACTTCAGTAGTGACCTCTTTTCTGAGCTTCAGATCCATACCATTGATGTGGACTTTTCACTGGGATATTTAAGGAGGAATCTCAAATTTAACATCTATGACTGAGCTCTGATTCCATCTCACAAAGTAGAACTTTTCACAGAATCATACCCCCACCCCCCAAAGATATCTACACCCTACTCCCCAGGATCTGAGAATGTGTTTTCTTGCATGTTAACAGAGGCTTTGCAAGTATGATTCAGCTACAGGTCTTGATAATGAGACCATTTTGGACCATGCAGTTGGCCCCAATGTAATTGCAAGGGTCCTTTAAGACAGAGGTAGGAGGACCAGAGTCAGAGAGACAAAACTATAGGTTGGATGATGTGCTTTGCATATAGATAAGGGGCCAAGAGCCAAGGAATGCAGGCAGCCTCTAGAAGCTGAGAAGACAGGGGAAGCAGAATCCTGAGTGAGGCCTCCAGAAGGTGTGTATTCCTATGAACACTGACTTTGGACCTCTCACCTCCAAAACTTTGTGTTGTGTTACGTCTTTGATCATTTATTACAGCAGCAACAGAAGACTGATACACATAGCTTTTCCCATGCAGTCATGGTGAATTCTTCTTTAAATTACTCCAGAAGAACACTGGAGTTGGCCCTGTTTTTTTTTTTTTTTTCTTTTCTCTCACATTCCACCTTTAATTCATCAGCAAATCCAACAGGCTTTGCCTTCAAAATATAATCTAGAACCCAGTAACTTTTCATGATTCTCACCAATATTGTTGTTTCCTGAGCTATCAGCACTTCTTTTTCTTGGATTACTGGAAGTAGCTTCTCATGACTCTTCTCACCTTGTCTCTCTGTAGTCTATCCCATACAGCTGCCTGTGGGATAAAGTATAAGTTGGAACTCAGCATTCCTCCCTCACAACCTTCAATAGCAAGTGGAGTAAGGAAGCAAACTAAAAGCTGAAGTCTTTACCGTGGTCTCCAAGGGCCCGTATGCTGCAGTTCCTGTTCCTGTCTCTGAGCTCATTTGCTGTCCTTCCCTCCTTGCTTACTCTGTGTCAATAACACCAGTGTGTACTTCCCAGGTCACCCTACAGGCAGGGAGGAGTGCTGCCTGCTAGCAGCTCAGGTGCTGAGGTTGAACTTTGCTGAGGAGAACCACTTCTCCTGACATCCTATCCTGCCTGTCTCATGAAACAGCACCCAATGGCTGATACAGCCATGCAAGGGCCTCCTCCATACATGTCTTCAGAACTCCCCATGTGGTTATCTGATGCATCCTATGTTGGTCAGCTTTTTGTGGCTGTAACAAAATACCTGAGAATAACATCTTAAAGGAAGAAAGGTTTATTTTGGTTCATAGTTTCGGTCTATGGTTAGCTTGCTCCACTGCCTTTCTTTCTTCCTTCCTTCCTTCCTTCCTTCCTTCCTTCCTTCCTTCCTTCCTTCCTTCCTTTCCTTCCTTTCTTTCAAGGCAGCGTCTCTCTCTGTAGCCTAGACTGGTCCTGAACTCATTATATAGCCCAAGCTGGCCATGGACTCATGGCAATCCTCCTACTTCAGCCTCCTGAATGCTGGGATTATAGCAGTGTACCACCATGCCCCTCTTTATGTGGTAGCTGGTGAATCAAACTCAGGACTTTGAGCTTGCAAAGCAAGTGCTTTAACCACTGTGCAATTCCTCCAGCCCTCTTTTAAGCCTGTGATAAGGAAGAAATATCATGGCATCAAGGTGTCGTGGAGAAAAGCTGCTCACCTTGAGGCAATGAAGAAAGAAAAGGGGGAAGGGAGAAGCTAGGGGACAATATAAAGTAAATCTCTACCCCCAAGAACCTACTCTGCTCAACTAGGTCCCTTCTCCTAAGTTTCCATTACCTTCCAATTGACCACCAAATTATAAATCCATCAAGGAATTAGTTCATTGATGAAGGTAGAGCTCTCGTGATCCAATCACCTTCCAAGAGCCCTGCCTCTGAACACTGCTGTATTAGAGACCTAGCCTTCATCACATGAGTCTTTGGAGAACATTCCAGATCCAAACCATAACACATTCACTGGTGCTGAGACACAGCTCACCTTCCTTTGCCCAGGCTTGCTTTTTTTCTCTTCCTTTCCGTCCCATGGCCTGATCCCAGAGCCCTCCCCAAGAAACATCAGATCTGCTAATTGCCATCAGGTGTTACTTTCTGGGAACCCAACCTGTGAATGTGAGCTCATTACCTTCCTTGGACCCACCAGGTACTCCCTCTGCCTCAGGGCTTTTGCAATATCTGTTACTTTTCCCTGCAGAGCTCCTCATCCACTCATTCACAAACTTATACCCACTCTTCCTTCAAGTCTCTCTTCAAATATCCCATAGCCATGACCATTCATGCTCACTCTGTGTAAAATAGCAAACGTCCTGATCATGGCCAGCTCTGTCTCCCTCATGCAGCTAAGGTTTTTCTATAGTGTTATCTTTATCACGTACGTATTTCCTTGTTTATCTCTTCCCTCTCACTATGCTCTCGCTTCACAAGAACAGAGATTTTTTCTATTTTGATCACTGCTATTTCTACAATGACTTAGAATAGTGCCTGCTTAGTACCAAGTCAGGCTGGTGCTCATCTTTCTCTGACCTGATTCTAGTCACTGCTACTATATTCCCAGTGACAAAGGTCCTACATTGGGGGCTCTCATCACTGAGCTACATCTCCAGTCCCTGGTTCCTCTGGTTCTCAACCAAAGCCTTCATGGTTTCTATATCTCCTCCACCACTAAGAGTTGCTTGGAGGTCTCTTCCTTGTCTCTCTTTTGTGTCTCTCCAGAGACCTCCTCTGGCCCTAGGGCCCAGTGTCTACAGCATTCTTAGGCTAGATTCTAGCTCCCTTTGTATTGCTGACTCCTGAAACTCTCCCCATTCCCCATTCTCATTAATGCCCCACTCATGGTCTGACCAGCCTCCCTGAAAGCCAGGTTCAAACTGTGAGCTACACCCTGACTATAACCACTGAAGAAGACATTACTACAGGGGACAAAGTTGTCATTTGGGCCAGCAGGGCCCCAGTGTGACTGTGATGTCTGTCACCCCCCAGTAGGACAGCTTTGGCAAGTCCCTCATGTCCCTGTGCCATAGCTTGCTCCCTGGTGTCGCCAGGTTGATAACATCAGCTGATCAGACATCATCAGTGATGACAGCAGTGAAGCCATGTCAACAAGCAGCTGTGCAACAAGACATGAGACATGGGAAGAGTGCCCAGCACACAGTGGAAAGCAGTCAATGTCTCCTGACTGGGCTGAAATCCTCTGAAATATCTGTCACAGCCTGTTAAATAGAGGAGCACAGCATTCTTAGAAGGAAACATTGAGGAAAGATTTGCCGTGGGAAACCAGTCAGTGTAACATGAAATTCCACAATAATTCCAGACATATTTGAATGATATGATAATCTGTGCAGCGCAGCAAAAGTATATTGTCAGACAGCTACCCTAGGCCAAGGCATTATCTCAGTATGGGGAAGCAGGGCTTCACCTCAAAAAGGTAGTTGTTCATGACCAGGTAACAAAAGCAAAACAAAAGGAATTCCTTCCCCAAGTCTCACCTTCACCAGATTTAATGAAAACAAACCTTGCCAATGTTACAAAAGCTTTTCTAGTTCCCATCACTTTGCTGTTCAAAAGGAAGAGTAATCGCTTTGAAGGGAGGGTGTGGTGTATTTAACCGAGTGCCAAAAGGAGTTCAACAAAAATAACCAACGTTGGCAGATTGCACAATTCTCAAGTTGTTTTTGTGATGGCCAATGTTTTTCTTTTTTATTCCACTTTCTTCCCTCTCGAAATGGCAAACAATCTCCACTGAATAGAACTCTGTCCAGTACAATCCAGTTAGCTCACACTGAGTGCATGGCATCAATGAGAGGTGCTGTGTGGACACTCTTTCTTTCAATGTATCCCCAGCATAGCAAAGATGGGAAAGGAACTGCTGTTGGGGACGTTCATTTGTAATTTGTACCCTTCATCTGCAAAAGGAATCTACAATTACAGACAAAGGCAGCCATGATTTTTGAGGTCTGAGGCATCCTCTCTTGAAGAATCAAAACATGTATAGACACATTGTGAAAGTGTTTAATATTCTATGTGACTTGGTAGAAAGCTGCTTTGTGCAACCCGGTGAGCTGTTTCATGGCAGTTTGGCAGCTAGTCTCTGGTGGAAGATGTCATATGTGTGTTCCCCTCTCTGCAATCAGCAGGCACTCATTACCAGCTGCATTTTTGCTGCAATACTTTCAGGAAGAATGCATTTAAAGTCTCTGTTGATTGCTCTTTAATCTGCACTGTGTTGGGAGTGGAATTGAATTTGACAGACCCAGTCTCTCGTCTCAACCCCCTTTAGCTATTCCAATTGATAGGGATGAAAATTGCATCCTGGAGGATTCAGAGCATGTGTCCAAGGAGCCAGGTAAATTCCTTCTTCATATTCAGCCCAGGAATGTTCAGAGATCTCCGATTTCCTCTTGGGAAGTTTGAGTACAGAGGTCAAGAGGGATATTTGAGGCAAAGAATATTTCCCAAGAGAAAAACTATGGCATTAAAACTTAATTTTTTTTTAAGAAAAAGCTTTACTTGCTTGTAGTTAAAAAAAAGTTAAAGTTAACCAGGACAACTGAAGAGTTGGTCTCCCTCACATCTGTAACCTCCTGTAAGCTCCTGGCCCCCACCTCCCTGCCGGATGCAACCCCACTTATCAATTTGTGAATCTTCCCAGTGTCTCTGCATCTATAAGAGGAGCTTTGATTTTTGAAATGCATTTTTATATGTTCAGCTCAAGTGGTTCATAGATGCCTTTTCCAAGTAGCTCTCCATGGCAACATAACTCTGGAACACACACCCGGACATACACATGTACACACAGCCATTCTTTTAAGCAGAAAATGGAGGGGAAATGATGCAAGAGAGAGTGGATAGAAGGCACATTACAGTAAACCGCAGTGGTTAGTGGCTTCTCAGATGGTTCTAGACAGCTTTTTATACAGAAATAGCTCAGTGAGAACACCCCAGCCTACTCAGCCTACAGAACAGATCCCAGGAACCTGCCTTCATGCAGACCTTCCCTCGGAGCTCAAGTCCAAACACATCAGAGCTTGGCAGGATGGGCTGCACAGGGACGTTCGTGTACAGACAGACATGCCAGCTCCTCAGGAACTCCTTGTCCTTTCCCCAGGAACTAGAAGAGTTTTCTTGCAGCTCACACCTGCTCCTCCCCCACCCAGACCACAGGCAGAAGTGGAAAGCCCCTCAAGTTTTCTTTGTTCTAAGGGTGACTAAAAACCTAACTTGATTGGCCCTGGGTAGTGCAGGTTTCTGGGAGGCTGAAGTAGGAGGATTGTAAATTTGAGCTCAGTCTGGGCAACTTAGTGACCTAATGTGATACTGTCTTGAAATTAAAACTTAAAAAATGGGCAGGTCTCGCTCTCTCTCTCTCTCTCTCTCTCTCTCTCTCTCTCTCTCTCTCTGTACTTCACAGAAATAAATTAAGAAAAATCATTCAGTCTATGACATGATCCTGAATGAAGTTAATTGATGTATATAGTTCTGTTGAAATGTGAAAAGTGTGTTTGTTGTTAGCATCAGAGGTAGCTGGATGGGAGTGGTACAGAGTAACTTGATACACTGTCATTCTAGAAACTTTCCATAGGTGAAGTGTGGGTTAAGGACGTTTGGGTACTTTTTACCTAAGTATTGCTATAGCATAAGAAGCACTGTCATGATTATTAGGAAAAATCAGTTCACATCCAGGAGCCTGGGTACAAATCTCTCACAGAAAGCTATTCTAGCAGAGAAAGGGAAACGGATAGACAAGCAATGTTTCCACTGCACAGTAAGATATACTTAAAAGCGCAAGTCTTACTCTTGGTCAAAGAAATATTTACTTGGTTGTATGGTTTTGGGGACACTAGAAAGATCACTCTTCAAGAAAATCCTCCTTTATGGATACAAAAACTGGGGTCTCTATACACAATGGAGCACGACTCGTCTGTAAAGACAGATAGCTTTGAGGCTTTTGTGGGTAAATGGATGCAACTTGACACCATTATGCTTAGTGAGGTGAGTCAGACACATGAGGGTTTCTCTAATATGAGAAACCCAGAATACAGGCATTTTATAGAACTAAATGGGGAGCGGTACAGTGGGAGCCGGAGGGAAAGGAGAGAGTATGGGAGGGTCAAAAACAAAGAGGGGAAGAGTTTGTAATTTTGATGCAATATGTGTGTGCACAAAATACTCTAGGGTAATGTAAACATTATGTATCCCATGTATACATATTAATGAAAGAAAAAAAAAGAATATCCTTCTTTGTCTGATGCTAGTGCCTGAAAATCCTTTATGGGTTGAAAGAGCCTTAAATTTCACAAAATCAGATAAAGTGTAATAAGCAATTTCCCCTGAGAAGAACAGCAGTGGTCACAATGCTCATTTCCTGAGCACTTGTGTAGGGCCAGGGCTTTACTTTCACTCCCACTCAAGACTTTCTATGTGGATTCTCTTTTAATACCTGTGGGAGCCCTTACCTCTCTGACTCATGCCTTGTGTGCTGCCTTCCCCTTTAACCTGGGCTGGCCCATGACTCACCTGTAACTAATAGTAGGGGGCAGACGTGACACTGTGTGGTTTCCCAAGGTTGTATCTGGAGAAGCCTTATGGTTCTGTCTTGGTTTCTTGGATGGCTAGTAATGGAAGAAGCTAAAAAAAAAAATTTCCAATACTTGCAAGGCTGCTGTGTTGCGAAGGAGCTCTGTGTGGTAGCTGAGGGGGGAAAGAGATGCCTGGCCAACCCTCACCTATCCTGATATTCGACGCCACGCATGTGGAACTGAAGATGCCATCTTGGACATGCAGCTGAACAAAATCTTGACAGCTTTGGTCCCAGACAATATCTCACTCTAACTGCATGAGAGACTTTGAGCAGATACTGCACATCTGGGTCCAACCAACCCACAGAATCATCCAAAATAGCACTAAATTATTGTTTTAAGCCACCAAGTTTTGGATGTATATTGTTACCTAGCAATATACTACTGAAACAATTCCCACATTTACTCTGTGAGGTTTTGAATGTCAGTTAACTCTCCAACAGCCTTTCCACTCCTTCCTCATCATGCAAGTGGACCCCAGTCTAGCGTATTCCTAATTAGTCTACATCAGTATTCTCAAGGTGTTGTGTAGTGGCACCTCAGGACTCATTATGAAGGCAAATTCTCTAAAGCTCTCCTCCCGTCCCACTGAATGCTGGGCCTGAGGCCCAGTTATCTGTGTTTAATGAGTCCTTCAGGTGGCTCCCGGGCATGCTCAGTCTTGAAGGACACTGGTCCCTGGACTAATCACGGCAATCTTGTCTCTCCTTGCTAATGACTGACTTAGGAACCCAGGCCCAGACCATTCACACAAAGCAACCCCTTGTGCCGGGGATTCATTTGTGGTTAAGGGGGTGGCCTTATGTTTGAGGGAGACAGAGACCAGTATGAGTGGATAGAAGTTTGAGATTTAAAATAACCTGCTGGACACGATAAACTATTACTTTCTGTAGCACGTCATGTTTCTGATCATGAGACCCTGATAAAGTCACAAAAGCAGAATGTCTGTGTGAAACAAGAAATTGTTACCAAGGGGGGAATAAAACAATAAGCCCTCTAGTTTCATTTGTTCTTAGTCGACTTAAAATTTACAAATTTTGGAGGTCATGCAGCTGGGCAATACATTATTAGTTTCCCACTAGCTGTGCTGTAGGTAGCACCTCTGGCATGTAGGTTGTAATAACAGTTGCTTGCGTTAGGTTCCAGGGATCTGAAGGTGTTTTTCCTGAGAACATTGACCTTCACTCAGACCTGTAGATCTCTAATGGATGACTAAAATGGGATGAAAACCTCCACATATTGTATCTTTATATTGTGTCTGTCTCCTCTGTCTTAACTCTTGAGTCAGAGTCTACTCAGCTCTGAACAGTCATGTTGATCATTTAAAAATACGTTTTATCTATGAGTATGACTGAAGTTAATTTGATGTATGCTGCTCCTACTCAATCCTGTGCTTTTTCATTAGCTCAAGCACTAAGTCGTGCAGCCCTATCTTAAGGCCAGGCCCTTTATGCACAATAAGGACACCAGCTCTAACTTGGAGGTTCCTAAGCGAAGGTGGCCACCTGTAAGGCCACCAGGTACAAGGTTAGGTGCTTTGTGCAGGATTATGGTACTGGATACACAAAAATTCAGCAGCCTCTAGGACCAGTGGACTGTGACCACATGATGGTCCAAGTTCATTGGAAGAAGAAACATCTTTTAAAACTGTGCCCTGGCTAAAGGAAATGACTGGACATTAGCCCACTCTAGCAAACAATAAAAACCTGCTTCTGTCTTTGTTCGGGGAACAGAAGTTTGGTCTCTCTCTCTTGACCTATTGCCAGAGTCCTTCCGCTGAAGTTCCAATTTAGTCTAAGCTCCCAGCCCCAGTAGAGCTTTGCTGGGCAGAAATGTGTGTGCTTGCAAAATTCAGCCCATTTTGTTTCTACTGGGTCAAAGGTCTGTTGTCTGCTATCAATAGGGTGGACCTTCCAGCTGTGAGGGGAAGCAGTCTGAAGATGCAGCTGAGGATGCTGAGGATGGAAAGCTTACCTGCAGAAAAAACATGGGTCCCTGACACCAGGGTTCAATCAGTCTGGCTGACATTTAAATTTCTGAAATTTTTGAATCAAAAAATTTCCTTATTGGTTAAAGCCATTTGAGTTAGTTTTTCAGTTCCTTGCGGCTGAAAGTACATTTCTAGATACAATGAGTAATACAGTCTCTATTTCACATAGGGAGGTTAGGAAATTTGCAAGTTTTTATTTTTTTGGGACAGGGTCCCACTAAGTTACCTTGCACTCCCAATCCTCCTGCCTTAGCCACCCAAGTATCTAGGACTACAGCTACATGCCATTGTGCCTACTTCCTAAGAAGAGCTAGGATCTGAACCCAGGTCTCTGTTGCCAAATCCACTTTCAGACTTTTAGGTTGCAGGTATAAACAGTGGGACGTGCTCCCTTTCTAAGATTGGAGGATTTGTGTTCTGTGGTGGATTGGGGGGTGGAGAAGGCATGAAGGCAGAGGGCATCTAAGAGAGGGTAAGACGCCATGATGGTTAATCTTGACTGTCAACTTGATAGGCTCAAGAGATGTGACATTTGAGATGGCTATAAAACCATCAGTAGAACACACTTCTAGTGTGTCTTGGGGACTGTGTCCATGGGCCCTTTCCTTTCAGGCCCCTTTCACTCTGCTTCCTGCTGTCATGGGATTCTATGTCCTATCTGGGATGTATGTGTCACAGGAACAACTTTTCCTGGGTAGATGTGAACATCAACTTTTATTCATTCTCGATAAGGCACAACAGATGGGCCAAAGTCATGATTATACCAACATTTAATCTGGTGAACCAGTGAGTTTATCAGGGTTCCTTATCAGCAGTATGGGTGAGGAGTGGACTATATAAAGGCGCGTGGGAGAGACATAACTTGCTGCAGGCCTCTGAGTGACACAAAAGGAGGTAGTTGCATTACCAAAAAGCCCAGCCCAGCAGAGATGGCACCTAGCAGAACTTGCATCCTTCCTCCCTGGACTCACTTTTCTCTGGTCAACTGCTGCCTCTCCTCTTGGACTTCTCTTGCTGTTTCTACCATGCCTTTCCACCATGATGACTCCACCTCGGAGCCAGCCAACCACAGACTGAACTGACACTTAGCTAAAATAAATCTCTCCTCCTTTATGTTATGTCAGATAAATGGTGCCAACAGCAAAAAGCTGATAAATATGAATACAACAGAAAGAAGAAAAGGTCGAAATGAGGAGGAAGGTCCACACAAGACGCATCATTCCCGCTGAATTCTATTTAGGGCTGGCCTCACACTCTGATATTCCTTATGTCCCAAAATCAAATGACGTCTTTTTCTCTTCTGCTTTTCCCCCAAACAGATTAACATAATATGTTGTTTTGTAAGACCCACGCTGGAAGAGCGCAAAGACAGTGTTCCTTTGTGGCGTAGGCTGGTTGGTCCAAGCACTTCTATAAACTGCAGCCACCCACACCATACTACTCTAAAGACAGTTGTAACCACAAAAGGAACAATCAGGAAGCTTCCAGCTGTCAATGCAGCTAGAAGGTACCCACAGCAGACCTTGCCCAACTTGTTCAGTGCATTTTTTTTTTTTTTTTTAATGATCATGGGATTCCTAGCCTCTGTGCTCCTTCACAAGATGCCCACCGCCAGGGGCTTTGCCTCTCTATCACTCTACCTTTGTTTCCACTGCAGGCCAGCTTTCACCCACTTGCACCAGGCTCAGGCCTCCTCAGTGCACCTTAGAGTCCCGTGGCTAAATTTAACCTGTTATCTGAGCCAGGAACAGGGAAGACTCGGGTCTCCAGGATGCAGTTAATGGAAACATGACACAAGACTTCAGAGACACAAGATAAACCAGAGAGATGCTGACAGCTCTTCTCTTTGACAATTACCCAGAGTTTCAAATACGAGCAGATCATCTTTGTTAAAAAATATGATGGAAAAACTTCCTTCTAATTTGCATTAAACTGTTGCAGGACATAGATTGTGAGTATTTATTTAAGGCTCTGTCAAGCACAGAGCATTATTTTGGCCTAGGAAAAGACCCTAGTTAGAGGACAATCCTTCCAATGACATTTGAGATGGCTGTAAAACAACAGAACACAAAAAATATACTAACAATCATAAGATACACTCATACAAAATTGTTTTTAAACACTGGAGCTTCATATATAAGCTAAATCCTCACAGTGACTTTATGAGGTATATGCAGGCAACTCTCTGCACATACAGTGAAATGTTTAGCATCTGTGGATTCAATCAACAGAGGCTGGAAAATATTTCTTCCAAAAAAACTGAGTGTGCACTGAACATGTACAGATTTCTTTTTGGTCACTATTTCCTGAGCAATAGAGTATCATAAATTGGCATTGTATCATGTATTGCAAATAATCTATATGATTTAAAGTATTCAGGAGGGTATGTGGAGATTATACACAGATCCTATACCATTTTATATAAACGTCTTGGGTGTCTCAGGGTTTAGTGGCCCAAAACCAATTTCCTATGGAAACCAAGGGACGATTGTGCAGCCAAGACCCCTGTTTTGTCAGTCTCAGTGTTGCACACCTATCATCCCAGCTACTTGGGATGCTGAGGCAGAGATGTCCCAAGTTTGAGGCTATCCTGGGCAAATCAGCTGGGTGTAGATTAGAGGGTGTAGCTCAGTGGTAGGGTACCTGCCTAGAATGTATTAGGCCCTAAGTTCAATCTCCAATTCTTCTAAATAAGCAGTTAACCAAATACTTCTATTTTACTGATTAGGAGACAGGCAGTAAGCGGTTCAGCTAGTTGTTCATGGTCACACAGGAGACAAACCAAGGCAGCTTGGTTTAGAGGCTACGTTCCCCATGAGGGCACAGGACATTAATAGGAGCAGATACATTGTGGGTGGATCCAGAATCTTCCTGGAGAAAATACAGTTTTTTTCTTTTTTTGTGGCGGAGGATACTGGGAATTGGACCCAGGGCCTGCATCCTGAGCCACAGCCCAACCCCCTTTTCAAGTTTCAAACAGGGTCTTATTACTTCACTGAATTACCTGCTGTCACTGTTGGAAGCATTAAGTTAATTTGATATTAGGAAACACTCTAGCTAGAGCGCACAGGTCCATGTGAATGGCTTGTGGGCCAGTAAATGAGGGAAGAACACCCACGCTGGACATGGGCGGCCCTCCGGGCAACTTGAACTAAAAGGAAGGAAGAAGAAACAGCCTTACGTATTTACTGGGAAAGCTCTGACCTGCATGATGGTCTCCAGACATCTCCTTGCTCCTGTCTACACGCCACCAATCTCCGTAAGACACACTCCAGTCTCCTGTCTTCACCATTGCTTTTTGAGCAATGACAATCGGCGATCCTGGTAGACTCCCACCAGCTGTCCTGCACTCTCACACTGGTGTTCTTCTATCTCTTGTCTGAGCAGCCACCGGACGCTCCAGCTCCCACATGTGCATGCCGCCATTGTGGACTCTCTCTCCTCAGACTTGTGAGCCCTTCAAACAAATTCCATTTATTTATAATTTCTGTTAATTTTACCTCTAAGATTCCTAACCAGTATACCCAGGCATGGCTTGAATTTGTAATCCTGTCTCAGCCTCCTAGAGGGATCATTTTAAATCTAGGGATAATGGATAAACTTTAGTTTTCACTGAGCCTTAATAGGGGTAATTTAGGATTAATAGCAACCAGAACACGGTCTTCTAAGGGAAACTAGTTAGGAGTTAAGTGGTGTATGGGGGACAGATCCCTTGAGGAATGGCACATTCCCATCCCAGGCTGGGTCTGAGACAGGAGAGATAAGAGGAATGTTCCATCGATACTTTTCATTTCTGTTCCATGCCCACCCCACGCCTTGCAGCCAGCCTAGCTGCGTCAGGCACACGTGGCTGGTCTTGGAGATGTTTGCTTTGGCTGCAGTAGGCTGGGGTTTTGGGCCTGGTCCCGAGGCTGTCCTGCAGCCTCTCTCCATGATTCAGCTCCTCACAGCTCTCAATTAGGCCCATGCGGGGTTCCTCCTCCACTCATAGCCCCAAACAGTCTGATAACGCACATATGGGAGCCTGCCTTTTTTCCTAAATGAGCAACCTTCTCCTACCCTCCGCAAGTCCATCCATGTACTGTTCTTCTTATGCTGCAGTATAAGTCCTAATAAAACCTCCTCTGATGGCATATTCTTGCCTATTTGCTATTTCTATCTCGAGAAGAGCATACTGAGAGGTTATGCTAAAAGCTGGTAACACCAGAGGCTGCTGGCACTGAAGGGGCCAACAGCTGGAGTTGATACCACTGACAGCTGTCAGCAGCCAGAGAAGATGAAGAATAACTAAAGAAATCGCCAGGCGTCTCCATCTCCACGGGACAGAAGAGTCCCCAAGGCCTGCCAGTAGCTGCTTGCCTCAAGTGGCAAGCAGGGCGACCAACGCTAAATGAGCAGAGAGCTACTGGCATTCACAGCTAGGGCTGTTAACACTAAATAAGATATACTTTGCCGATTTGTGATTTCTGTAAGAATTGAGCAAAAGAACGCTCAGCCAATGGGTAACACCTTGGAAGCCTATACAGGGGACCCTCCCCAGCAGTAGGCTCTGAGAAGAGGGTGGACAGTGGTAAGGGTCTTCAGCAATGGAGAAGCTGGTGAGGAGTCAGCCATGTTTGAGTCCTGTCACACGAGGCTGATGATCCACACTTGCAGGTGACAGGTCTTCCAGCAGCAAGCTGTGCGACCCGTGCACACAAGCACAAAATTCTGGCCTTCAGTTCATCTCTCTGGTGAAGGTAGAGAATAGTTGGTATCACAGGTTCCTTTCAGCACTTGCTCTCCTCTCTCTCTCTTTTTTAAAGAAATGAACTGCTTTCTGAAATTGTATTTTTAAAATGTCAGCTTTATTGAGATATAACTCAGCATGCAACTTGTCCGTTTAAAGGGTGTGATTTAACGGCTTTTAGGGAACTCACCAAGTTGTGCAACTATCCCTGTAATCACAACAGTGTACCACTAGCAGTCACTCCCCACTTCCCCTAAGTCCCATAGCCCTCGGTAATCACTCCCTCCTGTCCTTACGGATTAGCCTATTTAGGTAACACCACACACACATGCATCCCATCACCATAGTATGAAGACACATGTTACATTTTCAACACAGTGGGGTGAACAGATGGTGCACTCTGCGAATGGGTTCGTGCTTCCTTCTGCCTCTTTAGATCTGAGGTTCTGCTTTGCTTGAGAACAGGAGATACACAGAGTCCACGGACCTCACGGAAGGTTGAGAGCAGAAGAGCTCGATACGTATAAAATGCAGAATTTGGATGAGACACGAGTGTGTCCAAGGACCTGGTTAGCATTTGGGTAGCCCAGCTTTCGGGGAAACTTTCTGATACTTGTTGCAGTTGCTAATGAAGTGCAATAGGTCATCGGCTCAGATGATTCAGAATGAAATATCCTCGTTAGCAATTTTGTCACAAAAGAAGACCCTAAAATCAAAGAGCAGCAAGGGGAAGGGGGCAGCTCAGCAGCTGCAGTACTTGTCTAGCAAGCACAAGGCCATGGATTCAATTCCTCAGCACCATATAAGCTGGACATGGTGGTGCACACCTTAATCCCGGCACTCGAAGGCTGAAGAAAAAGGACTGCCCTGAGTTTGAGGCCCACCTGGGCTATACAATGGGGTCAGGACCAGCCTGGAGTACAGAGCAACATCCTGCATCAAAAAAATACTGTAAAAGTAAAATAGCAGGAATTATTTAAGGCTTAAACTTAGATGAACCTAAAGCCTAAACAATGGCTCCACACGGATATTAATCCTTTTATATAAAGATCCTCAAATAAACTGTGAACATTCCCAGTCCCAGTGGGACCTGTATGAAGTGTTAATGTGAGATAACACTCAAGAGCTTATGGGTAGTTCCTCGGTCCTACATGTATTCTTCCAGTGCCTACTATTATGTGTACCCTAGGTGTTCAAAGGGGAATTTTTTGCTAGGACATTGCATCTTTCTTGACACACTGCCTGTCTTGGCACTCTGGGGTGGTTGCTAGAGTGCATTCTAAGGCAGAGGTGCTTACCCCGGGTGGATGTGCAAACAGAATTACTAGTCAATGGTTTGCCTCACTGCACAGATTACTTAATGGTTTCCATGCACGTACAGTGGTTTATTGTTTACAAAACAGCTTCAAATAGTTGACCTCACTTGATCCTTACCAAGTGTGACCAGCCAAGAAGGGTTTCTCTTCCCTGAAGCCAGAAGCTTAGGTTTGCAACTGGAGTTAGCACTTTTTAACTAGCTGCAGTTGGGCAAGTCACTTTGGCTTTCTATGCCTTAAGTGTCCTCATCTGTAAAGTCGAAATGGTTGAAATATTTTTTTCCTACAGAGATATGGTGAAGACCACTCACCGTCTTGGTTACTTATTTGGTGCTGGGACAGAACAACCAACATCCACAATTTAGGGAGGAAAGATTTATTTTAGCTTAACAGTTTTAGGTCTCACGCAGTCCATTCATGGGTGGCTGGCCACAGTGGAAGCATATGGTCATGGTAGAGGTCTAACTGGAGGAAAACTCTTCACAGCATGGAAAAAAAAAAAACCATACAGGGGAGGGAGGATGGACCTACTCTTCTAGCTCCTGCCCCAGTGATCTGCCCCTTCTGACCAAGCCCCGCCTCTTAACAGCACGTGGCTCCATAGCCATTTTACAACACCCAAATACTTGAGACTTTTGGGGAGCATTCTAGATCTAAACCATTAACAACTAGAAAAGGCTTTAGAACTGTGCCTGGAATACAGAAGATATTCAAGTACTTCTATAATCATTATTTTAGATATGTGACAACTAAAATTGCTACCAGCTGAATGCTTATGTCCCCCAACTCCGTAAGACAAATCCCTAATCCCTAAGTGACTGTATTCGGAAGTGATTCTGTCATGAGGGCCGACTGCACAAGATGTGATAAGTTCTCTCATAAGAAGAGACATGAGGGGTGAGAGGGTGCAGTTCAGTGGTTAGAGCACTTGACTAGCTCGTGCAGCCCCCGGAATTAGACTCCCCAGAACCACATAAAATTAATCAGGGGCTGAGAGCATAGGTCAGTGGTTGGAGTGATTGCTTTGCAAGTGCAGGGCCCTAGGTATGATTCCCTAGTACCACATACGCTGGGCAGGGCGGCATACTCCTGTAATCCCAGAACTCAGGAGGCCAGGGCAGGAGGATTGCATTGTGTTTGAGGCCAGTCAGAGGTACATAGTAATTTCAGAACCAGCCTAAACTACAGAACAAAACCTGATCTCAGAAAAAAAAAAAAGAAAAGAGAGACATGGACATGAGATTGTATGCTTTCTCACTCCCTCCTGCCTTTCTCTCCTCCCCTTTTCTCCTCTTTCTCTCCCTCTCTTTGTATGAAATGAGGACACACAGAAATGCAGTCATCTGTAAACCAGAAGTTGGCTCTCACTAGCTACCAGCTCTGGCAGCACTTTGATCTTGGACTTTCTGGCCTCCAGAACTGAGAAACATGTGTTGTTTAAGTCATCCTGTCTATGGTACTCCGTGAAGCAGCCCAAGCTAAGTCTGAGGCTTGGCGAGGTGACATGGCTTTTCCGAGACTAACAAATGGCAAGCCTGGGAGCTACACCCAGGGCTCTGACTCATCCATTAGTGGTTGTCAAATTATCTGCCTGTAAAAACTGATGTTTCGCAACTATGGGGAGGTATCAGGTTGCTAAAGCAAAAAATGGTTTTACGAAAGCACAGGAAAAAGTAAATGGGTAAGCTTTTTTTGGTTGAAAACTTTCTGCCTGGGAGTCCTCTTACCCTTCAGGATTTGTGACTGCTTGTCTGCTAGCCTTTGCTGGTGCTTACAATCCAACAAGACATTCACAAAAACAAACAAAACAAAACAAAACAACAATGGTGAAAACACTCAAGAAGTATCTGTCCAGAATGCACTCATGGCATCTTTGTTTTTTTAAGTACCTGACCTTGTGAGGTAATTGCATGTGTGGCTCATAGCCCTATTTTCTGCAGGTACACCCATTCATAGGTTGCATGAAGGCATTGGGCATGTAATTTGTAGCATTCTGCAAAGAGCATGGTGTTTATTGGAGAACACAGTGATTTCCAGGTCCACTCCATATTAGTCACTTTTTCTGTCAGGACCGAAATACCTGATGTACAACTTAAAGGACAGGCTTATTTTGGCTCATGGTTTTGACATGATTCAGCCCACAGTTGGCTAACACTAAGTGAGAGAGGCCATGGTAGAAGGGCCTGGCCAAGGGCAGCTGCCATCTCACATCAGTCAAAAAGCAAAGAAAAGGGAGGAGCCATGGACATGAATACATCCTTCTAGGTCATGCCCTTGTGACTGGCCTTCTCCATCCAGGACCCGCCCCTGGTAGTATCTTCAGCTACTAAACTCATCTATGGGTTTGCCCACTGATGAGCACAGTACTCCAAGATCCAAAACACGAGACTCTGGGGAGATTTTAGATGTAAACCATAATGCTTACCTTCTGAATAATTCTGAGGGCCATGGACTGAACCAGTCATTCCTTAAAATCATGAAGTAGGCCTACCCTATTGTAAAATTGCTTTTGGACACTTTTGCTCAGAATTGTGCAGACTTCAGATCAAGCCTACATGACCTTAGTTGTCCTTACAGGAGATAGTAAAGATGAAACCAGCAAGCAGGGCAAGGGGCACAGGGTTATGTAAAGTCTATGGCAACTGAGGCAAGAGACTTAGTGGTGGCTGGAACTCTGTTATGTCACTGTCTGGTTAAAACAATGCGACAAAGCCAAAGATATACAACTGTGTGTATGGTATTTTGAGAAATACCTAAATGTGTGTGTGAGTTCTCTAATACGCCACAAGCATCCAAGCTAACCCAGGACGATGGTGAAATCTTAGAAACTAGTCAGGACACACACACACACACACACACACACACACACACACACACACACACACAAAACCAGTAAAAGTAGTAGGTGAAAGAATAAAACAAAATTCTCCATGTACTACTAGAAATAAAAGAGACATTCTGAAGTGTTTCTGGCCACTCGGGGATGGTCACAATGCTTTAGCATATGGCATTTATTTTCATAACCGCTGTACCAACCAACCATTTGTAGTATCCTTTGGGTTTTCCAACTTCCTAAGACAGGCAGAAGTAAAAATGCTAAACCTTTTGTTTTGCAATATGTCCATGTATCTCAGTCCTGGTCTAAAATAGAAGGGGATTTCTAGGATGGGAAAGATCTTCCTGACTGAAAGGAGGAGAAAGGAGAAAGGCCCTTGTGCACCATTCTCCCTTTTTTGCTTTGGATGCCCTTATGTGAAGATGTGATGCCTGGAGCTGTGGTAACTCTCTTGAGATCAGATAACCCTTAGCCTAAAGCTGAAAGCCAACACCTAAAGGAAAATAAGAATGGAAAGATCAACTCTATTTCTTGAAGGCATCACTGAACTGCCAATCCAATCCTTAGTAGTAAAATTCCTTGTTTTATGTTACCGGCAATAAAGCATTCAATACAGTGTTCAAGTGTTCACAGGTTCACTGAGAACCCTGATCCCTGGGCTTCATCTTTTTCCCTCCATCTTAACCACCCAGGTTTGTACAGACAGCAACTCTTGAAGTTAGAGAGCGCTGTGGCCGGAATGCTGTGAGGTTCACGCAAAGTTTCACAAACATTTTGCAGAAATTCAAGAGAAATATTTTAAAAAAGAGGTCTGTTGGAAAAGATATTAACTTTCCTGCTTCGAAGGACAAAACATCATCGAGTAGTTGTGATTTTTCTTTTGGAACAATGAGCGCTGTGGAGCTGAGGTGACTGGAGGATCTTTGCCAAAAGACCTTAGCAGAAATGATGCACTAAGTGCAGGCAGGCTTCTAGGCTTTAACATTAAGCTGGTCTGAAGTATCCATCTCATGAAATTATTACAGTTTACTCAGCATTACAGCATTTGCAAAAAAAAAAATTAGTCTTGAAAGGAAAAGTTAGGGTCTTATTAATATCTATGTATTTTGACTACTCATAAAGTAAAATTCCCTAAAAATAGTATTCTACACAGTGGCGATGTGTGAGACTGTCGTGATCACTAAGCACAGATGTCGATGCTCAGACCCTTGTGCTTGGGAGCAGCTGCTCTCTAGCCCCTCTGCAGCGCACACTGGCCCACAACTCTGTTGTTCCATGGATGTGGCTTCCTGTGGAAACTGAAGAACTAGGTGGGGACAGGGACAGCAGAGGGTGAAGCTCTGCTGAGGATGCTAGGAGTTTAGATTCCAGAGAAATCTGTTTCTAGAAAAATGCCTGCCTTCTAATTTTATTTTTGGAAAGACCAAAGGTCCAAGGCAGAAAGACTTAATCATAGACCACAGACATGGAATGGGGCTGAGGGAAGGCAGCAGCATGCAGTGACTCCAGCCCTTCCTCAGAGGGGGGAATTTGCTCAACAGGCCTCAGGGAGGGCGAAGCCTGAGACAAAGAACCACAGCTTCCCTCCAGGGACCCTCCTTCTTGCTGCTGCCTGCCACCTGCATGCCAGCAGCCTGCTAGATGACTTCCTATCCAGCCCTTTCCAAGTGGGGATCTCTGATGACTCCTGGAGGGCCTGGAGGGCAGGCGCTGGTGTTCATGCTCACCCCACCTGCAAACTCAAGCTCAGCAAGCTCTCTGTGCTTGCAGCAGAGGTCTGACAGGCCTGTGCCCATCAGAGGGGAGGGGAAGAGAGGGATAAGGAGGGAAGGTGCAGAGGGGCAAGTTCTGGTGGCATTTAAATTTTGCCCATCTTGAACTTTGGTGATGTAAGCAAAAAAGGAATTTTTTTTTTTGAGACGGGGTCTCACTCTAGTCTAGGCTGGTCCTAAACTCCATGGAGCCCAGGCTGGCCTCAGACTCATGGCAATCCTCCTGTCTCAGCCTCCTGAGTGCTGGGATACCGAACTCGGGTACTTGGTGCACGTAGTGCTTGCTAGGCAAGTGCTTTAACTGATGAACTATCCCTCCAGCCTGCAAAAAAGGGATTTTCAAAAAATGGATTTCTATGATTTGTCACGAGTCTTCATGGCTCTTAAACTCTAAACCTCATTATTTACCCCCAAAGTAGCAGTTAAAATATTATAGAGAAGCAGAATACTTTAGTTGCCTCATTCCAATCATAAACATTTTGCCAATACTTTTGAATTGTCTACATAATCCAAATTTTGTTATTAGATCTACTTATAGTTCACTGTTATTTTTATACAACTGAGAGAAACTGACAGTGGAATACAGTATTCTAGGTAGAAGGTATTCTATCTTTTCATTTTGATTATAAGAAAAGAAATGTGTGGATTGGCAGGCTGGGATGTAGCTCACTCTGCACAGCATTTGCCTGCCATGTGTGAGACCCTGGGCTTGGTCCCCAGCCCTCCTCTGCACCCCCAAAAAGTTTATTAGTCACATAAAATTAAATATTTTATTTTAGATAATAAAAAATATATATACTCTACTAGATAACACAGTATAATTGAATATTACTTTAATATACGTCAAAAATGATTTGGGTTATAGTCAAAGGTACGCAAGTACAAATCTGTAGAAAGATATTTTCCAAATAAAATTTAAATAAAAGGCTAAACATTCTCAAATATTAATGTACATAATAAATTATTTCAAGTTCACATGTTTACTTTAGTACCAAAAAAGCCACAACAAATTTGATAAACAAATGTTAAAAGTCAGTTTTCTAGATGAGATCTACAGTATGTTCTATATAATTGTTTCAGAATAATGCAAAAACCTTTGAATCTAGCCTATGGAAAAAGGGGAAAAGTGCTTGCCAAAGCAGATGCAGCTTATCAGTGGACGGAGGGGGAAGGGAGGAGACCAGAAAGAGGGAAGATGACATCACTGAGCAAAGCAATGTGAACACTCAGAGAGTCATGATCCAGGAACACAGAGACACGCTCGCTTGGGCTCAGGATTTTTGTTTTTAAAAGGGTTCAGAGTCAAATTTCAGTAAGGCTTCTGGTTTGAGTAAAGGCTTTCCCCTAACCTGTGATTTCTTAATGGAGGTGCCTGGCACATGTGAGGGGAAAAAGCAAACACATTCAAGTTTAGTTCTGTTAGATACTGAGCTAGAAAACCAGCTAAGAGAGTAACATTAACAAAGAAATCAGAATCAGTATTTTCAGTAAAGAACTGTACATGGGAACAGGCTTTGCTGTTAAGGGAGGAGGAAAGGAGTAAAGGTGGAATTTAAGCTTTTGAAAAAGGTAATGAACAGGAGAAGGGAGGGAAAAAAAAGCAGGAAAGCAGAGGAGCCCTGAAGATGAAGAGTGACTAGCACATGAAAAGGAGATGCCCAGGCTCTGGTCGTGGGATGTTCTATACGAGCCACCCGACCATGTTCCCTGCCCAGGCAGAGAGAGGCACATGCTCAGGAGCTAGCTGTGGCTAATCTCCCTGTGTTGGAAACAGCTTGCTACCCGATGTTCTGCCTCTTCCCACTTCCTACTTCGAATTTCTTAAGGTAAAATGAGTTCTCCATGGCCAGAGCAGCAGTTTCCACTGTGTCTAGCACACACACACACTGTTCACAGATGTCTGAACCTACAGAGGGAAGGATGCATTTATATTTTTGGCTCAGTGCTTTTCAAATAAACATTTGACTAAACAAGGGACCACGTCCCAAGCTCTCCTAAACTGCAGATTTGCATATATCATCCACACCCGCCAAAGGACATTTCACTGTGTCCAAGACCAAAAAAGGGCCACTCTATACTGCAGACTGGGCAGCAGAATCAAAGGCCCAAACTTAGTGACAAGATGATGCAGCCCATGATCAGTGAAAAGATAAGTGGGACTGCTTTTAGCAGATACAAGAATGCGGCTTTATTATATTTTATTTTAAAAATACTTGATCAGGATGTAAAGATGTTTCACTTTGTTTTCAACCTAAATGAGATTAGCTTTTACTTTGAAGCATAATCCTATCCAGTACATTCTCCTCTGGGGAGCCTTTCTTCTGAAGTGTGAAAAGATGAACGTGTCTGGTCTCTACATCATTTCTCTAGCTATGAGGAACCAAAGCTGTGTGGTATTCAGTAGTTACAAGTGTGATCTTATTGTGATGCCACGCATATAGGCTTTTAAAACAAGAGACAATCATTGAATTGTAGTTCCTGCTATGACTAATACTCAAGCACTTGATCTTCTTACTCAAGCACTAATAATCAAGCTTGATCTTCTTACTATTTAGAACTCAGAATCTTTGGATTACACAAATATTTTCTAAAAGGCAATGACCACATGCTTTCTAAAACTCAGAAATTTCACCCTAAGGAGAGAAGGTAACTTATTTTTAGCAACGTGGTTTGAAAAGTGACAATGGTAATTCATGCTGCCAATCTGATCAAGACCTCTTCATATGGCTTCTGTGCTACACCAGACCATACGCACTGCATGTAGGGAGACAGAAAGGTATGTTCAATGTTAGGCTTCCGAAATGCTTATCGCCCACAAGCCAGTATCTTTCAGATAAGATGGGAATACATTTCTCTAAAACATACCCAGTTGTATCTAGCTGGTCTTACTTTCAGAGTAAGGTAGGCATGGAGATGTCTTTGTCAATGAGACGTCAACTGGGGTTAGGGTGACTGACGGCTGACTGCTCTGTTACTAGGAAAACCTACAAACCTAAGCTGGTTGCAGGCAAAGGCATATTCACTAATGGCATGAGTTTCATTACAAAAGTGTACACATTATCTAGGTGTCATACAGCAGAAAGGTTGAGTGGTTTCCTTTTAGAAATAGCAGAAGAAAGCCAGTTCTGAGCCACAAACTGGAGCAGAGGTCCATGATGAGAATTAGCAAGTTTTCTAAGTAGGTAATGCCACAAGCAGAACACTACCGGTTCTCAAATCATAAGGGAAAGAAAGGGGAGAAAAGGGATGGGGAAAGAATGTAACATCCTAAGAAGTTAAGAGTCCCCCATGCAATCACAATGCTTCATTAGTCAACAAGATTTTCTAGCTGGAAGGCACATTAAAAATAACCATAACAATAACTTACTAAGGCAATGGAAATTCAGAAAAAATCCCCTCCTTTTAGGTGAAGCACAGCTGTATTACTAACCTACTAACCCACCCCAGCTGGAGCTGCCACACTGAGAATGGGGAGCAGCTGGTGGGAAGGGCTGGGTCACCCTTGCAGAGGAGCTGCACTCTGGCTTGAATTTCAATGATTCCTCAGTGCGTAAAGCCAATTGTCCTTTAAAATTGCAGACGTCAACAACAACATTTACTTCTGGTGTGCATGACAGGGTAGGCCAAACCCCATAGTTCCGCTGGGTGGAGTTGTTACTGTCTGATCCACAGTAGTTAGAGAGTCAAGCAAACAGAAGAGGAAAGGAACCCAAACGGGATTTCAGACTTCTTTATCTTGGTTATGAGCCCAATTTGCATAAAAATAAAGAATATGCAATAAGTCAAAATCAGGATTAAAGTTTGAAATAACAAAAAAGGAACAGCAATTTCTTATTCCTAAGACAAAACAATTAGAAAGTTCTTCAAATACGTACTTTATTACATCCACAGGCGATAAAATCCCAGAGCTACTGTTAGGCAGGTAAATATGGATCCTGCAAAAAAAAAAAAAGATAATAGATAATGCTATTAGTTCTTACAGTGATGCAAGAAAGCATTTTGTTCTTTTTACATCATATCAGGTCTCCTAAGTAGCCTAAGAGTAACGTAAGTCACAATGACACTTCATTATTAAGAACATACAGGCACATATTCGCCTGTCCTCCAAGAAAATTTAAAAAGCCCTAGAAACATGTTGCTCCCATCTCACACCTGCATAGTAAAAAACAAACCCTGCATCTTGAAAATATCGTCTTCGAAGTAAATATGTATCCAATATTCAATAAAATTTTTTTTTTTGAGAAAGGATCTCACTCTTGTTCAGGCTGGTTCGAACTCACTATACAGACTGGCTTAGAACTCATAGCAATCCTTCTGCCTCAGGCTCCAGTTCTGGGACTATAGGTAATGGGTCACCACACCCAGCTATTCTGTGGCACTAGGAGAATCCAAGGAACCCTCCTGCATCCTACACAGGCACTCTAAACACTGAGCTATGCTGCAAATCTCAAGCACACTTCCCAATAAAAGATTAGAATCACAAAAATCCTGTTGTTGCAGAATATATGTATGTGCACTGCACAGGGAAATATACTTCAATATAAAGAGCAACATTTTACTGCAAGATACTGCTATAACTTCCAAATATTTAATTAACTTAAAATGTCAAAACTGATTTGAAATAAATGGCTAATTTTTTTTCTGGTTACATAAATCTTCATTCCCTGTCTTGGCTCAAACATTGCAAAAGCAACTAACTCCTTCAAAATCATGTCACCAATTGAAGCAGAAAGATCGCAACTCAAATGTCTTTCACAAAACATTCTCTGTATTGAACTTCTCTAAAATCCCAATTACCCGCAGTCCAAAGATAACATCTTATGGATTTGATTTCATTAATTGGAAAGTATACCACTACTTTTTTTTATGACTATGAAAGAAAAAAAAAGCCTTTTAAGGTGTGATACTCCATCTACTAGAAACAGAAGATGCTTTCAATTTAAGAGATGTTAAAACTTTCATGGAAAGTGTTATAATCAAAGAAACGCAGCAGCCGTCACTGACTTCATAAATGTAATGCATTTTAAGATTATTTTATTTAAACACTGAGATGTAACACAGCTTACCTGCTAGATACTTGATAGTGTCAAGCTTGTGTGCCTCAAGCATGGTTTTGAGGCCTGCAACCTCTGTTTCTATCTTCCTGTCAGTCTGGGTCAGGGCCCGATCTTGCTGGGCATGCTTACAAGACAAAGTTCGGAGCATTAAGCACTTCCAGCACTGTCCCTGTTTGCAATCCTCGAACTTCTTCCTGGTATGGTGCAGGGTGCAGTCACAGGGAGGCCTGGGGTGAGCGCAGGGGTTTAGGCTTGGGTCTGCTACCCTCAGGTCAAGCTGAACTGCCTGGAACCCCTTGGGCTTTTCTAGGTCTCAGTTTCCTTATGTTCAGACAAAGTACATAAAACTGAGCAAACCCCCCAGCTCTGCATTTGGCTGCAGAGAAAAATCAAAGGTGATAATCTATGAGCACAAGCTGTTAAGAGTCTACAGACTGCACTACAAGTGATGTAGCGCTACCAGGCCAGTGTTCTCAACAGCAGCCATTGTTTCATCTTTCTAAATCCCCCTCAGGAAAAAGTATACAAGTAAACTCACAAATTCTTTCAAAAAATCAATGTAGTCTTAGATAATCTAAAAGCTTACCTTGATACTTAGCCTAATCACATTTTTGTAATTTTTCTTTCACAGTTTAAACCTTAAATATTTGATTTATATATAAAGCTTGGCTCTTAAAGCTAGCTTTTTGTGTCCTCCAAATACAATGTAGATAAACAAGCTACATAACCCACAAATGGCAGTGGGTCTGGCTGATGATATAAAGGTTCTGTAAATGCTCATGCATAAAGGCATTGAGAATGCTTTACTAAGTACTCCAGAACAAGTACATAGATTCCTATGGTTACTCCTCTGGGCAAAGAATAAGGTAAGTGCTTGGATGAGTAGAAAATTAGTCCAGAGAAATACTCCAGAATTCTCTCATGGAAACCTCTTCCAGGTTTCTGAGGTCCAAGGTAATTTACCCAAAAGAACCAAAAGCAGCTATGTGCACACCTGTGTTTATGGCAGCATTTTTCCTAACAGTCAAGAAATGAACACAACCCAAGTGTCCACTGATAGGTCAAGAAACAAAATATACACATAATGGAATACTACTCAGCCTCAAATAAGAGGTCCTGTCACTTGTAACAACATGGATGCATCTTGAAGCCAAGAGAAATAAGTTAGCTACAGAAAAGACAAATGTTACGGTTTGACTTAGATGAGGACGTCCAGAATAGTCAAATACACAGACAAAAAAGTAGAATGGTGGTGGCCAGGGCTGTATAAGAGGGAATGAAGACTTAGTGTTTAAACACATAAAATAGTAATTTTCAATGTTACATATGTTTTCACAACTGAATAAAGCCCACGATACTAAACCTGAATATTTTCTTACAATACATCATGTTTGGGTAAAACAAAGATGAAAAAATGACAGTCTCATTTCTTACCAATTCCACGATTTCTGTCCTCAATCCTAGCAGCTTCCTTTCATTCAACGAATACTGAAACAAACATGTAACATGGGTGAGATCCTGATCTACTCCTCTCTCTTCTGGTGCCCTCTCCTTCCCTGGTGCCTACCTGTTCTGGTCTCAGTGCCTCCTAGAATGATCCACCAGAAGATCATTCTGGGATGCAGCAGCCTACATGGCTCTCTCTTCATATCTGTTACCCGAAGTTCTTATTTGTATTCCCATATTGCTCTGATATGTGGAATCCATTTTGTCACCTGTCACCTCTCTCTCATGCCTTTCTCGTGTCATCTATCTCATGGTCACAGACTCTCTAGCTCCCTTTAACTTCAAAGAACATTTCCGGCAGGGCCAGGGATATAGCTCAGTGGTAGGGTACTTGCCTAGCATGCTCAAGGCACTGGGTTCAATTCCTAGTACTGCAAAAACAAAGAAACATTTCTTGAGACCACTTTACATCCTGTAGATTCTCACAGTTTTTGGACTTGTGAGCACTGAAAATGGTAGAAAGCCAATTCAGTTTAGAAGTCACACCAGCATAACTACAAACAAAACAGGCTATTACTAAGGCTTAGAGAAAAGACAGAAGCAATGGGGAAAACAGCTTCAAGGAATATTATTCTGTGACAAATACATTGTAGTATGATTATAAAACAGAACTCAAGTGTAATAAATACACCTAATTCTCATATGTACTAATAGTAACAAATGACCCCACTTGGGTAGAGTAACAGCGCAAGATTATTAATGGTAAATCACAAGCTAAAATGCTTTAACTTGAAAGTAAAATGGTTTTTGCCTTCGGTTGTTAATGCCAGGGGAAAGATTTTGTATAGTTTTGGTGACGCTAAAATCAAAACTCGGACATACTGCCTTAGTAGTGAGCATAAGAATTTAATTGAGCAAATTACAACCTGTAGTTTACTTATGTGTTTTTTTTTTTCCAGACAGGTCTCACTCTGTAGTTTAGGCTGGTTGTAGAACTCATGGGCAATCCTCCTGCCTCAGTCTCCCATGTACCAGGATTATAGGCATGTGCCACCACATCCAGCTAGTATGGGTACTGGGGTATTGAACCCGGGGACTCGTGCTTCCTAAGCAAGGGCACTAATCACTAAGCTATATCCTACCCCAGACAACCTGCAGTTTAAATGAAGATGTTTAAGATCTAAATTAACATTGTTTTGGGGAAAATGTTGATGCTTTGAAACATCTACAGCGGTTCTAGTTGTGAAATGTTGCCCTGGAACTACCAGAAGTTTAGACTCAAAACCCCCATTTATCCTTAAAGCACCCCGACTCCACTCCCAAACCTCAGGACTAGCCACAAGTCCAAACAGTGCTCTAGTGCTCTTTAAATGCCAGGTTCCAAGCCAGGACAGCACTATGCATTAGATCACCACCAGAGGTCAGGCTGGAGCTGGATTTTCTACACATTTGAAAGCTCTGGTCTTTACTACTAGGACTCATCGACAAGGGATAGGAAAAGCTCAAGTCTTGACATGCTCACGATTTTTAAAACAAAAACCTATATGGCTCCAACTTTCTGACTTTTAGCTTCTATGCCATGCTGCTTTTAAAACTGGCTGCAAATATCGCCACAATTTGTTTCATTCAGTTTTTTCAATGGTGAGGGAGACTGAACCCAGGCCTCACACAACCACTGAGCTATACCTTCAGCCCTCATTTACATTTTAAATTAATTCATTAATTATTTTTTAAAGCAAGAAGTTTACTGAGAAAATAAAGCTCTGGAGGGGAGGCCAAGAGAGGGTCTCAAGGGAGGATTCCTCCAATTTAGTTTATAACTTAACCAAGAGAATAAGACCAAATAAATCATCTTTGACTCAGCTGTTTGGGGTTCAGAGAGACAGAGCCACAGAGGTGTCATTTTAAAAACAGTGATAGTGTCAAAAACTTATCTGCATGTTCCATACACACAAGCAGTGTAAGGTACTCTGTCCTCTGCTTCAGAGTAATCCACATTCAGGACTACTTACAACAACTTTGCCGCTAGATTAATGAAATCCACAAAGCTATATCCCTGTCCTTTAATTCGCAAGCTTTTTCATGTATTTTTTTGCCCCAGCTTGGTTACCTATTTGGACATAATCATCTTCCTAAATTAAATGAATTCAGAAATATTTCCCAAAAAAGCAACCCATGAGGAAAAAGGGGAACCACAGCTTATCTTCTAGACACCTGTCATATGCTTTCAGTCATTAAAAGTTTTAGTCTCACTGGGTGATTTAATCTCCACGGCTGAGAAGCGTTGCAAGACTATTGTGCTGTATAACGAAGCTCAACTTAATTGATGAAATCCAGCAGCAGTGCCAAAATACAATTATGTATTTGAGCTTTACTATTAGCTTCATTTATTGTTACAGCACATTCTGATTAAAGGCAAATTGTGAAAAATAAAGACAATGAACAGATGTGAATACTTAGTTTCTATAATGTGCATCTACTTCATTTGAATGAAAAATGCTCCAGACGGCCAGCCCATTTGTCCTTATACCAAGAAAAGTATCCAGCTACTCATTATATCTAAACAAAGGCTGAGTGAGATGACAGACATATGGATGTCCAGCCAGGTTAAAATTCACTAGAGGTAATCCAACACGTGCCTTTATTGAAACATGTAACTTCTCATTGTATTCAAAAGATTATGTATGAGGTTGGAGGAAAGGCACAGCGGTTAAGGCAATTGCCTAGCGAGTGCAAGGCCCTGAGTTCGATTCCCCAGCATGGTGTCACATATCTGTAATCCCAGCACTTTGAAGGCTGAGGCAGGAAAATTGCGATGAGTCCAAGGCAAGCCTATATATATGGCATACACACATATGTATGTGCGTGTATGTATAGTGAGTTTAGGACCAGTAGACAATACAGAAATGTGTCTTAAGGCTGGGAGTGGTGGCACAGGCCTGTAATCCCAGCACTCTGAAAGGCTGAGGGAGAAGGAATACAAGTTTGAGCCCAGACTGGACAATTTAGTGACTCAGCAAGGCACTTTCAAAATAAAAAATAAAATGGGCTAAGGGTATAGCTCAATGTGAAGGTCCTGAGCTTAATTCTCAGTATCAGAAAAATAAAGGTGTATGTTTCAATCTTGAATTTCAGAACATAACTTAATAATCCAATAACCATAATCTGAGAGAATCAAGTTACATTCTAAAAAGTGAGGCCTGTGGAGATTTAAAAATTGAATTTAACTTATCAATGTCCATTTAGCATATAATCTATTCTCTCTAAAACAAATTTAAAAAGATTCAATATAGTTTGACCAAAACTTTCATTCTAGTGTTACTTTTGAAAACATCAAATTTAAGCCCTAGTACAAAATATAATTAAAACTGAAAAACTGTGTCTATACTAATAAATAGGGAAATATTCATTGGTACTTGTGAACTGTATCTAACTAACTTAAGCATTCCATCCTAGAAAGAAAGGAGCTCAGAATCTATTTTCCGTACAGGAACATACCAATTCTTTTACTCTGCTTTTTTCTAGATTGAAGTCTAATTTGGTATCTGTTCGGACTTTCATCACTTCATCCTAGTGGAAAGGGAAACACAGAAAGAGAGAAATCCAGAGTAAGAAATCCATACCTTCCAAAGAGGTGAAACCAGGACCACCCGCTATGCCTATTCTAAGGGAGCCAACTCAGGGGAGGACAAAAGGCCCAGGGGCAGCGCCAGGGCCTGGGGAACTGGACAGCTGCCTCGGAAGTCTTCTCTGTTGTAAGGATTCCCAGTTTTATACATAAATATAAATAATCCCCTCTTGATGGTCAAGCCAACCCAGAGTGGACTATCCCTGGGTGCCTACTGGCTTGCTTTTAATGGCGCTTTGTTTTATTGTTACTCAGGCTGGCTGGTGATCCCTATGCATTAGCTTCCTAATTAGCTGTGGCTACATTTGCTATTCCTGTTTTTAACTTCAAGTTTTCCCACATAATCTCTTGTGGAAATCATAAATAAAAAGCATTTCCTTAGACAACTTTGAAGTAAACATGGAATCAAAGAAGAAAAACTATTAAATTCTGGTTTAAATACAGCTTTCTCTTTGAAAGCTTATCAGAATCTTTTCCTTTTTAACATCAATATCCTTTTTACTAAGAAAAAAAGAGAGAAAAGGAAAGAAAGATGGCTTGGTAGTTATTCACAAATCACATGTAATCCTCTGGACACCTGTATGAAAATCTAGGGGTTCCATGTAGCTACTTTGGAGATATTTTGACTTAATACTTCCTAGAAAAAATGTAATGAATTTAGCTAGACACTGATAATTTATTCATTGGCTGTGTTCTTCCCTATTTCTTCCAATGCGCACTTCTGAGGCAATTTACACAAACACTCCACATGAATGAAGTGCTTAAGAACATATATTTCTGACATTACAGTTAGCAACACATTTATATAATTGCAAACAAGTCAGCAAACAATAAAGAGAATCTTACCATTACTTGTTGTTTTAGCTGATGTATTTCAAGTTTTATTTTCTAAAAACACATTAAAAAGAAACAAGGATGTTTAAGCAAGTGACAAATATAAAACTTGACTATCAACAAATATTACATACATTTAGAACCAATTCTTCTACTTCTCTCTTCATTCCTGTGTGACTACATTCACAGCACAAATTACGAGTTGTTCTACAATGCATGTGTAGACCCTGAAATTGGTTTTAACCCATCTGGAAGGTTACATAAAACTTATAACAAGTTCTTTTTAACTTACACCTTTGCCTCTGGTACCCCTGCTTTCCTTAGTACCTCCTTCAATTTTTCTTTCAGCAAATTCTGCCCTCACGTTGCTGATTTCCAGGAGAACTTTCCAAGTCCAAAGTGTATCTTTTTTCTAAGATTTATTAGAAGGCTGCAGCCAACAGGAATAGATAACCTTCCCTTATGGGACTGAAAATAGGACTGAAAAGAAGTGGCATGGAGAGCCCGTGGCAATGCTGCTTCTGCACACCAGACTTTAAAGAGCAAAGAGCTTTGGGGCAGCAGCACTCATTTGTACCCATGTGGAACGGAGAAGAGTCCCCATACACATCACCTCAGGATACATGGCATACTTATTTAATACTATACAACAAAAAGAAAGGATCCACTGATCAAGACACACCATGTACTTACATCAAATAACGGCAAAAATAGTCAAGGGTGACATCAGCCAGAATGGCAGTGTCCTTGGTGGGCCAAGTTACTGGAAGGGGATACAAGGGGAACTCTGAGTGTTGGCAATGTTCCCACTCGATCTGATCGGTGAGATACACCTTGAAATTCACCATGACGTACACTTACACATACTTGGTATGCATAATATATCTTAATTCAAAACACTTTACAAGAGCTTCTATAGTTTTACCTCATTTTCTGCTCTGAGGGCTGAAAATTCGCTCTTCTCCAAAATAACCATATCCTTTTTCACACTCGAAATCTTAGACATTATTTGCTGAAGAGTAATCTCCTACGAGAGAGAAATTAAGTAGTCACTCCAGTGCAGCCCAGAAATCTCCCTCTTGTTGCCTCTACCTGTTACCATCTTAATGAAAAAGTAGAGGAACGTCACCCTCTACTGTGAGATTTAAAAAAAAAATGCAAAGAAAAAACACCTCAGCACCACTACCAAGAGAGTCAGTTAAAAGGGTGGTGGTCTGAGGTTCAAGAACACGATGCCAGATGGCTACAATTCTGACCACACCTCCACTTATTATGGACCATGACTGCAGGTATTTATAAGCTCAGTGAACTGTTTAGTCTACAACACTTGACTAAACAGCTCTGAATAAACTTTTTATTCTACTGCAATGCTTTGCTTAACTATGGTTAAAATAACCATAATTTTAAATAAGACATTATAAAAAAATGACATTACTATTTTCTACAAACAATATCCCACTTTCACATTTCCAATCTGTGAAACTTCCAGTCCTAACCTGTTGCATCTTGGTGACCATGTCTTTGTAAATGATCTCTGTGTTGGCTTCTGTGATCTTGACCAGTGCAGACACAATGATTTCGGCTTGTGGAGTGGTAAATCCTAGCGAGTATACAAATACACTACTTTCAGAAGAGCTGCAGTTGTCAGGAAATAAAATCTATAGCAAGCATTCACATTCTCATCAAGGTCTGAATTTGGAAGTAGAAGAAAGCACAGTGTGGCAGGAAGGTAAGACTATAGGTACAGGTGGGCGCACCTGTCACCTGACCAGCACGCAACCTCTCCGTACCTTTCCCCACACACAGCGAGGGGGATGGGCCCAGTGACGGGTGATCTCCAATGGCATTCCTGGCTGTCAAAAATCATGGCCACAGGGAATGCCTGCAACTAACATCAAGTGAAGAAAGAGTAAGACTCAAAATTGTAGACATAATAATTGTCTTCATAATTTTGGGGGAAGTGATGGTGGCAGTTAAGTCTGAACCCATGACCATAGGCAAGGCATACTCTCTACCACTGAGCTACAACATCAGCCTGTTTCTGTAATCTAACAAGGACTCATGGTAATTTTATTTTCTTCTCTGTATTTCTCTCACTTGTCCTATATTTTCTACAGCAGACAGTATATTTAATTTTAAAATGTACTTTTCTTGGGACATAATCATGCTGATCCTAAACTTCTATGTAGCCCAGGCTTGCCTCAACACAGGGCGATCTTCCTGCCTCAGCCTTCTGAGTGCTGAAATTACAGGTGTGTGCCACCATGCCCAGCTGAAGTACATGTTATTAAAACAATTTTCTTGAATAAGGGTGCTCAATTATTTTTACATCCAGCACAACTTAGTCACATTACTGACTACTCCTGACTATAAACAGCAATCTAGCTGTTAACTTAGTTACTGCTATTAAGTCAAATATCAGCTGATTTTCTTGCCAGTTTTCTTTAGTCATTTGTCTTGGGGGTCTCAAACTGGAAAAAGAAGATATTCTTTGATACAAATGATGATAAACTGACTTACAGAGTCAATTCAGTGTTGTTGTTCCTGTATTCAACAACTTCAGATACTACTCCTATCTCACATTAGAATTTCTAGCTGGGCCTGATGACTCAGGCCTGCAATCCCAGCACTCTGGGAGGTTCAGGCAGGAGGATCACAAGACTGAGCCCAGCCAGGATCACTTAGCGACTTAGTGAGTTCCTGTCTCAAAATCACAATGAAAAAGAAAGAAAGAAAGAAAGAGAGAAAGAAAGACATTTTAGCACAATGCTTAAAATGGAGTCCTTGAAAAATAATTTTTCTATTACATGTTTCCATCTAAAAGAAATTCAGAAGAACCTCTCTTATTTGTTTAAATAAAGTAATTAATATACTTTGTGTCGATGAGATTAAGCTGATGACTATAATTAACAAAGATGCAAATTTAAAGCAAAGGCTGTCCAAAGACCTACTTCCATCATTTTATTAAAAATTCTTTACTTTCTCAGAATGTGTCTTATGCATTACTTAAAACATACAGAAGGGTCCCTATCAAAATGTTAACCTTGTTTAGGTCAAGAATGTTAAGATCCAAGCACTCTTTTCCTTGTTTCTATTTTTTTGGGGGGATTCTGGGGATTGAACCTAAGGCCACTGTAATATCTGCACATTTCACAGCCCCTTTAATTTTTGAGACAAGGTCTCAGTAAGTCCCTGAGTGCCCAGGCAGGGCTTGACTGTGTGATCCTCCTGCCTCAGCCTCCGAGAATGCTGGAATCACAGGTATATTTCATCATGCTTGGCGATGTTCTGAGGTTTTGTTTCCTTTTCTCTGTTCTGCCTTTATAATATTTAGAAAATAAACATGACTTTTGTGACTTTTAAAATTTTGTTAAGAATTCATGGCTAAATATAATTAGGCTTGGCAATTATAAGAAAAAATACATATCACATTAACATATCATTTTTATGTTTTTATCAATTAAAAATAAATTTAAAAGGCAGAACTTATACAGACAAACTACTTTAAAAACAAAGTAACAACAACATCAAAAAAACAAACTCTGAAGCCTTACAGCTTAAAAGCACTTGCAGGAAGAGAAAAGCGACAATGTAAAGCAGAAGTCAATCTTCAAAACCAACTGAGTTAGGAGATACAGGAATGAGAGAATAGGGTGTGGCCAGGATGAGGTAAGATCATGGGCTTACAGCAAGTCCTGTTAATCAGAGACAGAGCTCTGATAATGGAAGGGTAAACTACTTGAAGAGTCTTTCCTGGCCTCCTAGGCCAGTCACCTTAGGCATCCATCCTCCCCTGAGTAGGTGGGGTATGACCCTCCCCCCATGTATGTGTAAGGGGTTCTGACATCATCATCCTGAAAGACACAAATATCCATCGGTCAAAGTTTCAAGTCAAGGAAAGTAGGTGGTGGCACACACAAAAATAATCTTGGTACTCTGGGAGGCTAAGGCAAGAAGACTGCAAGTTGGAGCCAAGCTTGGTCAATTTAGCAACTCCGTGAGCTTCTGTATCAAAAAAAAAAAAAAAAAAAAAAAAAAGGGGGGGGGGGGGCAGGAGGAGCAGCTCAGTGGTTAAAGCACTTGCCAGTAAGCACTAAGATAAGTGCCAAGTACCCGAGTTCCATTCCCCAGCACCAGATAAGCTGGACGTGGTGGTGCATGCCTGTAATCCCAGCACCCGGGAGGCTGAGACAGGAGTACTGTCGTAAATCCAAGGCCAGCCTGGGCTCCACAGTGAGTTTTCAGGTCCAGCCTGGGCTACAGAGCGAGACCCTGTCTCACAAAAAAAAAAAAAAAAAAAGATTCAGGATGTAGGTTAGTATAAAGGCCTTGATTTCAATCTCTAGTACTGTAAAACAAAAACAAACAGCAGGAAAGTTTCTGCTTATCAAGGTAACTTTACATGTCCTCTTCTTTTCATTTCTACTTTTTAAATTTTCAGCTGAGAGAATTTTCAGTGAAAATGTCCTATTATTTCAAGTACAATCAGAAAAGAGGTAAATGTTACTATACAGCTATTAAGTTTTCCTAAATTATTCCTACATTATTTCAGTTAGTACTCAAAAAGATCTATGTAATTCTTACTGAGTGCGTGCTGCATATAGGTCAGCAAACCAGGAAGGGGGAAAAGGGACTCGGAAGCTGTGCAGCTGCATACTGGCAGAGGCAGACTTGAACCCAGAGCTTGCAATCACTGCACACAAGCATGGTACACTCATTCCGCCACTGGGTTAGGCATGCAAGCACATGTGCAGATGGCAGCTTTTCAAAGATGGACACATACAACTGGATAAATACCTGAACAGTGAGGTACAAAACCATATATATTTATTTCAAGGGAATAATTTATGTTAGCTTGAAATCCTGATTTGAGACTATGTATATGCACCACAGAATGGGTCTATTTGTCTGAAAATGATTAAGTTAGAGTAATGCTCCCTATCTCTTAAGTGCACTTTGAAGTGTCATATAGGCCAGAGCAATCTTTGATATAAATTAACTCCACAGCAAGCTGAAATGATCAGTAATTGCTGTTCAGCAACATTTCCATTTCATAAAAATTTCAAAAGCACACAGCATGTACAGCAACAAACAATCATTTTGATGCTTTAGATCCACTTGTCACAGGAATTGTTCCTTAGTTTTACTGACTTGTGTCTGAATTTTTACCTAGGGCTTTACATTTCCATAGTGATGATATAAAAATGTACTTTCCTCAAAGAGAAAATGTGTAAGAAAAAAAATCTCCACTGTATCCATGAAGCAAAAATGTCCTTAAGCAAAAAAATTTTGAGACTGACCAAAAAGGTTACTGTAGACTTAAAAGTGTCAAAGAAATAAAGGAGAGAGTAAATGAAACCTAGGAGAAGTTGTTATTGTGTTTTATTAAGGCCCTGTGTGATTTGAGAGAGGATTACCATTTTCTTCCAGCAAGCACACTAAGGCGTGGGTGTCGAAGTAGAGCTTCCTATTCCCAGGGGAGGTGAAATCTCCTCTTTTGTGTTCCAGTTGCAGGTACCAAGCAGACAGGCTTAACTCTAGGACAGAAAGGAGAGGAAGTTCAAAAGAGACTTTCAGGCGAACATAGAAACATGTTAGCATTGTAAACATAACACACCCCAAACCCTATGTGGGGTTTTTTCTTTTTGTGGTACTAGGGGTTGAAATCAAAGCCTTGTGTATGCTAAGCAAGTGTTCTACCACTGAGCTACAATCTTTAGAGATGGCTGTTCAAGATACCTTTAATAGGATCTAACACACATATAATTTACCCATTTCAAGTATGAAATTCAATTTTTAGTATGTGCATAGAATTGTACAACCATCCCCACAGTCTACTTTAGAATGCTTTCTTCACCCCAAATTAAACATCATACTCTTTAGCGACTACTCTCCAATTCCTCCACCCTTCTCTTCCACCTCCTTCTCATCCCAGATAACCACGCATCTATTTACTGTCTGCTATGTTTACCGTCATGTTATGCATGCTATTCTACAGTCTGGAGTGGCCTTCAAAGGCCTCATGCTTGGAAGGTGATTCAATCATGACAGTTATTCCACTGATCTGCTTGCTTTGTTGTTAAGAAGCAGGGTCTGGTCAGAAGGGGCGATCACTGGTCATGACCTGGAAAAGGCAGATCACTAAGACATGGCCTTGAGGGGTATATGCTGGCTCCACTCTTTCTCTTGCTCTCTGCTGCCTGTTATGATGGCCTAGACAGCTTCTTTTTGACTAGGTCCTCAACCATGTCCTTCAACGATAGTAGCTCCCCATGAATGGACTGAGACTTCCTGAAACTGTGAGCTAAAATAAACAATTCCAAGTTGTGGGTGTCAACTATTATTTTCCAGTGAGGAGAAGTAACTAAGACACTGTCTTCATTGTTTGCACACTCTGGGATTTCTTACACTTACACACACACACAAAATGTAGTCTTTTGTGAATAGCTTCTTTGACTTAGCATGTTTTCAAGGTCACCCGTGTTGTAGAATGTGTCAGTACTTATTTCTTTGTATTGTGCAATAAAATTGTATGGCAACATCAATTTTTGTCTATCCATTCATTATTTGAGGAACATGGGTTGTTTGCACATGTCAAGACTAATTTTGTGAACATCATGTGTTTAATTCTCTTTAGCATAGCACTAAGAGTGGAAATGCAGGATCATACATTAACTCTGATTGTTTCAGAAATTGCCGTATTTTTTTAATAGCAGCTAAACATTTTCCACTTTCGCTAGCAGTAGAGGATGCTTCCAATTCTCTGTATCCTCCCTTATACTTGCTATTACTTTTTAAAAACTATAAACATGTAGTAGATACAGTCTTGATGTGCATTTCTCTGGTGGCCAAAGATGCTAAGCATCTTTTCATGTGCTTACGGGTCACCTGTATGTCTCCTTTGAAGCTATGTCTTCTCAAGTGCCTTGCTAATTTTACTCGAGTTACTGCCTTTGTATTATTGAGCTATTAGATTTCTTTCTATATTCTATATACAAATTCCTTATCAGACTATGATCTGCAAATACCTTCTCCCATTTTGGATCTGTTTTTGATTAAAGTCTTTCAAAACACAAAAGTGCAATTTTGATGAAGCCCAAATATTGTATGCTTTTCATGTTGTAAGCAAGAAACCACTATTTTACGAGTTTCATAGTCTTAGCTCTTACATTTAGCTTTGATCCAGTTCATTTTTACACGTGTCATGCCATGTATTTTGCTTGTCAATATCCAGTTGTCACAGTGTAATTTTTTCTGTTGAACTGTCTTCTAACATTGGCTGAATATCAACTGTAATCTCTAGGCTCTCTCTTCTATCCCACTGATCTGTATGTCTGTCCTTATGCCAGTGACACACTTTCCTTTACCTGTTGCCTTGTTGTGAGTTTTGACATCAGAAAGTAGATTTTGGATTGTTCTCTTTTTTTCTTTGGAGACAAGGTCTTGCTCTGTGCTCTGTAGCCCAGGCTGGTCCTGAACTCACTAGAGAGGTCAGTCTAGCCTTAGACTCATGGCAATTCTCCCGCCGGTGTGCTGGGATTAGAGATGAAAGCTACCATGTTCAGCTTCTGTGGTGCTGGGGAATTGAACCCAGGGCCTTGTGCTTGCTAGGCAAGTGTTTAAACCACTGTGCCATCCCTCCAGCCCCTGAATTATTCTTTTTAATCATTTAATAATTGAGTCTCTTGCCAGATGAATTACAGGATATGCAAGTCAATTTCTATCATGAAGCCAAGTGAGATTTTGAGAGAAATTATGTTACATCTGTAGAAAAACTTGAGGAAGAACTGACATCTTAACTATATCAAGTACTCCGATCAATAAAAATGAAGTCTTTTATTTGTTTAGGTCTCTAATTTATTCAACTTTTTTCTCAGTGTTTTATACTCTTTTGTTAAACTTGTTTTTAAGCTTCTATTATTGTATTCTTTTTGATTCTGTAAAGTGAAGTTATTTTCTTACTTTCATTTACAGGTTGGTTATTGCTGATGAACAAGTATATAACTGAATCTATATGCTGATCTTGTATCTTACAATCTTGCTGAACTTATTAGTTCTAATACTTTAAGAATTCCTTAGTATTTTCTACATACTAAGTCATGTCATCTAAAAATAGCAATAGTTTTGCTTTTCAATTTGGATGCTGTTTATTTCATTTCCTTGCCTACGTGCCCTGGGTAGAACTTCCAAAGCAATTCTAAATAGAAACACAATAGCCAGTATCCTTTTCTTGTTACTGAACTTAGAAGAATACATGGTTTTTCTCCATTAAATATGATGGTAGTTTTAGATTTGGCTTCTAATAGAAGCTATTATTTGATTAAATTCCCATCTAGTCTTTGTTTTTTTTTAAATGAAAAGGTGTTAAATTTTGACAAATGACTTATCTGTATCTGTTGAGATAATTACATGTATTCTGTCTTTTGTTCTAAATAAGGTGTATGTATATATATTACATGAAATGATTTTCAGATGTTAATGAATCTAACATTTCTCGTTTGATCACGACACATAACATTGCTGGATTTAGTCTGCTAGCACTTTGTTGAAAATTTTCTCTCTAAATTGATAAGGGATATTTTTCTGTAGTTTTCCTGTTATGTCTCTACAAAGTCTATCTTTAGGGAGACATGTTCTAACAACCTTTACATTACCTTTTCTACGGGTTTTTATGCATTTAACAACAGATCCAACACATTTTGTAAACTTGTTTGAAGGTATTCATTTGAGTGAGATAGTATAGTATACTGTAATGGTTTCCTGGCTTTTAGGTTTTATAAACCACTAAGGTAGATTAAAAATATCGGATCAATATTTGTGTTGTCAAACTTTAGTTTTGTCAAGAACATTTAAACCCAAGAGCCTCTTATGATTACCATCAAACTAAAAAGACATTTTGACACCAAAAAAGATGGATAATCTAAAATAAAGAACTTCCATTTAAAGTTAATAAACATAGCTAAATGAAAATCTTATCACATAGTTGTCCTCACTTTTCTGTCTGAGGCTACAAAGAGTGGTAGGAAAGGGAAGAGTCATCTACTAACTCAAAGGTCATGAGTTTCTTCAGCAGGCCTCTGGAATGACCAAAATGACCCTCCAACTACTACCACTCATCCCCCTACTAAACACTCTAAAGAGAACTGCAGGTAAGCAAAAATGTGACCAGGACAAACCCCACAGATCTGATGCTTCTCTGCAGCCTACAGCAGTTATCCCCTTAACTGGCAATCTGAGAGAAGTGGTCACAGAAGCATCAAAGTATAGAACGATATCAGCAGTTATATTGATTGACAAAACATAAAACACTATGATGAATGTGTGTTGGTGAAAATAAGTCCCTGGAGCCAAAGGGACACTGACCTCTACCACAAGGTCCCAGCCCAGACACACAAGCACTTCCTGGTTTAGTCATACATATCCTCTCAGCTTTCTAGGCACCCAAGTTTGCATGCCTTAAGCTTGGCTTGTTTCCTTTTCTCAGAGGTTACATTTTTAGCACCCTTTTATACTCTTTCATTTAATTGGGCAATTTATCAAGGACACATTATGTTACACTTTTCCTTGGCTTCCTCCCCTAAGGTAAGAGAGCAATAAAGCCTGCTCCCTGACCTGTGTTCTCGGCTCAGTACAGGCAGTGCTATCACACCACTGAACACTTCCACACCTGCATCATTTATTAGTCCAAGCTGTCCCAGGCAGGCAGGTTCCCCCCGCCCCCCCCCCCCCCCCCCCCCCCCCCCCCCCCAGGACTGGGGATTGAATTTAGGGCTTTCACACTGAGCTTCATTCCCAGCTTTTATTTTGAGATGATCTCAGTAAATGACTAAGTTGTCCAGTCTGGGCTTGAACTCGTGATCCTCCTGCCTCGGCTAAGATTCCCCTTTCATCTTTGGCATCTAGCACAGGGTCTTGCATACAACAAGTCAGCAATTTTTATTTATTTTTTTTTTATAACTGAATTGTATTAAGTTCTAAGATCTGGGTTATGAGACCAGAAAGAATCCTCAGGTTTCCCCTTTTCACAAAATGAACTCACTCAAGTCTGGTACTTTTTATCACTTACCTCCAATCACAGGTCTAGAACTGGTTTCTACAGGAAAAGACCCCACACAGCAGAGGCAGCTCCGGAAACGGGTGAGTGAAAAGCATACACAGTAGCACTACCCAAGGGCCCTTGAAGGTCATCTCACCCATAGAACCATGCTGGACTATTCCACGAGTTAGGGAACTTCGTCAACATGAAGTCTAGAATGTCTTGTACACAGTGACAAGGATAGTCCGGAATGTCTTGTTTCTAATAAACTAATCACTCTCGTGATCTAAAACTTCCAGAGCCTCCTGCTCCCACCACCACCCACACATATACAAACAACCACACCATTACTTTGTGAGCAAAATGGAATGCTGATTTGGACTCTTCTAAAACTGACTGAAAGCAGAAATAGCAAGCTTATTTCAAAGACTCAACACCTTCTGAAAAGCGGAGAAAAAGGCTGACTTCTCTCCACTCGGCAGCCACCACTGCCAAGGGAAGGGAAGGCCATCTTGCCTTGTGTCAAAGAGTAGCACGCTAAATTCCCACCAACCACCAGGAAGCAAGCAAGCCAGTTCAAGTCACGTGCGATTTCCCCTTCTGTCAGACTATCAAAAGGATATTAAAATTCAGTTACAAGAGAGGCCCAAAGTTAGTCTGGCACAGCAGAGGAAGCTACACACAAATTCCTATTCATCCCTACGTTGTCCTATGGAGAATCTTGGGCACCAAACCTACCACTAGACTGAAAATAATGGAAATATGAAATGAAAATACTCATTTACTGGTAGCTAACGGGCACACATGCTTCCTTCACTGTCTCTGCCCTTCAACCTGTTTTATGCATTCACCCTCATAACTGAAACAACAGTGCCACCTTGACAAGAAGACAGCAAACATACAGGACAAACACTGCTTTGGCCTCACAATCTTCAATTTTATGAGAGGAAAACAAGTTGGAAGTTACCAGCTTGTCAACGAGAAAAGTCGAACTCTCCAAAAACTCCTAACCGCTGCAAAACACTAAAACAGCTCATGACTCATTTCCAAATGTGTATACACACAGCCTCCTTCTCTTCACCTTGATAAGAATCCACTCACTAGTTTCTCCCCCCAGCTAAATTTTACATGCAGCCATCACTAAACACTTGTTGAAAAAAAATGTGAAAAAAGTTTGGTTAGTACTATTTATTAGAAGACATACAGAGAAGTTTGATTTTTTTTTTCAATCAGCAATTTCCCTTGAGTAAATTCTAGCCTGTTTACTTTCCTAAGCTCATGCATGACAGTGAGCTTTCTCATCTCCCTTAAGTATCTTAAATCAAAAATTACTTTCTTGCCTGTCGAGGTGGTACATGCCTGCAATCCCAGCACTCTGGGCGGCTGAGGCAGGAGGACCACTAGTTCGAGCCCAGCCTGGGTAAATTACCAAGACCCTGTCTCAAACAAAGCATAAAAAAGAGCTAGGCTGTGTGTTCCACTACCAGTTCGACTTCAAAAGTATCTTCTCAACGAAACCTATTCTGATCACCTTATTTAAATTCAGCTCAGGCCCACTTTCCTTCCCCTCTCTACTTTTCCCCATAGTATTTAACATTATAAATGCATGATCTATATATGCATCCATACACATACAAGCATCTCATGAGCGCAAATTAAGTTCTGAAGGGCAAAGATTTTGATTGCTCTACCGTGCATGCCTAGAAAAGTGCCAGGTCAGGCACTAGTGGCTCGTGACACAATTCGAATTCATCCGAATGTGGGTTTCCTGGCCCTTCTCCCCGCCAAAGCTCACCCCTGATCCTCCCTTCCTCGAACACCCCTTCTCGCGCCAACAGGTGGGCAAGTGACGGAATGGAGCATCCCGCCAGCAGGCGCGCGGCGGAGGAACCTCAGCGCTGCCACGCCCCCGCAATCCCTCCCAGGCCGCGTCCCCGGGACCCGCCCGCCGCGCGCCAGGCCCTCACCTCTCCGGAAGGGCGCGAGCGCGGCCGCCCCCGCGAGCCCGGGCGGGCCCTTCCCCGCGGCGCCGCGGCCGGCGACCAGGCCGAGCCCGGCCCGCGAGCGCCCCCCGTCGGCCGGAGGCCTGCGCACAGCTGCCGCGGCCAGCCGCGGCGAGGGCGCGAGCAGGAGGAGGAGCAGCGGGGACGCACGCGCCGCGCCGCCGCGGGTCGTCGGGGCGCGGGCCCGCAGCGCCCCCGGCCCGCCGGGCAGAGTGGGCAGGCGAAGGCGAGCCGGCGCTCGGAGGTCGCTGGGGCTTCCGTGGCGATGCGCGGGCAGGAAGGGCAGGGGCCGTCGGCGGCTCAGGGGACGCTTCGGCCTTTCGCCCGCCACAGAGTCGCAGTCCATGCCCGACCCGGTCACTAGCCCGGGCGCGCGCTCATAGTCCTCGCGCGCGGCCCGGCGACCGAGCCGGACGGCAGGAGCGCGCGGGGGCGGCAGCGCGGGCCCGCCTTTTCCTGCCGGGGTGGGACGGCGACGGCGCGGCGGCCGGGGGGTGGAGCGAGGAGAGGCCCCGCCCCCGGCGTGGCTCCGCCTTGCCGCTAGAGCTAGGCGAGAAGCCTTGCAGGCTCTCTTGGAACTGAAGAGAGCGCCTAACTTGCTGCCTCTATTTGCATATTCATTGCGCTGTCCTTAAAAATATTAGTGACTCGGCTGCCCTTCCGAGTCCGGTGAAAAGTCCTTGGCCAGTTGACTGCCCTAGGTTTTACTGATTAACTCTGCCCATCTCAAGTCCGTGCAAAGTGTGGTTCTAGGGTGCATTATAAGAATTATCAACAAGGTACAAAGAAAGGTGCTTGCGTAGTTAATACGTTTAAAAGTTAAAATTCAGAGTTCGGAGACTAGAGAAGGTCGCAGTCTGGAGACTTAAAACATATGTTAATGCTATATGAGAGCTACTGCTATAATAAAAAGATAATTTGAGACAGGCAGTGTCACCTCAAGGTCGGTGAACTTTTTGAATGGCATTGCACCGATCATAGTTACTGGTCCAATGTGTAAACTAGATGCTTGTAAATGAATTAGTGAAATGCACAATTCATCACAGGAGATGAAAACACAAAAGAAATTGTTCTTTTTCTCCATTAGTACATGGAAGAAGATGTTATGAGTCACTGGAGAGTTACAAAGTGCTAGGAAGAGAATTCCTCTAGATATGGAAAATATTTTTCCTTAACAAATATACTTTAATATTGACAAAACAGGAAATATGTGTAAAATCCCTGGTTTTGCATCACCAAAATTTAGAAAAATATTTTAAAAATGAATATAATAAGCACATTTAGGTGTTCAGTTCTGTAATGTTTCCTAAAAACTTTCATCGCTTTTACATTTTTATCTATTCCATAAATTAATTTTTCTTTCCTTTATTTCTGTATAATTGTAATAAAGATTTTCTTGTAATTTCTTAGGATAGAAAATACCTGAAAGATTAAGAAACAAAAACAGAACAAAATTTGAACAGTGCCTCAAAAACATGAAAAATACTATATATACATCGTCACGGGATTCCATCATTGTGTGACTATCTTGGGCGTAGCTAGGGGTACACCAAGGTGAAATAGCATTGCCTGCTGCTCCTAGGCTACAAACCTCTGTTGCAAACACAGAGGTGGTTGATCTAGGTCATCCTCATCAATTCCCCAGGCCCAGGGCCCTCATGCCAGTTTAGAAAAAAAAACCAAGAGAGCCCAATGAAAAGCAAAGCAAAGCAAAGCAAGGTTTATTAAGACACAGAAGCCAAAATATGAAGGTCATAGGGGGCTGACAGAGGTTCTGAAGGAGGGAAAAAAAAACACTGGCTGTTTTACAGTTTGGCTCTTTATGGACTCCTTTGTGTTGTTCTCTCCTCCCCTTTGTTACTTCTTTAACTTTGTGAAATCAGCTCTCTGTTTATCTGAGGCACTAGGGTGAACCGGAAGACTTCAGACTCTTCCTTGCACAATCCCCTTGATTGTGAGGGGAGGGGTGGGCCCTTCCCATGGACTCCTCTTCTGCCTTGGCCCACTGACCATTTTTGCTTTCTTGTCCTACCTGCCTGTGCCTTTGCCTATGCAGCATGCCATGGTACTGAATACTGTAGGCAACTGGAACAAAACAGTATTTCTGTATGGAAGCATATCTAAATACAGAAAAAGTACGGGAAAAAGACCATAGGAAAGATAAAAATGGGGTCTGTCTAAGGCCCTCACCCTGCACGGAGCTTGCAGGGCTGGAAGTTGGTCTGCGTGAGTTAGCAATTGAGTGTCAAGTGCATGTGAAGGCCCAGGGCATTACCAGACTCTACTGTGGACTTTCTATAAGCATGTTATACTAGCACACAGTAAATTTATAACATAATTTTTCTTTCCTTGAAACCTTAGCTTACTGTGGTATCTTTTAAAAACTTCTATTTATTGATTTACGTATTTATTTATTTAGGTACTGAGGATCAAGCTCCAGGCCTGCATGCTGAGCTATATCCCTAACCCCCCCCCCCTTTTTTTTTTTTTTTAGAATCAAAGGTTCCGCACAAGGTCTTGCTAAGTTGGTAAGTTGTCCAGGCTGCCCATGCTGGGCTTGAACTTGTGATCCTCCTTCCTCAGCCTCTCAGAAGCTGAGATTGTAGGCCTGTGCCACTAGGCCCAGCTGTAACATTTTTACTTCATAAACTTTTTAGTTTTTCAAAACTTTTTGCCCCTTGTAGAACACTTAGCTTAAAACATAAAAACAATATATAGCTGTACAAAAATATTTTCTTTCTTTATATCCTTATTCCTTATTTTTCTATGTCTATTCTTTAAAAATTTTATTTCTACTTTTGAAAATTTTTGTTAAAAACTAAGACACACACACACTATCCTGGGCCCACACAGATCAGTATCATCAATGTACTTTTTTTGTGGTATTAGGGATCAAACCCAGGGCCATTGTTTTTTGAGACAGGGATCTCACTAAGTTGTTAAGTTGCCAAGGCTGGGCTTGACCTTGGAATCCTACTGCCTCAGCCTCCCATAGTGATGGGGTTGCAGACCTGCCACTGACCAGTCTGTCTTCCATCTTCATATCTTGTCCCCCAGAAAGCCTCCTGGGACAACATTCAAAGACCTGTTGAGGCAGGAGATAAATAGGAAGGCACCAAGCAAAAAGCCTGGCGTAAAACCCAAAACACACATCCTGAATCTTACCCTGAATCAGGACATTCCATCCAGTACTGAGAGAACATCAAACAACACCTGTTTCTGTAAAAAACATCACTTTTCCAAGCATGTGCTCAGAAGACACTCAGTGATCCTCAGTAACTCTGGCCTTTATTAGCATCCCTCTAACATTGTGGGTTTGGTCCATCTCTCGTTCCATGGCTTTTGGTGTTACGACATTTTCTCCAGAGGCCTCATGAATCAAAGGCTCCCCACTCCAAGGGCAGAGTGATTCTATTTATTCTGAGCCAAATACAAGGGACCAGAACAAGGACTCAAATTTCTTGAATGACATTCCACTGCGGAAGAGGTATCATTGACTTTTACAGTTTCAAAACAAAAGTGATGCACCAATACTAGTCAATGTTGGCGGGGCCATTGTGTAGGTGGGCTGTAGTAATGGAGGTGATTTGTTCTACAGGGTCTGGTTTCAGATCTTTAGGGTTGGAGGAGGCCAGAGATCTACTAAGTTGTGCCAAGAAGTTTATTTAATGAAAATAGGTCAGATGCAAAAGTTAAGATTGAAGTTAAGGCAGGGTTTTACAAGTTCAAGCCTAATCTGGGCAATTTAGCAACTTAACGAGACTCAGTCTCAAAAACAAAAAACAAAAAACCTACAAAACTATAGATTTAGGATGTAGGTCAGCATGGAGGTCCTGGGTTCAATTGTCAATACAAAAAAAAAAAATCGATATTTAAGAGCCTAACATACGTGAGGTAATTTTGGCTCTCTAACCACATGAATCCATTTCTTCACAATTGCTGTGTTTTAGTGGGTCAAGGTCAAGCAGTCTGCAGGATGCAGCTTCTTTGAAGAACTTGAGCTCACATAGCCTCCTTGTAGGTTAAAGTCCTTTCAGGCATCTATTTCCAGAATAGTGAGGTTTCATGCATATTAAAGATTTGCTCTGGCAAGTGATTTTCCTTCACAATCAGCTTATTTAGAGTTTCCAAAAATCCTCCACCTGCCTTCACTTGGAGATTGTCGCTCATTTCCCTATTACGCAATGAAAATGAATCCTTTTTTCGTGGTGCTGGGGATTGAATCCAGTACCTTCGTGCTGAGCTATGGCACTACCCCACTTTTAGTTTTTATTTATTTATTTATTTATTTTTGAGACAGGGTTTCACTGAGTCTCTAAGTTGCCCAGGCAACTGTTGCTGGGATTACAGTGGTGCCATCCTTTTGGTTTGAATAGCGATTCTTTAAACCACCCTGGGCTAGCAGTAAGTTAGGCATTGGGGTTGGATGCTGCCTTTTCTTTGAATCTCTTTTTCTCTTGCGTGCTCTTTCTCTCTTTCTGCTGTACTGGAAATTGAACCCAAGACTTTGCACTGAGTGACATACCCACCCCTCTCCCTTCCTTTAATTTTTTTTTTTTTTTTTTTTTTTTTTGCCGTGGTATACAGCATATGAAAGGGCCAGTGGTATGAGTGGTAAATGAACTTACCCAAGCTGGAAAAAAATAAAAAAGAAAAGAGTTTATTTACGCTAGAATGCACTGTGGGTTGAGACGGAGAATTGGGGTTCCAAGGGAGAAACCGAGCTGCTAGGGTGAGTGGTGGTAGTCTTTGTATGAATTGAAGCATAGGAAAAGGCTTCAGGTGGAAATTTTAGACAATTTGGTATATATTGCCTGGAGTATCCTGTCTTTCATTGATCTTTTAGGAACCCCTGGTGAATTCTTGAAGGTCTTTTGTTTCCCCTTTAGGGCCCTTTTAGGCTCAGACAGGGATATCCATGGATCTAACTTCTTGGAAAGAGCAGGGAGGAAGTGACACCTTAGGCTTAGATATAACTGCTTACTTGATTTATCTGCTTGGGGAGGGCAAGGGGGGTAAGAACGAAACGTTTGTTCACTAGGAGAGATAAATAGCACTTGTCTTTAGTCTTATCTTTTGTCACTTTAGCCAACATTGGTAGAGTGTTTTATGACTTCCCAATAAATTCAGGTCAGGGCTGAGCTGGGGAAATACGGATGTCGAGAACTGTAACTACTCAGTCATTAGTCATTATTTTTACTTACTTATTTATTTTTTGAAGCTGGGCCTAGTAGCATACGTCCGTAATCCAGCACTCTGGGAGGCTAAGGCAAACCCAGCCGGGGCAACTTAGCAAGAATCTAAGATCAAAAATAAAGATGGGCTGGTATAACTCCATGGGAAGATCTTGGGCTCAACCTCCAATGCCAGAAACATAAATAAATAAAAATATATTCTTAATCAGGGTCTTGCTAAGTCACTAAATTGTGGAGGCTGGGCTCAAACTTGTGAATCTTCCTGCCTCAGCTTCCCAGGGTGCTGGGATTACAGGTCTGTGCCACTACCTGGAGCTCATTACTTTGTTTTTATTCTTTAGTATAATTGCCGTGGAACGGGACATGCCTGACAGGAGAGAAAAAGCCATGACTGATTTTCCACCCTGTTGTGCTTAATCACGTCTAGTTTTGCTGGAGGCCCCTCACTAAACATGGCCTTCCGCTCACCACAGCGGCAGTGGAGTATATGCCTCGTGGCCGCAATGCACAAAACAACACCAGATGAAGTCGAGTACACGGGAAAACGATGCAATCGAGAAACACGGGAAACACACATGTGTGGAGCTGCTGCAGCCATCATCAGCAGGCTCTGTTGCAGTAAACTTACGGTGCAAGTAGTACAGTCTGAAATAATGAGGATAGTACAGTCAATACATGATCCAGGGACAGTCATATCTCGTATCACGTGCTGCCACCTGTACGTGCCAGGCCTTTATCCAGGTGGCAGCGCCATGGGTTATAGACACCAGCGTCAGCGTGGAAGGAGTTGCACTGTGATGTTACGGCAGCCGTGATGTGGCTGGGGATGGGAATTTTTCAGCTCCATTCTAATCTTGTCGCATATGCATTCTGTTGCTGACCGCTAGTGTTGTCACGGGTAGGTACCTGTATTTTAACAAGTTAATTAATTGGTCTTTTATCTTTCCTAAACATATCGGCTCTTGTCCTTCTTATATTTCTCAGCAATCGCTATCGCCAGTGTTTAAATAGAGACACGAAATTCTTCACGGCATCTGGCATTTATTTATTTTATTATTTATTTACTGTACTGGGGATTGAATCTGGGATCTTCACACTGAATTACATCCCTAGGCCGCCCCCCCCCCCAGCCCCCACCTTTTAAAGTTTTATTTTGAGAAAAGGTCTTGCTACATCGCTAAGTCACCCAGGTTGGGTATAACACAGTCCTGACTCAGCCTCCTAGAATGCTGGGATTACATGCCTGGGCGTTTTGCAATCTTGAATGTGTTTGATGAAACTTTTCCCTGGGGTCCAAGAGCTATCAGTTATGAGGACAAAGCTTAGGGTTATGGGTTTTCCTGTGGCATAACCCAAGAGATGTTCTTTGCTAAGTTCATTTTTTAGGCTATAGGGATAGCCCCGGTCCTCTGAGTAGCAGGGCTTGGAACAAAGATCTCTTGTCTTTATGTAGTGATCTAGGCTAAAGCTGTAGCTTGGTGGCACACTGCCTGCCTAGCGTGTGTGAGGACCTGGATTTGATCCCCAGCACCACCAATGCAAAATAACCACATCAAAATGAACAGCCCCTCCCCCAGGCTATATGCAAGAGTATACATATTAAAAAATTAGAAATGGAATTCGCCAGTTATTTCTATTGGTCTTTATATACTTAGAACTGGTGGTTTCTCTTTTCCTATCATTGTTTTAAACTTCATAACGTCTTTGAAATCTTCTTTCACAGAATTCTCTTTTCTTGTGGTTTTTGGGAATTGATTGAACACTGGGCTACATCTACAGCCTATTTAAAAGATTTATTTATTTATTTACTTACTTATTTATTTTTTTGAGATAGAGTCTTGATAAATTGCCTAGGCTGGACTTGACCTTGTGATCCTCCTACCTCAGTCTCCCAGAATGCTGGGATTTCAGAGGTATGCCACCACTCCCAGTTTCGAATCTATATTTTTATTGAGGCTTTTTAAAAAAAATAAATCAGCCAGTATAAAGAATTTCTTTCTCAGAGTTATATTATCTCAACACTGACTTCTTTTTTTTTTTTCCTTGATCGTTTGTTTCTTATTCCTCCTTCAAAGAAAGGGTATATTTTCATCAGTTGGACAGTATTTCTTCATCTTCATGCTTAATGTAGGTGACTCTGTTAAACTTTCAGCTTTCTGAGTTGGGGGTAATTTCTCCTGGAATTTTTTCTCATGCTTCTGCAGCCTTTGTCTTGCCCTCTGAACTGTAGCTGGAGGGCAGAGTTCCTGGGCTCTGTTTTAAAAGTTATACACTAATGAAGACGGCTAGTCAGGGTCACATGAACTCTTCCTTACAACAACTAGATTCTAATCCATTTTTGAGGTTCCATGCATATCTTGCATCATACTTTATTTCTGTGATAAGATGGATGGGAAGTGGGAAGAGATGCCGGAGTAGTTACATTCCATTGCAAGGAAACCTTTTTCTGAAGTTCTGTTCTTCTTTCTTTCTTTCTTTCTTTCTTTCTTTCTTTCTTTCTTTTGTTCTTTCTCTGTCCATTTTTATGAGACAAAATCTATGAGCTATCCAGGCTAGGCCCAAACTTACGATGCTCCTGCCTCAACTTCCCAGAGTAAGGTGCTATAAACCACCATACTCAGCTTCCTTGAGTGTATCCCTATCAGAAAAAATCAAAGCTGGCTGCTCAACCTCCTTATTTTCACCTGTCTCCCACATTATCAACAGTAGGAAAATAGGATGTTTTGAAAATTAGTCTGGTATCAATAGCCAGAAGGGTTTCAGATGGCAGAAACTGGATTCAGGGAAACCAAAGAGGCAGCGTTTATGGTAATGCAGGTGGGAAGTCAGTCAGTTGGAAATATTGTGGGTGAGAGGAAAAAGGTAAATTGATCATCGGATGGTAGGGGTGGTACTCCCACACATTGATGGTGACAGAAAAAACACAGATAAAGGACAAGGAGTAGATAATGTCTATTTAACCTTGAGGACAGAAAGATCGATGATATTTTCTGCTTCATGGTGAAAACTGTACTGGCTTTTTTGAACACGCAGAGAAAATATGACCCCAGATTAGGCATCAGACATCTCCTTCAAAGGGGGAAAAAGGAAGCAAATAATGCTACTACATCATGTCATCTCAACTTGAGATATATTTATACACAAATTGAGATGATATGTTAAAGACACACATTTACATATCTATTTATACACATTTGAATCTTGAAGCACGTGTATTAAACACTTTTCCCAAGAGTTATCATCTTTATTAGTATGTATTTGCCATATACAATGGCTACATTGTATTTGAGGAACTTGTGCACACACATATAGCATCACCTCATTTACTTCCTCTTCCCCATTCCTGCCTTTTCACCCTCTCCTTATCTCTTTTCCCTTTATAGTTATTTTGGTTATTTTTTTGTTTTTCTTTTTTTGAGACCGGGCCTCACTCTGTAGTCCTGGCTGGTTCTGAGTTCACTTTGTAGCCCAGACTGGCCTTGAACTCAAAGCAATCCTCCTGCCTCAGCCTCCCAAGTGCTAGGATTACAGGTGTGTGCCACCATGCCCAACTTATGTGGTGCTGGAGAATCAGTGTTTGTTTCTGAAAGATGGTGTATGGATGGGTAATTTTTGGTACCTTTTTGTATTAAAAAAATTCTGCAAATGAACATAAAAAAGACTAAGAGAAAAAGGGATTACAAAAAAGAGAAAAGGGTGATTTTGTGCATGTGTCTGTGCTGAGGATCAAAATAAGAGCCTTGTGTATGCTAAACATATGTGCTGCTTCTCTACTGCTGAGCTATACCTCAGTCAAGAAAAAATTTTGTGAAATAAAAAGTCACAAAATGGAAGAAACCAAGATTTACAATAGTTTGGGGGGAGCAATGAAAAACTTTCAAAAGCTACAGTTTAGTGTTCCTGAACTATTTAAATGTGGCTCCTCCAAATGAAAATGAACTATGACTGTAAAAATACAAAATCAATTTCAGAGGCAATATGGGAAAGAAAATAAAACATCGCATGTATTTTTTACATTGTTCACATGTTAAAATGACAATTCGGGACATACTAGGTTAGATTAATATATTTATATTATCAAAAGTAAATTTATGTATATTTGTCTGTGTGTGTTCCACAATGCCAGAGAATGGAATCATGGTCGAAGGAGGCAAGCTGTAGAATAAATAGAATGGGTCTTTATTTAGAGACAGGAGGGGATCCTCAGTGGGTGGCCCCTATGTATTTCTTATCTATCATAGAATTTAAAATTGCCTATATGGCTTACACTTGTACCTATATTTCTATTGGATAGTTAGTCCTGGTCTAGAATATTATATCTATATCTGTATCTATATCTATATCTATATCTATATCTATATCTACACACACACACACACACACACACACACACACACACACATACACATACATATATAGGCATATACCCACTTAGTGTGGTGCTGGGGATTGAGCCCCAGGCTTTTATACTGAACTATATCCCCAACCCTTTTTTTTTTTTTTTCTGATTTTTATTTTGAGACAGGGTCTCACTAAGTCACTGAGTTCCCAGGTTGGTCTCAAATTTGCAATCCTGCTTCGGCCTCCCAGAGTACTGGGATTACATGCCTGTACCACCAGTCCTGGCCCATCTAATTTTTAACAAACCTGTGAAGCCCAAGTAACTATTAAGTTTTCCAGCAAAATTCTCTCTTGTACTATTTAATAAAAGCATTGGTGCTCTGCCCTAAGTAGTAAGGGTAGTTTCTTCCTGCTTTTTCCAAGGTTCTACTGTGTTTGGAGTCCATTGGTACTTCAGTATCCATGGGAATGGGATCTAGGGTCTTCTGAGGATACTAAAATCCACTGATACTCAAGTCCCTTAGGTAAAATACCATATTATTTGCATATAACCTATGCACATTTTCCCGTATACTTTAAGTCATTTCTACAAGCTATCCCAAAAGTGTTTGTCTTAGTTACTTTCTCATTGCTGTGACAAAAAATATCTGACATTCATAACTTAAGGAAGAAAAGATTTATCTTAGCTCAGTTTCAGAAAGTCTCAGTTCATTCATGGGCAGCTGGCAATGCTGGAGGCCCAAGGCAGCAAGGGTCTGGCCGAGAAGGACTAATGCTTAGGGAATGGCAGGCAAGAAGCCACAGGGGGAAGGGAGGAGGTAGCATGTATTCTTCCAGGTCATGTCCCAGTGATCCACCCCTTCTGGGTTAAGCCCCAGTGATCTCCTTCAAGGTCACACACTCAGTAATCCACCACACACCTATAATCCACCACATACTTATAATCTAACACACACCTGCAATCCTCCACATGCCTATAATAATTCACAACATCCAAATACATGAAGCTTTTTGGGGGACATTCCAGGCCCAAATCATAATATTCCTCCACAGCCCACAAAAGACTCATGTTCACCTCCTTATGCAAAACGTATTTAGTCCTTCTAGCGTGGCCAAGTCTTAACAATTCTGGCACTGCTTAAAAAGTCCAAGTCCAAAGTCTCCTCTGAAACTCACGGCAAACACAGCTCTGAGCTCCGGTGAAAATCAAAGTTAAACACTTCCAACATACATTGCTCAGGGTAAACATTCTTATTCCAAATGGGAGGAATAGGAGGTTAGAAAGCAACTGAACCAAAACAAGTTTGAAACTCAGCAGGGCAAGGCTTTATTCCTGTAGTTCTGTGTCCAGCACTCAGGATAAATGCTGGTGAGCTGTGAGCTCCGATGGGCTTGGGAGGCTCCACCCCTATAGCATTGCCTCTGGCTGCAGCCTCCATCTTATTTTTTTGGGGCTGCCTCTGCTCACAGCCCATGGCTTTCCTCAGCTGATGAGCCATGTTTCTGGTTTCTCTGAATTCCTAGGGTCTCCCTTGCACATTAGGCTTCTCCAACACAACTTCATGTGCTGCTTCCATGAGGTACATTGCCCAATCTCCAATGCCTTCCTCTGAAATCTGGGTGGAAGCCTCCACAATCCCACACTCTTGCATTCTGCATGCCTGTGAAACCAGCACCACGTGGATGACACTGAGGTTTGCCCTTGGCTTGCTCAGTAGCCTGGTCCCCTTTTGAGAAGGCTGCAGCAGCTTCTGAGTGCCTGGATGGCTGAACTACAGGCAGCTGAGCTCTGGCAATCTCTTTAGCCCTTCAGGAAGACCTGAGGTACTCTTCCCAGGGCAAAGTCTTTTGCCTTTGCCCCCTTTAATTGATAAATGGTGGGGTCTTGATGATTCACAAGACATCCTCAGGGCCTCATTTTTATAATCCAGATTCCACTTTTTTGGTGCTTTTAATGCTAATCTCTTTAACAACCATATGTGCTCTGCCTCACCTTGGCAGTCCATTTCAGTCTGGCAAATTTGAAAATTTTCATGCTTTTTTTTTCCTCTACCATTTTTCCTGCTTCTCACTGTAGAACTGGCTGAAAGCTGCAAGCAGTACCCATGTGACAGCCACAGCATTGGGCTGCCTTGAATTCTTACACCAGATTAAATAGTTCACAGCTTTTAATCCCAGTTTCAGGCAAAGCCTTACAAAAGGGCCAAAATATTGACACACTTTTTGCCAGAGCTCAGTACATGTGTTTTTTAGACCAATTGCCAATAAAGTCCTCCTTCACATCTGAAACTCCTGAGCCTGGCCTTTCCACTCTTCAGTTCTATCAGTGTTCTGAAACTCTAACCAGACCTTTTGTCAAGCTTGACTTGTAGCGTTCTAAGACTTCTTTGGCTTGCATTTTTAACATTTCCAAACTCTTCCACAAACCCATTCCAAAGACTTCTTTCTAAACCATATTGTCAGGTAAAGTTACAGCAATGTCTCCACTCCCAGTACCAATGTCTGTCTTAGTTACTTTCTCACTGCTGTGACAGTTCATGACTTGAGGGAGAAAAGATTTGAGCTCACATTTTCAGAAGATCTCAGTCCATTCATGGCTGGCCAGCAATGGTGGAAGCACATGGCAGGAAGGGTTTGGCAGAGGACTGCTGCTTATGGATGGCAGGCAGGAAGCCAGGTCCAGGGGAAGGGTTAGAGCTAGTGTATACCCTTCCAGGTTATGTCCCAGTGATCTACCCCATCTGGGCCAAGCCTCAGTGTTCTGTCCCTTCCAGGTTAAGCCCCAGTGATCTGCTCCTTCAGAGTCACGTGTCCAGTAATCCACCACATGCTCATAATCTACAACATCCAAATATATGAGGCTTTTGGGGGACATTCCAGATCCAAACCATAACAGTTGTTAATTTTTCCTATGTATGTCAACTTTTGGATATTCTGAACATCAAATTTAGGGTTTGTGTAATTTTTTTTAATATCACCAGTTTTAGTTCAAACTTATGACAAAGTAATCCTGAAAGAACAAATTTTTTATTTAAAATTATATATATATATATATATATATGGTAGCCTTTGGGATACCCTGTAGATTATGTGTCATACTTACTGCAATGTAGATGCTCTATAAGGAATTAGTATGCTGCAGTGACAAGAAGGAAAGTTTGTACATGTTCAGCACAGGTGGAATTTTTCTCCAAATGTTTTTCACCTGAGGTTGGTTGAACTGTTGGGTGAGGAACCGCTAATACAGACAGCTGACTATATTTTGGAAAAACACAGAATTCATCCGCAAGGCTGGTGGACTCATTGATGAGTACGTGTGTATTTCTTAAACTTCTGTCTCTTTTTATTCTTATTTTTTAAACAATGCTGACATAGGCTTTTCTTTCTTTTTCTTTTTTCTTTCTTTCTTTCTTTTTTTTTTTTTTTTTGGGACTAGGGATTAAACCCTGGGCCTTCATGCTTATTAATGTCTCTGGTCCTTTTTAATTTTTTTTTTTTTATTTTGAGACACAGTCTCAATAAGTTGCCAGACTTGGCTCTCAGTTGTAGTCTTCCTGCCTCAGCCTCCTGGAGTGCTGGGCTTGCAAGCATGTACTACTACGCTTGGCTCAAGCTATTTTGATTAACAAATTATTTTCAAGTTTTAGAGGGTACCTACAGCATGAATGAAAACTGAATTCATATTAGACATGGTTCCTGGTTCTTTCTGTAAATTTTCCAGCCGCTCACCACTCAGGGGCCTTTGCCCTTCTTAGGCGGCCTGGTGGTACTTGCTATGCCCTTCCTGCTCTCCCTTTTTCCTTCTGCGTCCCCTGTCATTGCTCCAGCTGAGAAGTCCTAAATTTCTTGAGACTGCACAGAGGAGTTTGCCTGAACCTTTCCCATACTGCCTGTACTTAGTTATCTTGCATTTCAAAGCCAACTATGTCCCTTTTCGTGTTTTCCAGAAGACAAACCTGCTCATATTTCCATATTTTTTTATTTGTTTGTGGACAGCTGGCTACAGTCTCATTACCAGCCAACCTCTTGTGTTCCCAGTTCTCAGGTGACTGGAAGGATGTAAGTATGAAATGTCTTCGCTCCAAGAATCAGGATCAAGTGACTGGCATTATTTGCAGAACAATGCAATGATTAAGAGAGCGGGCACCTGCTCTGACTCTACTGGATGAACCTCCGTTTCCAGTTTCTTTGTGCTGCAGTTATACCTTTTCTAAAAGGAACTCTGACTGTGATTTCTCTCTGTCCTTCTGTTTGTCTTTCTTTCTCTCTTGCGGTGTTAAGATAAAACCCAGGGCCTTCCTCAGTGAGTTACATCTACAGCTCCTTTTTAGTTTTTGATTTAGAGACAGGGTCTTGTCAAGTCACTAGGTTACCCAGGCTGGGCTTGAACTCACAATTCCTCTGTCTCTGCCTCCCAGAGTGCTGGAATGACAGGAATGTGCCGCCAAGACCAGTCAATACCACTTATCTCTTAGATGAGTTTTTTTCATTTTTCCCTCCACTTTATTAATATGTATAAGTGCAAAACATAAAGTTTACATTGACCTTGAGTATTTTGTGCACATCCATATTGTGGCAAAGTTACAAATCCTTTCCTTCTCTCTTTTTGACCCCCTACCCCTCTTAGATGAGAACTTAAATGATCATGAGTCATCAAACCTCACTCCTGTGGTTGGCCTTTAGCATGTGCTCAATAAACAGCACCTATTTTTGGTTATTAAGATTATATATGAATCCAAGGAGTCTTGGGTAATGGAGATTTATACCTCCATAGGTTAGTATATATTTTAGAAATGCTTTGGGTTGCACATAATAGCAAACTTGAGCTATGGTAGCTTAAACAACTAGAGATTTATTTAATCTTACAGAACATGATTGGATGTTGATAGTTCAGGGCCAATTCAGTGGTCAGTATTGACCTGAAGAATCCCCAGCTCCTCTCTTTCAAATCTGTCCTTCTCGTTGGGTGATTGGACTCTTACGCTGATTGGATTCATAGGTCCCAAGATGACGGCTATACCACTAAGCCTCACCACCTCATTCCACCATGGAGGAAAACAGGTGAAGGAGTCAAAAGCTGTCTCAAACTGAGTACTTGTTTTTTATTTCAGAGAAGATGGCTTCCTGAAACTGCAGACAAAGGAGGCAAGTTGTAAAGAGAGAGGTTTTATTTGAAAGAACACAGGGGTTAAAGCTTCTGTTAAGCCAGGAAAGGTCCTCAAAAGGGTTGCCAATGAGACTTTGTGTCTGAGTTTCCTGGGGATTTTGCTACACAATTTGGTTAGGATGATTTTACCAATGTTCCCATAAGCCTTTGGGTTTAAATTGGTTACACAGAGAGCAGTCCCTATGTATGAGCTCTCAGTGAGCTCTGACTCTCTCCTGTGTGTGGACTCTGTAAGTTTCCTCACTTCCCTGGAAGGTGTGGGATGCTTGTTTTTTTGCCCTTCCTGACCATATCATTTCCCCCTTCTACTATCTTCTTGCTCCTGTGTACCTATCTGGCTCTCTGCCAGGCCTCATCACACCCTTAGTCCTAGGGACTTACAGAAACTAGAGTTCAGAGTGTGGGAACATGCAGGCTCCTGGAAGAGATAAAGGCATTCATCTCTTTTGACTTTTCACTAACACTTATTGAATGGCTGTTAAGTTACTGGGTATGCATGGATGGCTAATATTAATGCACTCACTTGTCTTCAGTGGTGAGGACCATGTGCTTGTCTGGCTGTATGGCATGACAGTCATTGATCCAAGCATGAGATGCTATAGGGAAAACAGAAGAGGGAGCCTTTTGCTTAGCTTGGGGAATCAGGGAAGGCTGCCTATGGGAGTTGATATGCACACCCAGTAACTTAACAGCTGTTGCTGACTGATGGCCTGCAGACAGATGGTGGCTAGAGTCTCTAGAGTGGCACAGCACATGCCACTTCCAGGGGCAGGCAATGTCTCAGAGCCACCATGGCCCCAAATCTCCCTTTTGGAGATGTCTCTTATTTAAAAAGAAAATAAAAACGTTCTTGAATTGAGTGCATTAATTATGTCTCAATAAAACAATCTAAAGGCAGTTTGTATAAGCTCAAAAAATGAAATTAAAAGAAAATTTACAGTTTAGTTTTTTAGTACTAGGAGTTTGGGGCCAGTGCCTTCGCACTGAGTTACATAACCAGCCCCCTTTAAACAGTTTGAGACAAGGTCTCACTAAGTCATTAAGCTGCCCAGGCTTGGCTTGAATTTGCAAACCTCATGCCTCAATCTCCCAGAGTCCTGGGATTAAAGGAATGTGCCACCACACCCAGTTTCTTATACTTTTAAAAAATATGTGCATGGGGGCTGGCACAGTGGTTAAAGTGCTTGCCTTACAAGCACAAGGTTCCAAGTTCAATTCCTCAGCACCACATAAAGCACCAGATAAAGCCAAGAATTGTGGCACACGCCTGTAATCCAAGCACTTGGAAAGCTGAGGCAGGAGGATTGCCCTGAGTCCAAGGCCAGCTTGGACTACAAAGTGAGTTGAGGACCAGCCTGAGCTACAGAGCGAGACCCTGCTTCAATTTTTTCTTTTATTTAAAAATATGTGTGTGGTGCTGGAAATTGAATCTAGGGCCTTCACACTGAGCTACACTCTCAGCCCATTTTTATTTTTGATTTGGAGACAAAATCTTACTTAGTCCCTGAGTTGCCCTGGCCAGGCTCAAACTCGTGATCCTCCTAGCGCGGCCTCTCTGAGTCCCAGGATTACAGTCCTGTGCCATAAGGCTTTCTCCTGCAAATCTGTGCTTTGATTTGAATTTGCTTTACCACTAAAAGCAAGGACCCAAACTAGCTGGTGAGGCAGCTATAAATAATTAACAAAGCAGGTTGTAATAAGTTATGGGAAACACTATGTACCTTGTTTTCATAGAAACGAAATTCTTAGGACTATTTCAAAGCTTAGCTGCTTCTGTATTTTATCTTTTATAGAAATGATGTTAGAAATAACGGGAGGTTTCACAATATTTCCTTTGAGACTGGAAATCTAAAAGAGGTTTCAAGGCCAGGTGTGATGGTGCACACCTATAATCTCAGCACTCAAGAGGCTGAGGCAGGAGAATTGCGGGAGTTCAATGGGTTACATAGTGAGTTCAGGGTCAGTCAGAACTACAGAGCAAGACTGTGTTTCAAAAAAAAAAAGCAGATTTAAAGTAAATTTTAAAGAAGTTGTATTTTCCATTGCAGAGAAATAATTTAATAGCTCAGCATCTTAGGTCAAAATTTATAAAATTTTAAAGTAATATGTAGTAATGAGCTGCTGAATTTTAATAACAGCTAAGATTTTGAGCTTGTAATTATTTCATAAATAAATTATCTTATAAAATAATCATCCTATCATTAATTAGTAATTTCTAATTTATTCCCATATATTAATTATGTTGTGAATTATTCATGGTAAATAACTATTAACTGTTACATCATGGCTGCAGATTTAAACTGTTAATTCAGCAATATCATTTTGACTTAATGACAAATGATACAAAATACCATAAAAAGGCCAAATGCAATCAGTACATAATATCAAGAAGGATTTGTTACTAATTTTATGATAATAACTGATTAGTCTACCACTTATGAATGGAGTGTTGCACTTAGAACTCAGGTCACTGTACTTAAAGCTAAGTCAACCAGACAGTCCTCCTTAATAGTTGAAGTGCATCTGCCCTGATAGAACAAGGCACTCTACTCCCATTAGTTGTAAAAAACCCACATTATGTTAAGTATATAAATTCTCACCTTTGGAGGAAAAATGCAAAAACAAGAACCAAAGAATAAAGATGTTTTTGAGGTGAATGGTGTCTTATAAAAGCAACCTAAGCATGTGTACATGGCGGCCCTGAGGCCTCCAATGGGCAAAGGTGTAGCCTAGGAGTCACTGCCTCTCAACTGAGGAGGTGATGAGGACCAACAGGGTGACACTGCCAGCATCCTCCTAATTGGAGTAGTGACCAGCAGGTCATTTCACCTCCCTCCCTAAGGTAACTACAAAGTTAGAAAGACCTGTTAGTTTCATTTCAACCAAATTCTTTAAAGGAAAAGACTGGAAGTAAGAAAGCCCTGTGGCTCCTGTGAGGTCCTGGGTGTGCTCAGCAAAGAGCAGTGCTTTGAGGAGCTCCGTGGGGCACCCCTGGGGGCATCAGTATGGCGAGGTCCTGCAGGGCTTGCGCTGGACTGGCAGGGATACCACAGGCGGAACCACCTTGCACTGAGCAGCAAGGAAGGGTACTGGCAGTGTAGGAAGGGTGCACAGGACTTTGAGACCCCTAGGGAGGGAGTTGATAGCGTTCTGTGAGCCTGTTACAGCCCTGTGCCCAGTGAACCATTCTGGGGACCAGCTAAGAGGTAAAGGAGCTGGAGATGTACCAAAGAACAAAGACTAGGTCTCCCCTCTTCTTTCTGTATTTCTTTTTTGGGGCTGTTCCTTAGAAGGGACTCCCCTGGGAAATGGAAACTTTGGGGGAAGTGGAGTACCTTTTCCCTGAAGAAGTTTAGCAGAGTTGAAAGTAACTGGGGACTGGAGGACTGGCAGGGAAGCACTTGGCAACTCACGTGTCTTGGGATGAATGAGCAATTCAAGGGAGGCCGCAGGGAGGATGCTCTGGTTTAGAAAAGCACGGATGACAGGGTGGCTGAATTCCGTGAATTAGCAACATTTGATACCTAGGAAGATTTGGATGGATTGGTTTAAGATCAACTGAAATGTTTGAGGTTACACTGGCTATCTTCTCTTTATATTCCAATGCTGAATACATCAAGAGTTTGAAAAAATTCAAGTGCTTTGGGAATTTAGAGGTAGGCTTACAGCTGTGGTCCTTTGAAGGTAGGTCACGACATAGAAACTGGTGTATTTGATCTCTTTTGTATAGAGCGTCATGTCCTTTAGGTTATGGCTGGAGCAAATGATACTGCGTGGGCTTAGATTATTTTTTTAATTTTTTGAGGTACTGGGCACTGAACCAACGAACTTTGCACTGAGCTACACCTCTGGCCCTTCATTTGTTTCATTTTTGAGACAAGATCTTGCTACGTGGCTCAAGTCTGGACTCAGACTTGATTCTCCTGCCTCAGCTTCCCAGACTGCTGAGAGTACAGGTGTGCACCACCACATTTGGCTTTAACCCACTTCTTGCTGACAGCATCTTACCCCAAGCTTGAACTGCTTGTGTTTGTTGTTTTCTACCTAGCACTTCTGCAATGCAATGGTGCAAGATGACAGTGGATGCCTGCTCCATCCCAGACGGAAGGAGCAGGCTCCTGAGCTACCCTGCAGGAGGCTGCCAGTGACCTGGGCGTGCCTGGTCCTTGGCCTGCATGGGAAATGTACCCTGTTATGGTTTGGGTCTGGAATGTCCTCCAAAAAGCCTTGTGTTTGGAAGGTGATTCAATTATGCAGGTTAATTCACTGAGTGCCTGTGTTGCTAAGAGGTGGGGCCTGGTTGGAAGGGGCAGGTCACTGGGTCATGACCTGCAAGGAGTGGATCACTGGGGTATGACTTTCCTAGAGTGGATCACTGGGGTATGACCTACAAGGAGTCGATTGCTGGGACATGATCTGGAAGGAGTGGCTCACTGGGATATGGCCTGTAAGGCGTGGATCACTGTGACATGACCTGGAAGAGGCAGATCACTGGGTCATGACTTGGGAGCAAACAGCTCCCTCGTCCTTGGATCTGTTTCCCATCTCACTATGCCATGAACAGCTTCTCTTGTGCTAGGCCCTCCTCCAAGCTCTTCCACCTTTGCTGGCTGTCCATGAATGGATTGAGACTTCACAAAACTGTGAGCTAAGATAAACCTTTCCTCTCTTAAGTTGGGAGTGCCAGGTAGTGTTCCCAATAACCAGAAAGTAAATAAGATACACCACTAAGCCACTGAGGGTTTTGGAGTGTTTGTATACGTTAGCCTACCCCAACTAGTACACCACTGTACAGCTCCAGGGAGACACAAGGACATGCTGGGATGTGAATGAAGTCCCATTTCTGCTGTGTAGCACACAGCACACATGGCTGCACGGTGGCTCTCCCTGATTCTCCAACAATAAGCCAGAAATTCACTTTCCCAGTATTCCTTGCAGTAGTTATATGACCTGACCTCTGCCCTGCAGATACATGTAGCAGAGTGAGGTTGATTGGGAAGTGGACACTGTGCGAGGTCACCACTCTATCTGATAATGGTTGAGTCAAGGCACCTAGCTCCAGGGACAGCAGTAGGAACAGCAGGAGTGGCATGTAATGCACCGGACCGGGTGAGAGCAGCCAGTTTTCTGCATGTGTAGTGTTGTCTGATTGGGGGTAACATTCCTGGTTGTATAGACTCCAAGCCTGACTTCGATCCTCCTGCAGATTGTGTGATCAGTATGAGTCTTTATTCAATTAATTTCTGAAATAGACAACCTGATGGTGTATACCTGTAATCCCAGCACTCCCAGAGGCTGAGGCAGGAAGATTCCAAGTTTGAGCCCACCTGGGCAACTTAATGACTTAGCAAGGCCTGTTTAAAAAAATTTAGCTTAACTATTAATGGCTAACCTGGTAGACTACTTAAAATACAGACTTAGCCTCTATAACAAGCCCCCCACACAAACAAGACTGGAATTTTTCTTCCTCAAATAATAACATAGGTTGATACAGCAGGTGCACAGGCCTGTCAGGCAGTCTGATAGGGCTACAGCGTGCTTGCAAAGAATCCCAGGAAGCAAGTTTGCTAAGTGAATTCCCTAAACGTAAAGTGTGCCCAAGGTGGTGGCCAGTCAGGAAGCATATGGTCACATTAGTAACTTTTTCATGTGATCTGTTTTATTTTTTTGAAATATTTTGTCTAGATCCAAACATTTACCTTTAACTTAGGTGAGAGAGAGAAGGAGAGAGTTGCAAGTTTTTTTTTTTTTTCTTTTTTTTGGCCAAGCACAAGTGGGACTTGTCTTTCTAGTTCTATGTTTTAAATAGCAATTATAGCCATTAACTCTAATTTTATTGCCAGGCATTAAGCTGGGTGCTTTTGTTACACCCCTCCTTAACTCTGTCCATTAACTCCCTGCCATTATACTGACTTTCTAAGACTCAGAAAGTTAAATGATTTATGAAGGGAACTTGAAAGTGATGGAACCAGGATTCTAACCCAAGTTTTCCAGGTTAGAAGTTTTATTGCTTATAATACTTCAAGTTCTTTTTTTTTTTTTTTTTGTATTACATTCATCTGGATCTTTGGAATTTTCAAGCACTGGGAAAGGTTTTATATTAATTTATTTATTTTTGTAGTGTTGAGAATTAAACTCAGGGTCTTGTTTATGCTAGGCAAATGCTGTATCACTAGGAAAGATTTTAATAAGTCATGAGGATTTATTAATTTACTTACTGCTGTTAGTTGGGAACTTAGGCATTTGGCTTATAGGAGAAAATGCTTCTTCCTTTTTTTCTTTTTCTTTCTTTCTTTCTTTTTATTTATTTATTTATTTAATTTGATGCTCTGGGGCCCTTAAAAATTTCTAAATGCCACCTTTACTCAGAACAGATATAAACTTATCCAGTGTCTCTAGAAGTGACTAAGCAGTAGCAACTCTTAGAGTTAGAAAGCGCACACATACACAGGGACACACACACATACACACCATGATTCCTTAATGAACTATACAACAATATATATGTATTTTAAAGACCTAATAGTTGCCTGAAGCTGAGACTGGAGCTGTTGCTGCTGCCTGTAGTGACTTCTTCCATTGCAAGTCCCTGGCTTGTAGCTTTACCTCAGAGTCAGCCAGTTCTAGTCAGGCCCCTACGTGGATCCTCCTTCCCATGTGTCATTACCTTTAGAGTTTGAGGCCTGGAGAAAATGAGCCCCAAGACTGCATCTTAAAAACATAACTATGACAAATTCAAACTGAGTATTTTAAGTAAAAGGTTCAGAAGGCATTAGGCTGCAATATATTTTAAGAACATGGCTTCTCTGTTGTTCTCATGGGATATTCTAAAGCTGAATCAGAAAATCCTCTGAACAGGAGCCAAGTCCTTCAAGTCATGGGAAGCTCTGGTGGAGGTTTCCCGGGTCCTCAAACACCCTAACTGTGTCACCCTGAAACTCTAGCACAATCACCTTTTAGGACTGTTAATCGAATATTTAGGTTCCAGGTACTGTTTCTTATAATGCCATTGCTATGTTGTTTCAAAACTTACATGTTGTAAAAGTGACTGTTCATGGCACGTCGACAGCTACCTTTTACCTGCCCTTTGGTTATCTGAGGCGGGGTCATAAGTTATCTTCACTACCAGACCCAGAGGGACCCAGCTCAGCTGGCTTGGCAAGGAGCCCACCCAAACTTCCACTCTCCCCCTTGCCTTGGCTCATCAGCTCCTCTCGCACTGGGCTGGGCTCCCGTTCTATCTTTCTGCACGCATGCGCCAGAGTGTGCGTGCGTGCTTTTGTGTGTGTGTGTGTGTGTGTGTGTGTGTGTGTGTGTGTGCCCTGAGCTATAGCCCCAGCCCATTTGTTTTTTTGTTCTGTTTTGTTTTGAGACAGAGCCTCATGAAGTTGCTAAAGGTCCAGACTGGGCTCAAACTTGTGATTCTCCTGACTCAGCCTCCAGAATGCTGGGATTACTGGCATGTGCTACCAGGCCCTGCTGGTTACTCTATTTTGTCATTCTCTGTATTGCTGCCCTCTCCAAATGAAAATGAGGCCATCTGCAGGTATAAAGCTGTCTGTGCAGTGGACTACACATGGCTCCAGGAGAATCTGCCTCAGGCCTCACTGCCTGGAGCATCCCGATCTTTGGACAGACTGCTCCTATATACAACCTACCGAGTCTTAGAGGGTGCAGGAAAGAGTTAACATTGTTGGCTACATTGCTGCTCTTAAAAGAACTTACTAGCCAGACTGGTCTGCCTTTGATGGTATCTGGGAGCTTACATTTCTGTGCAGCTCCCACTAGTAACTGATAAGGGTGGCTTGATATGTCTAAGCTGTTTGTATAAGCAACATGGCTTACGCTGAACACCTGCTCTCCTTCTAGGACTCTGGAATTTTAGTATGTGCCAAGCAGGGGCTGTCTGCATGACCAGCACCCAACAAAAACCCTGAGCACTTGGTCTCTTCCTTGATGAACAACTACGGTTGCAGCTAATGGCTGGGGAAGTCAAGCAAATCAACTTCTTCCTTCCTTCCTTCCTTCCTTCCTTCCTTCCTTCCTTCCTTCCTTCCTTCCTTCTTTCCTTCTTTCTTTCCACTCTCCACCCCTTCCTCTCTCTCTCTCTCTCTCTCTCTCTCTCTCTCTTGATTGAGGTCAGGCCCATATACATGCTAGGCAAATACTCTACTATGTGCCACACCCCCATCCCTACCTCTTGTGTGATGTAATTGGGGGTATATCCTTCTCCCTGTGCACTTTTTTCCTTTGCTGATTGTGCTTGGAATCCTGTTGCTCTAATATAACCTAGCCATGCATACACTATTACTATATGCTGAGTCCTTTTAGTGAATTACTGAAACTGTGGGTGATTTTTTCAATTTCCTACACACTGGGTAATAAAAATTCATTAACAATATTGTAACAACTTCTCTATACACAGCCGTTTAAAATCCATCTTTTCCATAGAATACAGGCTCCAGGAGGAGGGGCTGTGGAGCTATGGCCCACTCATTACTATCTTTAGCCCCTGGTATTGTGCTGTATTGGTTAGAGTTCTAAGAGAAGCAGTGTTAATAGAATTTATAGAGATAATGAGAATTTATTTGGAGGACTTACAAGTTTGAAGAGAGAGATAGTTCAAATTGGTGATGCATGCTTGGGTCAGCTGTAGGGTCCAGAAGTTGCTCATGCTCGTGCCAGAGGGACACCAGTCCAAGAGTGCAGGTCAGCCAGTTCAAGCTGCTGTAGATGGTTGTCCAAGAAAACAAGGCGAAGAAGGCCCTACAACACACACCTAAAAAGCTTTCCCCTGGACATGCCCTATTTGCAACAAGTTAATACAGTTTCTCCAAAGACCTCAAGTGCTTACCATAAATGATGATTAACTGCATTTTCTAAAAAAAAAAAAAAAAAAAAAAAAAAAAATGGACTGAACAGAGAGGAAGGAGCAGGTTCTTAGCAGGCGAATTGTGAGAGAATGGATGCTGTGGATTTGAGCCCATATTTTACTTTGAAAGAAAAGTGACTGAGATTATGGGAAAATATTTAGGTGAAATCCCACCTTATATTTGTGTTACCACCTCTGGTGCAGACCTACTTGTATTCATGGATTATGAAATATGACTCATTTGTATTCCCTTTATCTTAGTTCAATAGTATCTTTCCAATATTCATGTCCTCCTGGACCCTCAGAGTATGACCTTACTTGGAAATAGGGTCATGTAGTTATAACTAGTTAAATATGATTAGGGTGACTCCTAATTCAATGTGTGGTGTTTTTGTAATGTACCTCAACACGAATGTCTTGGGTTGGATCCGCAGTACAAACCACCCTGACAAAAGAAGACAGAAATGCAGACTGACTCAGAGAGGAGAAGGTGATGTGAATATGGAATCTGAGCTTGGAGGGATGTGTCAACACGCCAAGGGACACAAAGAATTGGTGGCAACATCAGGACCTTGGACGAATGCAGGGAACGGATCCTCCTCAAGGAATCAAATCCTATGGACAACTTGATTTCAGATTTTCAGGCTTCAGAACTTGAAGAGAATTAATTTCTGTGATTTTTAAGCCACTCAGTTTATGGTACTTTGTCATGGCAGTACTAGAAAAGTAACACACTCTGTAACTTCTGAGCCTTGTATGTAGTCATAGTGCTTGGATTTTTTTCTGCTTCTAGGAAACAAGCTAGCATTTTTCAATCACACAGAGGTAATTTTTATCTATGGGATGTTTCATAATATTTATTACAATGTTTATATATGCAATCATAGTGTTTTATTCTCACAGATAAATTCATTTATTTATTTTACTGAATATTGAACTCAGGGCCATCACACTGAACTATGCCCCAAGTCCATTAAAAAATATATATATTTTTTGTTTTGGTCTGGAGATAGGATCTCATTAAGTTTCTAAGTGGTCCAGGTTAGGCTTAACTTACGATCTTCCTGTTTCAGCTTCCCAGAGGGCTGGGATGATCGTCCTCTGCCGCCAGGCCTGACAAATTCTTAACTTCAAATAAACATATCTTGATGGCCGACTCTAGAGTTAAAAAGAAATTGCCAAAGCCAATGATATTGTGTAACTACATCTGTACAGTTATTTGGAACCTAAGTGTTGAATTTTTCCCTTGGAAGAAAGGGCATGATAAAATCTGTTAAGTATATATTCCCACAGTGCCATATAAATATTTTCTCTTTTGTGAAATCAGGGAAGCCATTTGTAGGGAGTAGAAGAAGAATCTCACAAATAAGACAGCAATGAGGGATGGAAATAAATTCCAGTCTGTTAAAAATACTTTCTGGCCTGTGGCATGGGAGAGGAAAAGGAAATAAAGCTTTCATCACTAGTAAAGTTCACTCAGGTTACTTAGTCAATCATCGGAACTGGTTAGTCGGCATTATTCTCCGAATGCTTACTCTGTGATGCAATGTAATACTTACCATTATTATCATCATGAGATCAGTATCAGCATCAGTAATTTCTTCTATTAAACTTCTTCATCCAGCTCAGACTAGATAGGCTTGGTGGAGCATACTTGTCGTTCTAGGTCCCTGAGTGGCTGAGGCAGGAGGATTGCAAGTTTGAGCCCAACCTGGGTAATTTAAGCAAGACTTTGTTTCAACGTGAAAGAAGCTCTGGGGATGTAGCTCAGTGCAAAAGCCCTGGGTTCAACCTCCCATACCACACACACAAAGAAAAAACCCTGCTATCTTAGAGAAGAGTTGTTAGAGTAGCAATACAAAGGAAAATGAGAGCCAATCTTAGCTTCCCAATTTCAAAGTAGAATTGTTGTAAGGTGTAGATTTATTACTAGTTAATGATGAGGTCAACAGACTAGGAGCAATTGGTCTTTGGAAAAGTGAAGTTGATTTTTAAGTCTGGAGAGGAAAGAACAGGTAACACCACGCCAGTGGAAAACACTATGCCACCATCGCATGGGAAGCACTAGGGACCTCAGAGGGAGCCGAGAGAAAGCTGGGGGAAAACGGCAAGTCAGGAAAGTAGCTTTGGGATTGTGCAGCTTGGAAGCTTTCAGGGTTGGGTCTGGGGAGCTTCCTGCTTGGGTCCTGGCCTTGGCTGGTTAGTGCTGGGGGCCTGAGTGTGGGCAGAGGAAGTAAAGGGAAGTGAGGTCTTTGGGTTGGTGGGTTTGTGTGTGACGGGGTTGTGCATAATTTAGTCATTTCCTGTCTCCAGGAATTTCTTATTTTTGGTAGGGACAGCCTCTCCAGGGACAGCAAGTCCCCAGATGGCAAAATATCAGAATTACAGAAAATGAAAAGATACTATGAATACAACTGCATTTTTTTTTTTTTTCAAATTGTGGAAACATTTGGCAGTAAGAAGCTCCCATTTACCTGACTTACGGCTTCAACAATCCCCAACTAATTCTGTTTCTTCTTGCTCCTGTCTTCTCCACCATGGTATCCCTTGACACAAACCCCGAATGTCGTATGATTTCACCTATTACCATATCACCGTTCTAGAGGAAAAAGACTTTAAGAAAATATACGCCGTGAGTCCAAGGCCAGCCTGGGCTACAGAGTGAGACCCTGTCTCAAAACAAAACAAAGCAAGGCAGAGCAAAGAAAAACAAAATCACACAAAACTCACCATCATTGTGCTTTAAAAATGAATGAAAATCCATCACTATCCTCAAATAATCTAGTCAGCATTCAAATTTCCCCTCTTGCCTAATTATTTTTTTTTAAAGTTTACTCAAGTCAGGACGCAAATAAGGTAACATTGCATTTGGCAGATGCGTCATGAAAGTGTGTTAATTCTAAATTGTCTTGCTTAGGGGTGTTACAGTAGTGATGTGTCTTAGTTACTTTTTCATTGTTGTAACTCAATAACAGACATCCACAAATTTAGGAGGAGAAAGGTTTATTTTCGCTCACAGGTTCAGAAGGTCACAGTCCATTCAGGGGCGGCTGGCAGCAATTCAAGTACATGGCAGAGACAGAGGTGGAGGCAGCTTCTCATGACATCACAAACAGGCAAGTTGTGACTAGTCCCCCAAGGAAGGCAGGAAGCAGCTTATGTATCCTTCCAGATCTCATTCCAGTGACCAGCCCCTCCCGGATCCAGGTGTGGAAGGTGTGGTAAGCCTCCACTACACACCAGTAATCCAATTTACATGCCTGTAATCCATCCTTCCAAACTAGGCCCCAATCGCCCAACAGCACATGGTTCCGTAGACAATCCATAACATTCAAATACATGAGACTTTTGGGGGACACTCCAGATCCAAACCACAATAGGATGTAAAGAAAAGGTACAAAGCAAATCTCAGTTTATGAGTCTCACTGTGGACCTTTTCTTTAATTCTGTCAAATTTATTTGTTTATTTATTTATTTGTTATTGAGACAGGGTCTCTTTCTGTAGCCCAGGCTGGTCCTGAACTCACTATAGATCCCAGGCTGGCCGTGGACTCACAGCAATCCTGCCTCGGCCTCCCAAGTGCTGGGATAACAGTCGTGCACTACTATGCCCAGCTTCTGTTGTGCTGGGGAATTGAGGGTACTTTGCACTTGACATGGAGCTTGCTGAGCAAGCGCTTTAATCGCTGAGCTGTTCCTCCAGCCTGGTCAAATTTGTTTCATAAGTATGTGTTTGTGAACCATGATGTTCATTCTGGGGGCCAGGTACACACACATGTCATGTCTTAGTCTTTTTCCACTTCTCCTTCTCTTCCTTGCCTGCCCATCTCTCCCATTCGCAGATCCCTTCCCTCCTTGAAGTCCTATCGGGTCCACCCATCCATCCATCATCAATCGCTCTATCTATCATCTATCTACCTATCTACCTGCCTGTCATCTCTCTACTTACATATAATTTGTTCTTCAAATTTTTTGTATTTTGTGTTTCTCTTACAGGAAGATCATATAGGATCATACAGATCATATAGAAATCACATGATGTTTATCCTTCTGGGTTAAAGATTTATTTCACTCAGCATTATGGTCTCAAGGTACATCCATTTTCTTTCTTCTATTTTAATTGGACTATAAACTTGCCATATTTATGGGTACTGTGTGATGTTTTAGTATATATATATACACCATATAATACTCAAATCAAGGGAAACCCTGTCTCATAAAGCATTTATCATTTATTTTTGGTAAATGTATTCAAAATCCTTTCTTCCAGTTTTTTTTTTTTTGGCAACCATAAAAGTTTTTATTTTCATTTTTTATTTTTTTTTTAAATTTTGAGACTGTCATATTAACTTGCCAGGTTGGTCTCAAACTCTTGCTCCTTCTGCCTCAGAGTTCTGGGATTACAGGTGTGCACCATGACACTTGGTACCATGCACTTAAAAATGACAGCAGAAATGGTAATTGAGAGGAAGGGCTTTGAGGCTTAGGTTTTGGGATAACTTGTTTTTTAAGGACTCAGACTATAATATTGATACCTTAAATAGCAGGTGTGGAAGTTTTTTGTGGAGCCATTGTTTTCCTCCTTGTCTCCTAGGAACTGTGGGTATCTGGGGACTGGGAGAAGGGTCAGGGTTGGATGCTGTGTTTTGACTGGATAAAATGGCCTTGGTGGTGTTTACTCAAGCTTCGTGAAGCAGCTGCTGTGGCCATGAGACCATCAGCGCATCCAAAGTGAGGCCTTGCTTCCAATGAACCTCAGGACTCTTTGGAGCCTGTAGGAAGCAGGAAGAAAGCATCAGCCCTTTCCTTGGATGGAGGGTGTGGTGGTGGCCAGAACCAGCATCCCAGAGCTGGCAGGAAGACAGGTGCTGCCTGCCATGGCAGTGCAGCGCTGGCCTTTTCCCCAAAACCAACACCAGTGCTAATGTTCCCTGTGAAGCTGGAAAAGATAATTAGACCTCAAAACTCTCCTCTGTTTCCTCAATGGAGATGACTTTATAGATATAAAACTGAAGAAGTACTAGATGAATTTTCATTTGAACATGGAGTTGAAACTGTAAGTTCTAGAACCAGATTTGGGGAGGATGAAGCACGACTCTGTCACTCACTACTCCTATGATTGGGCAAGCCAACCAAATCCTTTTGTGCCCTAATTTCCCCATCTGTTAAATGAGATTGGTGACAGAACCCACTGCGCAGCTGCCAGAACTAAATGACATTGTGTGGGCAAGGGACTTAGAGCACACAGGCAGCATTCAACAAATGCTATCGTTACACCATTACCGTCGGTCATTGAAGTAATGGACTCCTTTATTATGTTTGAAATATTTTACGTGGCATAATGAAAAAAGTCTCTGGACTTGGAGTTAGACACATCAGTGGGTTTGGTCTCAGTTTTGCCATTATTCCTCCGCATTCTTTGAGCTCCGTGTGTAATGCGTGAAGCCTGGGCTTCCTCACCTGTAATAAAACAGCATGAGATGGTGTCTAAGTACTCTTTCATCACAAGCATCACTTGTTTCTTTTTATAACTTGTGCTCCTTAGAGTAGCTTTAAAAACCTGCCCTAGTACTGAGCTTATACTAGTGGAATCTACACACACACACACACACACACACACACACACACACACACACGACCCCCAACATCTGATGGATAAGGCTCTTCCGTATAAGTCTCCAGCATTTTGACTAGGCTGTTTGGCTGGCCATCTGGATGTAGATGCATTTTGTTATAACCCACAGTGCTAACAGTGTTGAACAGGCAACTAACATTCATGTGCAGACTCTGGAAAAATCACCATCACATTATTTTGAGTTATTCCGGATCAAAGACTTGGGGTAGAGATGATTCAAGAAAATGAGAAAGAAGAGGATAGCACATAGGAGGCCGAGGCAGGAGGATCACAAGTTTGAACCTAGCTTAGGCAACTTTATAACTTTAGTGAGACCCTGTTTCAAAAAAAATAAGAAATGGGCTGAGGATGTAGTTCAGTGCCTCTGAGTTCAATCCTCAGAACCGCACACATACACATGTAAAGAAAAAAAAAAAGAAATGTAGAAGAAGAAAGAAGGAAAGCTGATATGTGGTTATTCAGGAGATGGGGGCACGTCTACCTGGGTTCCTGAGTTGGTGGATCTCTGAGTAGGTCGACCTTCAGAGCTGTCTCCGGAGGGTGGACCCAGGGGCATATCCGCAGCAGATCTGTCTCTTCTAGTTGAGTGTTGTCCATCACTCTCAGTCCAGTGTATACTGCCTGGGTTTTTGTAAGGGCAAGGCAGCTCTTGAGAGTTCGGAGAAGGATCGGAGCCAGGATGTTGGGGTGATAGGTGAGGGCATGAGGTGGGCTGTGTGGATGTGACCCTGAACTCACACAAGCCATATATTGCAACTGTGACCAAAATCTGAGGTGAATCAAGGGGATGGGATACAGGACACTGAGAAAGGCTGTTTGGGTTCCTCATTAATATGGTCACTGATGCTTTGCTTTGTTTGGGATGCCCAATTTTTCCTGAGCCTCCTGCTGTCATTGTGTTGGGAGTGAAAGTATGGAACGTTATGAGGAGACACTGGGGTGGAGGTCATGGGTATTTGAAAGCTGCTATTATAATGTATTTGGGCAGAATTCCTGTGGTGCAAGAGTGTGCGAATGAGGAAGGACAGAGCCTGAGGGGGCTGGGTGGGGTACATGTCAGGGATGTTTGCTCAAATATTGCTCAACTACGTGATAAAAGTGATGGTGACATAAATGATCTTTATTTCTTTTTTCCTTAATTTTTTTCAATACTGGAGATGAGCCTAAGATGTTCACACTGACCTACATGCCCAGTTCTTTTTAAGTGTTTTTTTTTACAAACTTTTTAATTTTGATTCAGGTTCACAGTAAGGTGCCCAGGTTGTGCTCACATTTGCCATCATCCTCTGCCTCAGCTTCCCGGAGTGCTGGCCTTACGGGCATGGGCCACCACACCTGGCTTGTTACTTCACGGTGAGGCAAGGTTCTCACACAGTTGACAAAAGGCAGGACAGAACATCATCCCTTCCCCTTTCTTTTCTAACTGGACAGTTCTCACCAACAAGATAAGCACATTCCATCTAGTTGGATCTAAAGGAAATGAAATAGAAGGGGACTTTGGATTGAGTAATATTTGTGTTCGTTTTTATTGCATGTATTTAAGGCATGCAACATAATTCTCAGATATGCTTCTCCTGATGTATCTACATCTGCCCAGAAACTCACCATACATATAAAATATACAACGTCCTACAGAAAATTTGTTTTCTTGGGATTAACTTGTCATAATATTTGAAATAAAATTAATACTATAACAAAAATTGTGCAAGCAACTAAATTCAATGTAGAGGGTGTCCCAAACATTGCCATATGTAGGAAAAATTGGCAAGCTTCTCAAATACCCAGTAAATTACTATTCCTTTATATCCTCAGGTGATTGAGTCCAGGAGCTCCCTGGAGATATCATATCCTGTAAATACCCGATTCCTCTGTATGAAATAGCAGAGTCTTTGCATGCAGTCTAGGCCTACCCTTTATGTATTCTATATCTAGCTTATTTATAATACCCAGTACTTTGTAAATTCTGCTTAAATAGTTGCTGCACTCTATTTTTAAAAACACGTGTGACTTTTATTGTTGTAGTGTTGTTTTTTTATTTTTGAAAGTATTTTCAGTCCGTGGTTGGCTGAAATTACAGATGAGTTGAGCCCACAGATGGAAAGTCAGCTGTATTTGGTGAGATGATGATTATAGTCAAGAAAACTAATATTATCTATAACTTCAAATAGGATGTGTGTGTGTGTGTGTGTGTGTGTGTGTGTTTGTGTGTGTGTAACATGAGCACCTAAAATCTTTCCATGATTTGTTAGTATGTGTTACTCATTCATTCATCTAGGGGAGATACTTGAGGTGCTCCTACCTTTCGCTTATTGTGAATAAGCTGTTGTGGACATGGATGCATGCATACTTTCTTTCAGTTCTTTAGGGTATGTACCAGAAATGGGACAGCTGGGGCCATAAAGTAGCTCTATTTTTAATATGCTGAGGATCTGTTGTACTGTTATCCATAGTGGCCACTCCATTCCATTTTTATTCCTGCTCAAGGTGTCCAAGGGCCCAAATGTCTCCACACCCTCTCCCTGTTTATTCTTTCCTGGTGTTTTGACAGCAGCCATCCTAATGGGCTTAGGATACACCTTCTCTTTGAACTGGAACAAGGATGTGAGGAATCTAATTAGTTGGGACTGGCTGCCTGGGAAAGCCACTGGGTAAAGGGGGCCAGTAGCCTTTGGCAGTGATTAGGGAAACAGGCACAAGATACATTGAGCTTGAAAATGCATTGCCATGCAGAAGTTAATTGGGATCACAGAAAATAGCTCATCATAGCCATTTATCGTACTTTAATAGACCCAGCCAGGATAATGAGGAAACAAAACCTTCTGCTACGGTGCTGTGACAGGTAAGGAGAAAAGCTACATATGGTGCTTAGGTTTTGCTCCAGGAGTGTGCAAGTACTAGAATCAGGGGAAGGGGTAGTCAGGGAGAGGGAGGGAGATTGAGAGCAGGAGAGTGAGAGAGTGAGAGCGAGACTGAGCAAGACCGAGAGAGAGAGAGAGATAGAGAGAGAGAGAGAGAGAGAGAGAGAGAGAGAGAGAGATGCACTGGGGATGCAGTTCAAATTGTTATGAATTATGTTTAGTAGAATACTTCTGTAGTGAGAATTCTCCTCTAAATCCTAGCCAAAGGAACTCCATTCTGTAGCGGGTCTCTGTGTAGCTGTCTAGGGGGCCCCTACAAGGTGCCAAGGCTATGTGCCAGATTGCAGTACAACAAGGTCACCATTACCATGGCTGGACAGTGTTTGCTGAGATCAGTGGAGCTTGATAAAGATGGGATTGGAGCAGGGTTACCAAAACTTCCCAGGGATCCTTCTTGCTTCTGATCCTTTCTGGTGTTTTGATTAGTGGTCTTGTCTTGCTTACTTTTTTGTTGCTGGGACTAATACCCAGCACCCACAAATTAAGAGAAGAAGGTTTATTTTAGCTCACAGTTTCCAGGGGTCTCAGTCTGTTCATGATCAGCTGGTGGTTGTGGAAGGGTCTGGCAGAGGGCCTAGCCAGATACATGGCATGGCAAGACAAAAAGCAGAGTGAAGAAGGGCAGAGCTGTCATATACCCTTCCAGGTCGTGTTCCAGTGATCCTCCCCTTCTGGATCAAGTCCCAGTGATCTTCCCCTTCCAACCAGGCCCTGCCTATTAGCTGCACAGGAAATCAGTGAATTTATTGCCAGGATTACATCACCTTCCAAACAGGAAGCTTTGGGGTGATATTCCAGATCTAAACCCTACCAGCTCTATAAACCCAGTAGCCTAGCACAGGGAGGCTGGTGACTTCATGAGTGCTGCAGGCTGCAAGTTGTTGACTGCTCTATAAGTCAGCCCTAATAAACTTAGTCACCAAGAAGGACTTGTCTGAGTTATTCTTTGAGCTCTGGGCTTCCCCTCAATTCAGAGGCAGATTTTGGTTTTATTTGTTTGTTTGTTTTATTTTTTTCTGAGAAATTCATGCAACAGCTCCCTTGGAACCTTCCCACCTATTTTCAGAATGCCTGGCAGAGACCCTTAGGACAGCAGGAGAAACAGATCCAGGCCGGTGGCCTGAAGTCTTGGTTCTCAGCTAGCCTCCTTGGCTCTGGTCTTCATTTTCCCCATTGTCTCCAGCAAGGCTTTTAAAAACCTTGTGTCTGTACTTATGACTCATTGTCTTTGTACAAGTAGAAAGTATTTCCAGTACAAGGGAATAAAGTACGTATAAAGAGTGTATCATTTTTCCTTCAACCCCTAGTGTTTTCTTTTACCAGTGCTCCACAGTTGCGGGGGAAGTTGAGCTTATTGGCACTACCGTAGGCAGTTAAGCTGAACTGTCACACCAACATTTTTCAAGAGAAGTGACAGAGGACTGTGATTATGTTACTGTGGTCACAGCCTAGGGCCCTGAGCTTCCTCTCTTTTCCATCACCATCTTTCCTTTCCTATCGCCAATAGATAGGACCTGGGTGACTGTCACAATGGAGTTGTCCCTTAACCCTAATTCATATATTGAACCCCCATCCCCCAGAGCCTCAGAATGTGACCATATATGGAGACGGGGGTGGGGTTGTTTAAAGAGGGAACTGTGGTAAAATCAAGGTTGGCACTAACCTGTTGTCTCTGGAGTGGTTAGAGACACCAGGGCCATGCAGGCACAGAGACTAGATGAGCACCCAGCACTAAGGCAGCTATCTGTAAGCCAGGTGATGGGTATTTATTTGGCCGGGCTTGAACTTATCCCCTGCCTCTGCCTCCCAGAGTGCTGAATCAGAGGCCTGTACCACTGGGTGTGCAGTAAGGGTCTTCAGAACCCAACACTGGGACTTCTGGTCTTTAGGAAAGAGGAAAAACAGTTGGCTTTTTCCTAGTGTGTGTGGGGAGGATGGAGAGAGAGAGAGAGAGAGAGAGAGAGAGAGAGAGAGAGTAGAAAGGGAGGAGAGGAGAGGAGAGGAGAGGAGAGGAGAGGAGAGGAGAGGAGAGGAGAGAGACGGTACAGCAACTCAGGTAGGGAGATCAGGGAGCAGGTGGTGGTGTCCTTTTCTGGAGAACAGCGTTATGAGGAGTAATGGTTCCATCTCTGTGAGCTGGGCGCTGTCCTCTGTCCCTCCCACACCGTCCAAGGTGTTAATGACTGGCCACTCCCAGAACCTGCCGGCTGGCAAAAGGACCTTCAGCCCAGGAGAGCCTGGCCTGTGGTGGGTGACATTCGGAGCTGTCAGAGAGATGGCTGGAGGAGAGGGCTGGAGAGAGGCTCGCTCCTCTGGTTTTCTCAAAGAACTCTCGAATTTCGCTGTATTTAGGATTTCCACCAGAGACTGGACTCCCAGGCCCGCGAGCGAGGCAGGAGAGCGCACTGGCCACAGGAGGCGGAGTGCAGGGGCCACCGGATTTGTTGCGGAAGTCCCGCCTCTCCGGGGGGTGCGCCAGGGGCCAGCCACCATGCTTGGGAAGTCTATAGTTTGTCCCATGAAAGGGCGGACAGCGGCCGCTAGAGGTCACTAGCGTCTAGGACCTTCAGGGAACAATCCTAAAACTGGGTGAGGCCAGGTGGGGCGCAGGTGAATCAAAGACCAGAGGAAAGCACCCTGCGCTGCAATCCTAGCACTCTGAGAGGCTGAGGCAGGAGAATCGCCAAGTTCTGGCCTAACGTGGGAAGCTTAGTGAGTTGGAGAAACCCTGTCACACCAAAAAAGTCTGGGATCTACAGTATAAAGGCCATCAGTTTAAACACCAGTACCATAAAGCAAGCAAAGCAAACACCACCCAATACTCAATGGGGTTGAGATTACCTAAAGGGACACTACAACATTTAATAGGGCTCCATGGAGAGAGTGGCTGGAATCCCAGTGGGCAAGTGGAAGAAATCTGCGCCATGTTCCCTCCTGCTAAGCTGAGGATCCTGCGTGGAGTTGGTTCAGGGACTGCCGTCCGAGGACTGTGTGCAGCCCTTGGTCACCAGAACGAGTCGGCAGATGGGCTATGCCCGCCGGTGCCAAGAAACTGGATTCTGGACAAACACAGGGTAGCTGGGTTGTAGCTGTGTTGACACCAGGAACACCAGACCTGAAGACAGAAGGCCTTGCCACCCACAAGAAGGATGTCACAATGATACACTAAAAAGCCACCAGGGAAAAATAATATCTGTGTATATTCAGTAACACAATCCTGTGATGCACTGAGAAAAACTGACAGAATTCTTAAAAAGTAAAATAGACAAATCCACACTTAAAGTGAAATAATTTAATGCATTTCTTGCAGTTATTGAAAATCAAAAGATAGTAGATCAGCAAGAACACGGGAGAATTAAGCAGTATTACAGATACCATAACACAATGGATTATAAAATCTTGTATCAAAATATTGGAGAATGTGTGAGGCTCACAAGTTTAGGGTCAGCCTGGCCATCCCGTGAGTCTGGGGCCAGCCTGGATCATAGCAAGACCCTGACACAAAACAGAAACAAAAAAATGAAGATTTTTTTTTATCAGTGCACATGAAACATGCACAGAAATTGATTGTATAAGCCCTAATACACATTTTGCAGTTAAGGTAGCTGGCAATGAGAGAAAGCTAAAAATCCCGTACGTGGAAATTGTCTTAGATACTTTTTTGTTGTTGGCACAACTTTAAGGAAGGGGAAGTTTATTTTAGCTCATAGTTCAAAAGGTAACAGTCCAATCACAGATAGACAGCTGGAAAATGGTGGAATCATATGGCAGGGTTGGAGTGGGGTCCAGGGCCGGAGCTGGAGCTGGAAACAGAGGTCCTCATGGCATGGCGGAACAAAGTCCAGACTGGGGGGAGGGTGGACCCAGCACACGCCCCTCCAGGTCAAGCCCCAAGCATCCTCCCCTTCTAGCCAGGCCCAGCTCCCAACAATACACAATATTCATAGGTACATGAGGCTTTTGGGGCACTCCAGATGCATACTACAACAGAAATTAAAAATCACATTTCTAAATACTCTGTCAATTTTTAGGAGAAAACATAATGCAAATCTCAAAACTTTATAAATGGAATGATAATCATGCTATCCACCAGAAACTTAAAGGATAGAGCCAAAAAAGTATTCAATGAGATGTTTTAGTCTTAACAGGAAAAGCTTGAAGTTTGAAGGAAAAGAAATAATAAAAAGCATAAAGTAATGAAGCAAAAAAAGAACAATAGAGTATCAACGAAGTTATAAGAAATGGTTCACTGGGAAGATAAATTTCCAGCAATGAAATAAATAAAAATTTGCAATTATGCATCAAATTTGCAAAGCATCCAAGACAAAGCAAGTTCTTAAACATAGGTTACCGACAAAGAACAGAATTGTACAGTCACTGGAATTACCAACCAAAAATTGAGGCCAGAAGGGAATGAAACAATACATTTGAAGGGGTGAACAAAATCAATCATCGACCTAGCGTTATATACCCACTTGAGCTGTTTTTCAATAAGATCAACTGTAGGCAGTTCTGACAAAAAAGGACTGAGATTTTGTCACCAGCAGAGTGTCCCTAAAGGAATTTCTAAGCCACATGCCTCAAGAAGATGGAAAACAATCTCGGGAGCATGAGCAAAGGCACAAACTGAAGTGGTGATCAACTCTGAAGCACCATCCTCTGGTCCCCTTATTTTTGGGGGATGCACATTTTAAGATTCCCAGTGTAGGCTGGAAACTGTGGACAGTATCAAACCATGGACATATGATAAAGTTTTGATGATAAAGTTTAATTTATAAATTAGGCACAGTGATAGATCAACAACAACAACAACAACAACAACAACAACAACAACAACAACAACAACAACAATGTACTTTAGACTCTAGCAACCTCAGCATACAATTCTGTTCTTTCCTCACTGAGGCTAGAGCTTCCGCTTTTCCAAATAAAGAAGCAGTTTACAGCTTCTCTGGCCTATTTGCATAGCCAGCCTCACTACGTGTGTGCTTAGGGGCTATTACTAAGTAAGGTGTGGGTTAAGTGAACACAACCACCGCAGTGCTGTGACAACTGAAGGGATCATGCAGGGAGCCACTGGCTGACCACTGGGTGGGTGGTGTATGCAAGCATGGACACGCTGGACACAGAGATGATCACCTCAGAGGGGGGACAGAGTGGGATGGTGTGAGATTTTGTCATGTTATTGAGGACAACGCATAACTCAAAACTGAGAAATTGTTTATTCTGGATTAAAAAAAATTCTGACTGCTAATGATTGTGGGTAAGTAAAATCGTATAACGAAAAATGTAGATAAGGGGGAACCATTATAAAAATGTGGAGAAATCTTAATGTTGATTTTATATGTCCATAGTAGTACTTCATGTGATATCAAAGTAAATTCAACAGAAATTGCTGAATCCTACCTACATGCAGGTGGTACAGGCTTCAAAGGAGCAGAGTATACATGCTAAATTGGGATGTTGGAGTAGAATGAAGATACTAACCTTGATTCAAGAATGAGTGTCATGGCCTGGAGGAATGGCACAGTGGTTAAGGCGCTCACCTTACAAGTGCAGGCCCTGAGTTCAATTACCCAGCATCACATAAAGCTGGTTGTGGTGCTGCATGCCTATAATACCAGCACTTGGGAGGCTGCGGCAGGCAGATAATCCTAAATCCCAGGCCAGCCTGGGCTCTATAGTGAGTTCAGAACCAGCCTGGATTATAGAGTGAGACCCTGTCCCAAAAACAACAACAAAACCGCATCACTTTGTCAAGTGTAATCTCCAGAAGATAGAATAAAATATTTATTTCTCTTTTTTTGAGGCAAGTATTTCTGCTTTCAAATCAGTCAAAGGGGAAAACCAAATTGTTTAAAAAAAATCCCCTAAAGGCAAAAAGGGGGGGGGTGTGGAGAATGTACACACATTCATGCAGGGCTGGCGTCTAGCTTGGCATACATAATGGCATACGTGTGTGATTCCAGCACTCTGGGAGGCCGAGGCAAGACAATTGAAAGTTCAAAGCCCAGTTGGGGCAATTTAGGGTTTAGTGAGACCTTGTTTCAAAGCAAAAAAATTTAAAAAGTGCTGATGACATAGTTCAGGGGGAAGACCCTGGGCTTAATCCCCAGTACCAATGAGAGAGAGAGGGAGCAAGAGCAAGAGCGAGAGAGAGAGAGAGAGAGAGAGAGAGAGAGAGAGAGAGAGAGACTAAGATAATGAAAATAATTTAAATATATCAGAAATCACAATGAGTATAAACAGACAAACAGCTCCAGTTGAACAGTATTCAAACTGGACAAAAACTAGAAGCCACAATATAGTTATATGGTGTTTTTAGAGAGAGGTAGAAAGTACGTCTCTACAAATACAAGGAAGAAAATATACATTCCAGGTAATTTTTTTCTCCTTTGGGAGTCTGCATGCGAGAGCCAGGCTAAAGGCTTCATACCTCTCGTTCTGACGGAGGCTCTCCTAAGTGTCATGTGTGTGACACACTGCTCCCGGTGGAACTAGCAGGTGGTGTGTCACCCCAGCCTCCTGCAGGGCTCTTTGTGGTGATGGAGCCCAAGGTCCCCATGCAGGGTCTGTCACCTCTGTGGATGTGTGCGGCAGGTCCTCCGTAGGCCTGGAAGCTGGTCTTCCCCTCCAGGGTTAAGGAGTCATGGGTGACAATATATTTCAAGTGCCAAAGGGCAGGAGTCACGAACCTAGCATCGCTTGCCCAGGAAAGCCATCCTTCTGGGCGGATGAGCCTTGTCACTGTCCGGTTGTTCGAGATGCACGTTTTCTTCCTTCTTTCTGCCAACTGCTCTGATCCTTCACTCAGCTTTTCCTTGTAGAACTTTACCCCACCCGACATGTGGCACGACTTTCTTATCAGTTGGGTTACTATCTCCTTTCTCCTCCATGATTCAGTAGGTTGTAAGCTCCCAGTGGGCAGAGGTCTCTAGAGGGTGACCCTTGGAGTCTCTGATAAATACTTCTGGGCCTACGATGCTATTCGTATTATAAAAACAATGTTAACTTCACTGAAGAATAAGGTGCCTGTGTGTGTGTGTGTGTGTGTGTGTGTGTGTGTGTGTGTGTGTGTGTGTGGCACTGAGGGTACCTGCTCATAGCCTTTGCACTGAGCTACATCCCCAGCCCATCTTTATTTCTAATTTTGAGACAGCTCTCACTAAGTTACTAAGTTGCCCAGGCAGGGTTCAAACTTGCAATCCTCCTTCCTCAGCCTCCCAGAGTGCTAGGATTATAGGCCTGCATCACAGTAAAATGGTTTTTAAACCTTTCTTGGTATCTGATGTTATTTCAGGATTTGATTCCCTCACTAGCAGCTATATCTACCCTTGGTAGCTCAGGCCCTGGCCACCTCTGCCTTCCATCCAGATACAGGAGGACCCCAGCACATCGACCTGGATTTTAATTCCCAACAGGCAGAGGCCTCCGTCGGGGTTGTCGTAGGAGAGACTGTGAAGACAAGCTCTTCAAGCTCCTTGCCCGACGGAGGTGAATTAAAACCGAGATGATGCATTTCTGATGAACTCACTGACTCTTTTCCCTCAAAGTGTAGCTCGTATTGTAACGGATGCTTTGGGGGCCTCTTCAATATTCACCACTGTAGCAACCGAGAACAGTGATGAGCTATGATTTTGGAGGTCCCAGCCATCCAGCTGGGGGGGGGGGGGCGTTGCAGCAACTCCTCAAAATTTCTATTTCTGGCTGAGTCTGTGTGTGGCATGTGTACATGAGAGAGTTTTGGGGACACCAAGGGATGTCTTCTCTCTCCAGGCATGAACCAGCTCCTCTCAGCCTAGGCCACTGGACAGACCACCCCCATACCTCTGGCGCCCAGGGTCTCATGCCCTGGCTGGAGGCTCCCCGTTGTGGGCCCACTGGCTCTCTGCTGCCCTTCTCCCTCCTCTGCACCTGCGCCATGCCCACTGCCACGCGGACTTCATCTTTCAGGAAGCTGCCTATCCAAGCCAGCTGCCCCCTGGTGCCTCCAGGAGGCAATGTTTGCTTTTCCCCAATGCAGGGCCACCTCTTCCTCTCAATTCTGTCCTATTCCTTCTGTTTTGGCCCCCTTAAGAAGTTTCCCTAACCCCTCACTTTTAGTCTCTTTCTCTTGTGGACAAATGATATATGTTAGATATAATCATATTTTTTTTTTCAAAAACACCCTCTTTTACCCCACTGTGTATTCAAGTCAACCTTAACAGAACAATTGTGCTTCTGTTTTTCTAAATCATAGTGGCTAATACAAGAGTGGTCCTCTACTACAACTTCAGATTTTGGCTCCTTAAGACAAGAAGCATATACTTCACACAGGAGGCTGCTTTCTCCTCTAGAAATCTCCTTTTTTTGGCACCTAGCAACCCTCTGGACACTTTATTTTTCTCCCTGTCCTTATGGAGGAGGATATGTTCAGCTTTTGGAATCAATGCTCACCAGTTTTATAATTTTGCTCGCTCTTTTCTCCCTTTAATTGCTCACTGGATTTCCTCCAACATGTTAGCATTTATCTCCAATTAAAAGGTGCCAAAAAACACGGCCACATTTCTTCCCCTCGCTCAGAGCTAAGCTAATTTACGACATAATTGAGCCAGGTCTCTGCTAACTCTGAACACAGGCAGTTGAGCTGAGCTGGGAAGCAGACAAAGAACCAAACGTCCAACTCCAGGAAGGCCATTTAGAAAAGAATACAGCACATGTGGGAATGAGCATTTGCAGCCCTGTCTGTAACACAGTGGCTGTCCGACTTGAGATTCCCAGGGAGATCGTACTAACAGAGGGACAAGCTATGCCCTTTCCCCAAGACGTTAGAATCTTTAGGCGACAAGATCCAGGCAGATGTAGGATTCATGGTTACACAAAATAACTGAAGATGAAGGGACTCTTTCTGCAAGGTATCTTGGGATTGAATTTACTTCCACTTCCATTTTATTAATATGTATAATATATATTGTGATACATAATGTTTACATTGAACTTGAGTATTTTGTGCACATGTATACCACATCAAAATTACAATCCCATTCCCTCCCCCTTCTTGATCCTCCCACACCTTCCCCACTCCCCCCAACTCCCACTCACCCCCATTTTGTCCTTTTTCCCCCACATATAATTACCCTTTCCCCTTTCCACCCTCTCACTGTCCCCCAGCCCATTCTCTCTCCACAAGTCCATCTTCTTACTTTCTTCCATGTCTCATAACATTTGTTTGTGGTTTGGTTTTCTCATATTAGAGAAACCATAAAACATTTAGCTTTCTGGATTTGATTCATTTCACTGAGCTTAATGGTCTCAAAGTGCATCCACTTCCCTAAAAATGACTCAAATATGTCATTCTTATTGGCAGAGTAATGCTCCACTGTGTACATATACCACATCTTCTTTATCCAGTCATCTGTACTGCTTATTGGTTTCTTTTGGCTATTATCAATTGTGACGCTATACAAAAGACATTCAGGTTATTACATCAATCTGATTTCTGAGACTTAACTTATATTAAAGCCCAAATAAATGAATCACTACATTAAATGAACTTAAATCTATATCACAAAAGTATATCACATATAAAGAAGTAGATATAATGGCATACTTAGTTATTTCAGAGTTTTTAAAGAATTCACTCCCAAAGAGGAACAGGAAGAAATAAGATTATTATTACAAATTTAGTTACAGAGCATGAAATTGAGACATAAAATTTAAGAATCACAGGTTGAAATAATAGCTGATTGAGTTCTTAGCCAATGGATTAAGGCTTTGTGATCTTTTATCTTTACTACTTAATGACAGCTTCAGGAAAGGACCCCAAGAACCATTTATTTACCAACTCTCACTGCTTTTAGAACTATTAATATTCCAGTCAAAACCACTTTCTTTTTGCTACCCCCACCCCAGCAAAATATCTCTACATATCATACACATCAAAAAAGTTTCACAGATAAAGACTATACCAATTCTCTGTGTTGATTGTAATCATTATGTTTTGCAAAGTAATATACTAATAAAAATAATAATCATGGAGGAAGTTACACAGATTTTATGAGAAAGCTGGTACTTTTTTATTGGGATATCAATCAAATGATTGAGGTCTATTCTTCGTTACACTTTCTCTTTAGATATTTCGTTTCCTCCATGTTCTTTGGTGCTGCTTGTCTCTCTGTCTTTCTAAAAGATTCCTTCAAGTATTTTCTGCAATGCTAGACTGGTGATCACAGATTTCTTCAGGAATTCTTGGTATGAAAACTGTGTAATTTCCCTTCGATTTTCTAATTTCGCTGGAGACAACAACCTGGGTTGACACTTTCTGTCTTTTAAAGCTTGAAACATTTTGCTTCAGGCTCTCCGGTCCTTTGAAGTTAGCATTGGGAAATTTGTGGTAATTCAAATGGGTTTGCCATAGTAGAAAACTGTCTGTTTTTTCTCTTGTTATTTTTAATGTTCTGTCTTTATGTTGTATTTCTGAGGTTTTAATTATGATTTTCCATGGCAAGTCTTATTGCTGGTTGAGGTTACTTGGCGTTCTCTATGCTTCTTGTACCTGAAAATTAATTTCTTTGTCTAGATTTGGGAAATTTTCTTGCCTGATTTCAGTGAATAAATTCTTCATACTTTTGGTGCTATCTTCTGCTCTTTCTCCCACACCCATAATTCTGAGATTATTTCTCTTTGAATCATCCATCAGCTGTAGTATCCAGCTATTTTGTTCACTTCTAATTTTGGAGTTGTGGCTAATTATGACGTTTGTTTCCTCAGCTTTGTCTTCAAGGTCTGAAATTTTGCCCTCACAATGTTTAAGTCGACTTCCTCTGCTTTCAAATGTATTTTCCATATTCTGAATCCCAGCTAGATTTCTTTTCAAAATTCTACTTCTCTATCAAAATGTTCCTTCATATCTCACATTTTCTTATTTACCTCAGCCAACTTTTTATTTGTGGCTTCAGTATGCTCAGTGAGCTTTGTCTCCATTAGGACCACTGTTTAGTGAGTTCCTCTTTAAGCCTACTGATCACTGCTTGCATTTCTTTAAGAATGTCTTGTTTAAACTTGTTGTTTGACTCATTTATTTGTTTTTTTAAAACTTCCTTCCCTATGAGTTCCACTATTTCAGAGCCCATGCCATTCGTTTCTGGGGTCTCAGGCACTCCTGTGGTGTCCTATTGCCTTGTCTTCTTCCTGTGTTTTGTTGTTGAGGGACCTCACTTTAAAAGCCTAGCCAAGAGGCTTCTTTGGATGAGTGTGAGGGTGTATGTGCGGAGAGCTGAAATTCCTCTGAGTTCTGTGCTGGGAGTAGGCAGCGGGGAGAACCTAACAGTCCAATAACCCTGAGGTGTCTTGTTCACCCCAGCCCCCTTGGCAAAGCTCTCCCACCTGTCCCGGCTTCCCTCCCATGAAGGTGGATTTCTCTACCCTCATGAGTACTCCCACTACCACCTGAGCTGTTCGGAGGTCAATGACCTTTTTCTCCTCTCTACAACTGTCTCTTGTGCCAGTTTCTTCCTAGGCACTGTTTAAGAGTGACCCCTAAAGCCCTGACATACTCTTCTGAGCCTGCTTTTACTCTAAACAGTTCAGTCTCTCTCAGGCTCTTTTTTTTTTTTTTTTTAATGGCTCCTGCTTACAACACTTCCTGTATGGCTGCTGATCCCTGGTTCTGATATAGGCTCCAGGAGGCCTTTTCTAGGGGAAGCTTGGATTGTATTTGAAGTTTGCACTACCCGCCGGCTCATTTTTGGAGGCTGGGGCTACCAGCTGCTGTCCATTTCCATTTCTCCGGTATCAAACAAACAAAAAAAGCAAATGAATGATTGAACGCATATGCTAAGTTTCTTACATACAAGATTTCACTTTACCCCCACAGCAACCTCATAAGGTGGATATTATTTTATTATTTATTTATTATAGAAACAGGGTCTCATTCTGTAGTCCAGGCTGGTCCTGAACTCACTATGTAGACCCAGGTGGGCCTCAAGCTAATCCTCTTGACTCAGCCTCATGCTGAGATTACAGGCATGCACCACCATGCTCAGTGTGACTGTTGGAGAGATTATGATAACTTGAGACAATCAGGAACCACGCCTGGATTAGGGTTTGGGAACCACACCTAGACTGGGAATTGAGAAACAGCTTGGATTAGAGTGTGAGTGATCTGTGGGCCAGTAAATGAGGAAGAGCACCCGATGTGAGAGGCCCAAGTGGAACTCAAACTGTATAAAAGGAAGGAAAAGGGAAGATTGTTACAACTTTTTTCTCTGGGAAAGCTCTCGCCTTTGCAATTGTCTTTGGATGCCAACTTGCTGCTCGTCGCAAATCATCATATATTTGCTCCAGTCTCGACTTGCCTCTGTCTGTCCATCACTGCTCTTCAGTCTCCAATTTTCAGGCTCCAGTCTTCAACATTGTTCTTCGAACAACTGCGATTTGCAGCAGACTCACCGGCTGTCCTGCAGTCCTGGACAGGAGTTCTACTTCCTGGCTGAGCAGCCGTTGGACCCTCCAGCTCTTGCGTGTGCAGGCTGCCATCTTGGACTCTCTCTTGGATTTGTAAGCCTTCTGAATAGATCCTTTTTGTTATAATTTCTGTAAATTCTGCTTTTTGAAAGAACCCACACTAATACACCCAGCTGTTATGTAGTGCTTGTGGATCAAACCTGGGACCTCACGTTCCCTAGGCACATGTTGTAATTGCTGAACTATGCTTCTGACCCTATTCTCCTTGTTTTATAGATGAGAAAACTGAGACTCAGAGCAACAGAATCACTTGCCCTAAGCCCACTATTCAGTGGGTTGTGGTAGCAATAAGATCCCAGGTCCGCTTGGCCCCAGAATCTGTTGCTTCTGGCAGCACTTACTAAGCTGTAGGAGGCAATGTACTCAGAGGACAGAAATGAGAATTTCCACCCTGTCTCATGCTGCCTCTATGCCAAGGCACGGCAGACTTGCACACATTTGTGTGTGATGAGAAGTAACACTTGAGAGTGGTAGTGACAGCTAACAGGGTGACGGTCACGCTGTGAGTTGAGAGCACCCCTTTCTCAGACTCTTCCCTGTGCCACCCATGGGGTTAGCCGTTACAAAGTCCTGCGCACACTGCAAGGCCTGTGGATACGCAGCCTCACTGCTGTTTCCTTCAGGGAGGACGCTGTCCTTTCTCAGCCACTTTGCCGCAACAGCCCCTTCATTCCCTGTCCTCTCTTGCCCCTGCTCCCCCTGCAATCTCTCTCCCATCCAGTCTATTCTGCAACCACACAGTGCTCTGCAAAGCAAGCGCTGCCTTGTCTCTGCTGGAGGCTCCACGAGGGCTCCCCGTGGCTCTTGTAAAACTCCCCGTGTAAAACCCAGAGTCCTCGCTGCCCATCACTTCTACTTCCTCAGCCTCTTTTCTGACCACGTTCGCCCTGTCACTCTACGTTCCAGCCTTCTGCTGTTGCATATGCTGTTAGTCCTCCCGGTATGATGGCGCAGGCCTGCAATCCCAGCACTCTGAGAGGCCGAGGCGGGAGGATCACAAGTTTTGAGTCCAGCTTGGGCAACTTAGCAACTTAGAAGAGACTATTCCAAAGGAAAAATTCAATTTAGAAAAGGGCTGGGGGTAGAGTAGCTTGGTGGAGGATGGGAGTTCAATTCCCAGTACCAAAAAAAAAATTAAAAAGGCTGTCAGTCCTGACCTTCTTACTTCCTGGACCGCTCCTTCCCTCAGGAAGGCCATATCCGCTTGTTCACACCACCCTCTCTGTCCACCCAGTCATCACAGGTCCTGCACCTGCAAGTCCACAATACAGCCCATCCTGTCATCGCATCGGGGTTACTGGTTGGTCTGTTTCTTTCCAGAAGATAGGTTTGTCATTGGATTGTTACTGCTTGCATTGTGCCTGATGCCAAGATGGTGACTCAAACTTGTGATCCTCCTTCCTCAGCCTCCCAGAGTGCTGGGATGGTCTGCATTGTCTTTGGTTTTTGGAGGACAAAGAAAGCAGGTTGCTAATGACATCAGGGACTAAACGGATGATTCTGGGATGATCCCGGGCAGGGATGGAGAGCCCATTTCGAAGCCTGACTCTCTTCATTAGTGTCCTAAGGCTTCTGAAACATAATACCATGGGCCAGGTGGTTTAAACAACAGTGATGTTCTCATAGCTCTGGGAGTAGGAGTCCAAGAGTAAGGAGCTGAGATGACTCGGTTCCTCCTGAGGTTTCTCTCCTTGGCTTGCGGGTGGATACCTTATCCCCGTGTCCTCACCAGGCCTTACCTCTGTGTGCCTCCCTTCCTGGTGTTTCTTCCTATTGGGACACCAGTCACCAGCAGAGCTGCACCCCTCATTTTAACCAAACCACCTCTTTAAGGACCCCACCTCCAAATATGTCAGATTCTGAGGGATTTGGGGCTATGACGTCAGCATGTGAATCTCAGCAACTGGGGGCTCGGCTGGGATCACGTTATAAAGTACCTTCTCCTGCACCCATTCCCTGCCTTCCTCGGTTTCTTCCAGGTGTTATCTCTTGAGAGCATTTGCAAATAAATAGACCTCATGCCACTCCGTCTTAGAATCTGTTTAGGAGGAGCCTTTCTGTGACCTTCCAGTCAGTCATAGGACATGGCGGCTGCTTCCTGCACCTGCCCATGCCGCAGCCTCCGCGTCTTTGGAAATACGCAAACTAAGGAGCTGCACTGTTTACAAGTTACGATGCAGTGACTTTCGCTGTCAGAGGGGTGGGTGGCGTTTGTACAATCCTTAGTAGTTGGAAGTCCCAGAATCAAGCAGCTGATGCTTCCACCACCGTGTCCCAGTTTATAAACCTGCATTCTGTTTCTTTGAGTTCATTTTTACACTTATTACATTGCTAAAAATACCTGGCATCTGTCTTAACCCTGGAGCTCCCTTTCCAGCATGTTGCCTATCTTGTGCCTGCTGTGTTGACCAATTGACTACAGGCCCATCTACCAAATGACGATACGAATGTTTACCATTAAACATGTGCTCGTCTCTTGGCAGACTGTTTTGGTCTTAGATCTGTGTGCGTGTGTGTGCTTGATACTGGGGTCTGAACCCAGAGACTTCACACTGAGCTGTATTTCCAGCCCTTTTTCATTTTTTTAAAATAGGGAGACAGGGTCTCCTTAAGTTGCTAAATTTCCCAGGATGGGTTTGTGCTGTGACCTTCCTGCCTCAGCTTCCTAGAATGCTGTGATGATAGGTGTGTGCCTGCCTAGGTCTTAGATGTCATTTGCCAACTCTTTTAAGATGAGAAGGATCGTGTCTGATGGGAACTTGCGCTGTGTGATGGCAGACTAGCTCAGGGTACTGAGGGAAGTAGTTCAAGTAGGTTTTCCTGACAAGTATGGGGAAAATGTAATAATGAGTAAGTTTTGAGAAAATGAAAATCGTTATCACATTTCTCAGTGCACTTTGGGCCACAGAAGATTTACTTGGGTAGCCATGGAAATTTCTAGCTCCTCCGTGTCTGCCTTCCCCTGCTTTCTCCCAGGTGAGGGCTGCCAGCTGCTCTGGAATGGAGCATTCGCTAATCACAGCTGCTACCATATGTGTTGTGCCAGGAATTTGACTGGCCCTGCAGCCGTTGGAACTATGAGTCCAATTTTGGATCGACAGACTGTGCCAAAGATGACTATGGCTTAAGTAGTAAAAACATGGGGAAAACTCAGGAACTGCTGGGGCTTATGTCCTCTGAAGCACAGTCTTGAGAAGGGAGGTTCCATGACATGTTTTCTTCATTAAACCAATGGGAGTCAGTCATTCATTCGTTCCTCCATTAACACTTGGCAAGCCCTGTGCCAGGTACTGAGCCTGATTCTGGGACCATAGGTCAACATACCAGTCTACCTTTTTAGAACAGGGACTGGTAAGTTCTTTATATAAATACAAAGAGAAAACACTTTAAGATTTTGTGGGCTGTGTGGGGATTGTCAAAGCTGCTCTGTTTTGCCATGTTGAGCTGAGGCAGCCAAAGACATCACAGTCTTCAGTGGGTGGCCAGAATCCCTGAGCTTGAAGTTTGGAGTTCACGGATTCAGCAATGTAGTGAAAATGTTTGGGGGAATAATGTTATATTGTTGCTGACATGTACCAAATAGATAGGTATAGTATGGTTACATTTGTACTAAATATGTACAGACTTTAGTAGAGCATATCAAGCATGTTTGTAGCATGCACTTTATATTAGGCATTATGAGTAATCTAAACATGAGTTAAAGTACACAGGAGGACACACATAGGTTTTATGTGAATACTTTTGTATAAGGGACTTGAGCATCCAGAGGTTTGGTGGGGGGACATGTCCCTCTGAACACCAAAGAATAACTATTTGTAAATAAATAAGCACAGTGCTATTCCAATAAAACATAAGTTAAGAACACTAAAGTTTGAATTTGATATAACTTTCCTGTATCACGAAACATTATTTTTGTTTTAAAGCCAAGTGTTTGCAAATATAAAGATTATTTTTAGCTGGTACACACACAAAGAAGAGGCCGTGTGAAGACTCAGGCAGAGGCGGCCATCTGCAAACCAAGGAGACAGGCCTCAGGCGACTCCAAATCTACTCTCACCTTGATCTTGGGACTTGTAGGCTACACACTTGTAACAAATAAGTTTTGGTTGTTCAAGCTACCCAGTCAGTGGTGTTTTGTTGTAATAGCAGAGTAGTCAAGCCCACCACACTTCACCCAGATAGCTCTGACATGTACCAACAGCCCATGTATTTGTTTCTAGTCTATTTTACTGGTCTCTGCCTTCTCTGCATGGGAGCCACATTGTCTTAACTGCCAAAAATACGTAACTAGTCTTAAAGTTTGTTATGGCTAATCTTCCAACTTTTTATATTTTCTATTTGGCTAATCTTATTCTTTTTGTTTTCCATCTTCATTTGGGAACCAGGGTGTCAAGCCAAAAATACTATAGAATTTTTATTTGAACAATATGTATTTAGCAATTAATTCAGAGAATATTGGTGGTAATCTCCTCCATACACTCTGCACATCTCTCTGCTTAGGCTTTCTATTCCATCATTAAGTAAAGTTGTATGATTTTCTCTTCATGGATCTCATTTATGTCTTGTTAGATACATTTCTTGGTACCTTATATATTTTTATGATGCTGAAACTGAATATGTCTTTACTATTGTTGTTATTTTGTGGTTCTATGATTGAATCTAAGAAGGCCTCGCATGTCCTATACCACTGAACTACACCCCTTGGTCCTCTTTTTTCCCCTGTGTTATTTTTATTAGTATATTTTTTTGTGATACATAATAATTACATTCAACTTGGGGCCAGTTTTTTTTTTCTTTAAGTAGATAAATTGAATGACACTAAAGAGGGTGGGAAGAGATTTGGAAGGAGCACAGTTGGGTAGTAATTTTGGTGCAGATGATGATAATATAAGATTTTGAATTAAGACAGTGGCAGAAGTTTAGAATGAAGGGGCCTTACCAGTGTGGTTTCTGCTAACATATGCTTAATACTGATTGTAGATGTATTTGCTGTCCCATATGTGACAGAATTTATTTTTGGTGAGGAATGTACAGAAACGTTTTGACTAGAGACCTGTGTTTGGTAGTCTGCAGCACATTCTTTTTATGTCTTTCTCATTTGAGTTTGAGCTTAAGTGAGGAGCCGACATGCACCTTAATGACTCACCTTAAGATCCTAACAGGTTCCCCTGTGATGAATTCTGGCTTCAACATAACATGTGTGGACGAAGAGTGTCTTTGTTTCCTATCATCACAAAGTATCAGAAACTGAGTGGCCTAAAGTTATGAGAATTTATTCTTCCATAGTTCTGGAGGCCACAACTCTGGAACCAAGGAGTCAGCTGGGCCTTGTCCCCTCTGAATATTCTCAGGGAGGGTCCTTTCTTGCCTCTGCTGCTTCTGGAAGCCCCAGGTGGTTATTGGCTTGGGCCACACCAAACCCTGCCTCCCTCTTCACATGGCCTTCTTCTCCCAAGCAGCGTCTTCATGGGACATCCTCCTCTCTACAGCTCTCATTCCTTGTTTCTAAGGACACCGGTTATATTGGATGAAAGACTCATTTTACACCAGAATGACTTCATTTTTACTTAGCCAATCACATTCGCTTTTATTAAGTGAAATCTAATTCTGAAGTTCTGGGGATTAGAACTTGAACTTCTCTCACTTGGGGCAGGGTCCCACAGTTCTACTCATGATAAAGAGCAACATTTGCCTTTTAAAAACAGGTGTTAAATGAGTTAGTGGTTTCATTGCTTATTAAGAAAGATCAAGGTGAAAAATATGATACACCCATAGATTTGAAGAGTTTCATCCTAAAGGTCGATATTTCTTTGAGGAAAATAATTCTTTCAATGAAAATTGGTGGTTTTTATGATAAACTACCTTTACAAACTCTGAATAATGTTTCAGATATCTTTGGCTGTTGACTATAATGACCTTGCCAAACATCAAAGGAGGAAGATTGTGTTATAGCAGTTACTGAATATTAATGGGGAAAAGGGAGAGTTTTAAGGTCTTCTCTCAAAAGGTACTAATGAATTTGGCCTTGGCCCCCTCCCCAGCCACCTTTGGGTTCACTCAGGGAGGTAACTCTTCTTTGGCATTTGATCCAGAAAGCATGCCTAGAGTCTTCTATGGAAAGTTCCCCTGCAGCCGACGTGGCTGGACAGCGTCCATATGGCGTCCTGGGTGAGAGGCCACCAGGAGGAGGGTCCACCCTGAGCTCCACTGAGGAAGAGCCTCCTTGGTGACCTCTCCCCTGCACTGTGACTGTTCTCCACTTGCAGACTCCTTGCTGAGTGAGCTGGGAAAGAGAGGGCAGAGCAAGTGAGTCAGAAGATGAGAAGAGGTCAGAGGTGACCAAAGTGGGCGGCTCCGTGGGCCCTGGTCCCCTGCACGACTCCTCCCCCTGCTCACCCTCCCATCCCCGGAGTGTATGCTCTGGAAACGTAGCCTGCTGTGTACTCCATGGTGAAAGGTGGGGCTCCAGTCACCACTGGTAATGACACCCCTTACATGGGTGTGCCGCAGTTTGGGGTTATCACCAAAGTGAAAAACAAAACAGAACACAGCATGAGCCCCTGTTGGCCAGAAGCTGGTTGTTTTGGGGCAGCTAAAGCCACTTGCTCTCAAGCTAAGTTGGTTGTGTCACATGCTTGGCAGGCCTCGCTGGGTGTGGAGTCACACGCTGACAAAGCCGGTGAGCAACAAGGGGCCAGAGACATGACGTAGGTCCACGTGACCTGTTGTGCAGAGGTTTCCTGATGGCAATACCCAGAATCCTCAGACTTCCCATTTTTATTGGTGGGTGGTGTCAAGTACAGTAGTTATTGAGCCTGCCCAATTCACTGTTTTTTAAACCTAGTTGCTAGATTTAAAAACATATTTTGTACTGGAGATCAAGTCCAGGGCCTTCACACTGAGCTACATCCCCAGCTCTTTTTTATTTTTGATTTTTTAAGGCAGGGTCTTCCTGAGACCAGAACAGAATTGCACTACCTCAGCTTCCTGGAATGCTGGAATTACAGGTCTATACCATCGAGCCTGGCTTAGATTTGTTTTTAAACTGTGCTAAACATTTTATTTATGAATTTTTCCTCTATAACTATTATTTTTATGTTAGATGTTTGCAACCCATAGTAATCGCATTCCTTTTAGGGAAGTAGTGCATCTCCATGCTGCATGATCATCCTTCCCTCTTCTGCTTCTCTTTCGGTCCTCCCATCTCCCTCCATCCTTGAATCTCCTTCGCTTTCATGGATTTTCTGTTCTCCTTCTTTATTATCACCCTCTAGGTCAGCATGAGATTGTCCACATTCTCTCATTTTTGAGAAACTTTCCAGCCTTTGAAGACATCCATCATGCAGATTCCTAGTCTGTTTACCTTAATCCTCCCAATCTTCTTGAGGCTATTTATCTATGTTTTAAACTCTTAACAGATATCATCTTCTCCACCCTCAGATCCCTATGATACAAGCAGTGTTCCTTCTTTTTCAGTGAGGAGGAAATTGAGGTCCAACAAATTTAACCCACTCTTCCAAGGACAGGCTGCTGGCAAATAGAAAAAAAGGCCCTCAGTATGTGCGTGTAACACTTTATTAAACAGTCTGAATGTGATGGGGTGTAAACACCAGACAGTTTTATCTTTTTCCAATCCTTGGCTCCAGCCTATGCTGAGTTGACTTTTTCTTTCTTGTTAGCAGGTAGATTCCTTCAGGGACTGAAGGGGCAGAGACTGTGTCACTTCTGAGCCAGTTTTATACTTAGGAATCAGCGAGGAATGCTTTTGGCTGTGACTGTTTGAACTAACTACCAACAGTCTTAAGCACTAAGAAACTTTGTGATCTCAGTTGGGTGTGATGGTTATGTGCCTGTAATCCCAGAACTCTGGGAGGGTGAGACAGAAGGACCACAGATTGGAGCTCAGTCTGGGTGTCTTTAGACTTAGTAAGAACTGGCCTCAAAATAAAAAACGATAAAAGGAATGGGAATGGAGTTCAGTGTGGAGCCCTGGGTTTAATCTCCAGTACCACAAAACAAATGGCAACCGAAACAACTCCATAATCTCAAACAGCTCCATGGCCTCACAGATGACTTGAGGAAGGGAAGGGCCAACGAAGGTGCATGCTGCTTTGCCCTCTTGCTCTCTCACCATGGAATCCAAGGGCGCCGACATCCTTTAGAGCACCTTCTCGCCCTGCCATGCCTGGGTCCTGGCTGGTGTCCAGTGAAGGGCTACAGAGTAGAAGCGCCTCTTGCTCAGTGCCTCCACGACTCATTCCTGGTTGGTCCTGGTTGATTGTCACTGCTCTCGTCCTCAAGGACTACCCTTTGGGGTCAGCTGAGTGGAGTATCTGATTGTTTGGCTCTCTTGTACTTCGTGTTGTTGTATTTGTTATTATTGTTGTTTGGCTTTGGTTCTGAGAGCCAAAAATGCCTCTCCACCGAAACATTCTCTGTTAGTGGGGAACAAGTTCCATCCTGATAGTATGCATCACTTTTTGGCTGCTGCTGCCACCCATACTTCCCAGATTTCTGGCTGTTTGGGTTCTTTTGTCTAGTGAACTGCAATGAGAAAACAACCCGAGGTGGGCTTCCTTCCAGGGATTATGTTGAGTTAGGGGCACACGTCTGTTCTTACTGAGCCAAATGGTGAAAGACAGGCTGGCCCACTGCCATTTTCTCTTTCTATTTTTTTTCTTACTGTAGTTATTTTAATTTAAGGATATTCAGTTGGAGACTTATTTAGAATATTCAGGAATTAGAAGTGGATCAAACCTTGATGGTAAGGAAATGATTAAATACAATTTGCTTCTATTTTACAGGAAAATATTTTTCCATTAGTTAATTGTGTGGTGATATAGTCACAATGTAATAGTAACAGAAAAAATGGTTAGTGGTTTACAGAATAATTTCAATTTTACTGAACACACACACACACATACACATATGGAAGATCAAGAAGAAATATAATACAATGTTAACAGTGGCCTTTTTGGGTGGTAGAATTGTAGGTAATTTTTATTTTCTTTAATTTATTATTGTGTACTATTTTTGTTTTGTTTTATTCTCCCAATTTTCTACAACTCATATATATATATATATTACTTTTTAAAATCACAAATAATGACTCATTAAATCAAGATAGTCATGCAAAAACATGGAATTTTGAAACATTCTTCAGACAATTTTGACAAGCATCTAGGGTTTAATATCATTGTTCTAAATGTACTCATTCTGAACGTCAGAGCATGTGGTGGATGTATATTTAAGTTCTTTCTGTTTTAGAAGCCTGTGATTTGAATGAATAACTCAAGTACTATGTTAAAGAAGATGAGTGTAGGCTTGAAAAATACACAAAGAAGATTATATTCTTGTATAAATTGTGATTGCCCACCTATAAGATTATATGCGATTATATGCTTAAGTTACTGTCTCTCCTAAGGGTAAAGGAAAGACATAGGCCTTTGGCTCTCATTGCCTTTCAGGACTCTGGATGGCTACAATTTACAGCACATAGTGACCTCCCATCTTAGAGCTAAGAAGTATTTTAGGTCTAAGTAGAAACATCCTCTTTAATCTTTTTGAGTACATAAAGTTCAATATTGAATCAAGAAGTCAGAACTAAAACTGTCTGAATAGAAATTTGTCAACAAAGACAGTTCAAATGACATTCACTTAGAAGAAATTGACATTTATATTGCAAGAAAGAGAAAACTTGATTTTCTCAAAGCAATCTTGAGGACTAAACTGTTTTCTCTATAATTCTTAGAATGTCCTTCAGTTTCAACTATGTTCTCTCTTGTTTCCCTATTCAAGTATGTTTAATTTTCATGTCAGATTATAACACTAGTCCACCCTATTGCAAAGTCACATCGAGATATTTTGGTCTTCTGCAGAAGGTTTTTATATATTCTTTCCTCTACTTTTAGTGTGTTTTCAATTTAAAGCATCACAAAATGAGTTATTGCTTTAAAATAGGCGTGATTATTCTAGGAAATAGGAGAAACTGTTTCAGAGGCCAGTTGATTCTTTTCTTTTTTTTTCTTTCTTTTCCCACTTTATTGATATGTATAAGTGCAAAACATAAAGTTCACATGGATCTTGAGCATTTTGTGCACATACATATTGTGACAGGTTACAAATCCTTCCCCTCTCTCTGCTTCCCTCTCCTCCCCTCCAGTTCCCATTATTCCCTCACATTAAATTCTATGAAATAATTGTGATCTGAGTTTCTCATATCAGAGAAACCATTTAATATTTCACCTTCTGCTTCTGACTCACTTCATTAAGCATGATGGTCTCAAGTTGCCTCTATTTACCTACAAAAGCCTCCAACCTATCTGTCTTTATAGATGAGTAGTATTCCATTGTGTATAAATACCACAATTTATGTATCCATTGGTCTGTTGGTAGGCATTTTGGTGTCTTCCATATTTTAGCTGTTGTTAGTTGTGCTGCTATGAATATGGGTATACATGTATCTCTGTTATGTATTGTTTTTAAATCTTTTGGGAAAATTCTTAGATGAGGTATTGCTGGATCTAAGGGCATAGTTGTTTCCAATCTTTTGAAAGTCTTTCATACTGCTTTTCATATGGTTGCACCAGTTTACATTTCCACCACCAGTGCAAGAGGGTTCCTTTTCCCCACAGCCTTGCCAACACTGATTATTGTTTCTGTTCTTCATATAGGCCAATCTCTCTGGAGTTAGATGGTATCTTAGTGATGTTTTGATTTGCATTTCTGTAATGGCTAAGAATGTTGAACATCTTTTCATGTATTTATTGGCCATTTGAACTTCTTCATCTTTTGCCCATTTTTCAATAGGGTCTTTGATTTTGAGGGGGTTACTTTTTCACTTCCCTGTATAATCTGGTTATGAGCCTCCTATCTGAGGTATTGGTGGTGATATAATACTTTTTTATGGTACTTGAGATTGAGCCTAGGGCCTCCATATTGAGCTAAATTTTAAGCCTTTTTTTATTTTTAATTTTGAGACAGGATCTTGCTAAGTCACTAAGTTGCTCGAGCTAGGCTCAAACTTGTGATCCTCCTGCTCCAACCTTCCAGAATGCTGAGATTGTATAACTTTACTTACTAGGTTTTTACAAACAATAAAATATTATTTATTTATTTCTAAAGTTTGTCATGTTGGGATGGAACCCAGAGCCTCCCAAGTGCTAGGTAAATGCCCTGACACTGAACTAATTTCCTAGACTTTAGAAGGAAAAAACTTTTACCTTGCCTAAATTTTCTACAACTTAACCATGCACAAACCTGATAATTTTCTGCCATGTATACTGAGGACTATAGAGGCCTTTCCACTAGAAATAGTATGACGGTCATTGTGGAAATAAAGAATAATGAGGGTGAATCTAGAAATATTTATTGAAAGCATTTTGGCTCTTGCTATAGGGAAGGATCTGTGACTAAGATCAGACCCTCCTCTACTCTTCTGTTATTTCTAATTTCAGTATATTGACAAAATAAATAAGGTAATTAGACAGTAAATTGAATATAGTTTCCTTTTCAGAATGCAATAAATCCTTTTGCTATCTTAAAGTGTTTAAGGAAAAAAAGAGAACAAAACACATTCTCTTTTCAGTTGTCAGTGACCATCTCAATTGTTTTTAAACACAAAAGACTGCTGTCTAGGTGGATGTTGGACCCAGGAATGAGCTGCTAATGCCTATTCTTGCAGATACTCCCCCCACCCTCCCCATTTCAGTGTCTTTCTCCTGGACAGCCTCTCAGTGTGCTTGGGGATGACAATGGAGGAAAGACTTCCTCCTAGGGAAGCTGCTCTCTGTTCCTCCAAAACATCACCTTCCCTCTCTCTCCTGGGAGGAAGGCTGGGGTTGCCCAGGATGGCAGCAGAGAAGTTTCCCTTATTTTTCACCAGGAAGAGAAGTGTCTCAATTGTTCACAGCTCTTTGTAGAAAGAAGAGGCCTTAACACTTCTTTGGTCCCAGTTGTTAATTTGATGTCCACAGGAAGAAATCTAAGGTAATTCTTAGTTACTATGCAACATAGACAACCTGGCTTTTCTCCTTCCTTTATCTATTTTACTAAAAGCAGTTTTAAAATATATTGTTTTCCAGAGCAAATTTTCCCTTATTGAGATTTTTCTGACTCTAAATCAAAAGTCCTCAGTGTAGCTATGTGGGTAATAAAACAATATTACAATACAGATGGAAGGTCTAGCACAGTGCTTGGCAGGGAGGAGTGGATTGCTGAGGGTGTGGTGGATCACTGAGATTGGGGTGAGTTACTAAGAGTGCCGCCTGGAGGGATATGTTTCCACCTAAGCTTTTCCCAGTCCTGATCCTTCCTCTTGGCAATGCTGATAGTAGCTGTTCTCTGCCGGGTTCCTCCCCCGTTGCCAGCTGCCCATGAATAGATCGAGACCTCCTGAAACTGTGAGCTAAAATAAACCTTTTCTCCCTTAAGTTGTGGGTGTTGAGTACAGTGTCTCAGCGATGGAAAAGTAACCCAGACAGAAATGATAGCTTATGTTGAACCATATTACTAGGAATGCTTTTGGCTGCAAGTAACATACACCACCAAAGAGTAGCTTGATCTATATAACACTTAATTATCCCACTTAAGAAGTTGAAGGGTGGTAGGCATTTCCAAATTTGTTGCTGCAGCTTGGTATGTTTTCAAGGACACCCCAAATATGCATCCTGGGATGATTCTGCTCTGCTCTTCCAAGCATGTTGCATTTTTTATGCTGAGTGATGCTGCTTCATGGTTGCAAGATGACACCACAGCTTTAGAATTGTGACCATATGAAGTTAGACGAAAGTGAAAGATAGGAAGAGTGGGATAGCAGAGGTCTTTTATTTTTCTTCCTTTTTTCCCTTAGCAGTCACCCATTATTTGGGAGACAAATAAATTTCCTGGACTCCCTGCTTCCCTAAGATGATCTCTTTCACAAATCTTTGGCCAAGTCTGTGCTGCACACCTATTTCCCTGGCTGCAAGGCAGTTTGGCAAGGCAAATATGGATGTTCTCAATCTCTATTGTTTGAGACAAGTAACAAGCAGATAGGCAGAGAACGATCTTGCACTAGGCAGCTGAAAGGGAATTTTGATAACAACAGATCAAAAAGTAAAAGCTAAGCTGTCCCCTCATTTAAATCAGCCTCTGTAGTATTATCTTGCTAAACAACTGTTTGGAAACACCTGGGTCTTGTAAATTCTTAATTGATCTTTTGTAAAACAAACTTCACTTGTGCCTTCTGCTTCTGTGATCTTGCCTGCTCCAGCTGCTTCCCCCTCCCATACCCTGAGCAGCAGAAAAATTCCGAGGCCTCAGGTAGGGCCTTCTGGAGGGAGGATTCCTGTACCTCCATCGTCACATCGGCTTCTCATATCAACAAAATCCACCTTTCTACTTCATCTTAAGAATATTTTGGGCATGCCCAAATGGCCACACTGACCTTATTGCATCCTGCTTTTGTAAACCCACTTCTTGCTCCTGGCCTTGTCAGTGCAGGCAGACAGCATAACCTGGTCAATGACAAAACGAAGCACACACGCCCCCCTCTGACACCACCTTGTAACTTAGGCAATAACTTGAAGAGCCACTGTCCGGCAACTTTAAAGTAGCCACTCACAACTACCTGTACCAGACAAGGGAGACAAAGAAACCCTGTAATTGTACGAAGGTGCTGTATACCCAACAACTGGGGCCCAGAACCTCAAAGCACTAGCTCGTCTGGGTCTGTGCGTTAAACGAAAGCTCTGCAAGCCTTCCAGGGCTTGTCTTTGCTTCGTTTCTCCAGTGGTCTGATTTCTGCAACACAACTGTGGTGGTCTGCATCTGGATGTCCCCCAAAAGCCTCATGTTCCCATGTGTTGGGCTGTGTTGGGCTGGGAGGTGGGACCTGGCTGGAAAGGGCAGGTGCTTGAGGCTTGACCTGGAGGGGCATGTGCTGGTCTGCCCTACCTCCCAGGCTTCTCTGTTCCACCATGCTGTGAGGATCACTGTCTCTGGAGCTCTGCCCCCAGACCCAGTTCTAGCCCTGCCATGTGATTCCACTGTTTCCCAGCAGCCCACCTGTCAATAGACCAAGACCTTCTGAAACTGTGACCTAAAATGAGTCTTTCCTCCCTAAAGTTGTGGATGTCGGGTATTGAGTCACGGTGACAAGAAAGTAACAGAACAACCATCACTGGCATTTATTACATTGGGGATGTTGGTAGAAGGGGGGAAAGTAATTTTACCTTTCTACTTTCTTGATTGGGAGACAAAATAAATTTCCTGGAATCCCTGCTTCCTTTATTTAGCTTAATAAAGTGTTTAGAGAGAATCGGATTTCTTTTTGCCTATGGGCTATAATTTTAGGACTGAAATGTTTACATTTGATATTTTAGGCATATGCCACAAGCAAATCATATATACTTTCTCCTGATATCATACAGTACTGACCACAATGTCTCATCTGTTCGCTTCCCATTACCTAATTATATTCATAAAAGTCACCGTCCTGGCAGGATGCAAATTAGAAAAATCTACCACCCATCCATCTTCAAGCCTGATCCCAGTAGAAGAGGACTGCCAAGTTCAGGCTGCTTCCTGAGTAGATGGTAAAATGTGTTCTGTGGAGCCGCAAGTGGGCATGAGGGACATATAGCTTCAGAGAACTGTTTGCCTCAGCACATGATGGGAGAGGAAATGGTCAAGTCACATATTTTCAGCCCCGTTTGTGTGTGAGTCCCATGTACCTTTATTTCAAGACAGAAAAAGAAAGAAAAGCAAGCAAGCAAACAAAAGAAGGTGACTGTCCCCAGGAATGGCTCCTATGTGAAGGACACTATCCATTTCCAAATAAGCATTAGATGTCTGCAGTAGAAACGCTCTGGTCCCTGGTGCCTGACATGTTGATGGCCTAAAAAAATACCCTACACCCTCCTCGAGCACAGCATAACCCTTTAGGTGCCAGAGTTGTTAAAGAAGCCTACGAGTCTGAGAAAGTCATGAGCAAGAAATCCCTATGGAGAAAAGGAGGATGTGATTTGATTGGGGAAAGGCGTGTGACGTTATGGTTGGGATCTGGAATGTCTCCCAAAAGCCTAGTGCTTGAAAAGGAATTCCTTCATAGGGGTAAATCCATTGGTTTCCTGTGCTGCTAAGAGGGGGGGCTGGCTAGCAGGGGTGGGTCACTGGGGCCTGACCCGGAAGGGCGTGACTCGCTTACCAGCCCTATCCTTTGCTCTTTTGACTGTCTTTTCATGCCATGAATAGCTTCTCTTCAAGTAGGCCTTCTGCTATGCCCGTCAACCATTGCCAGACACCCATGAGACCTGAGTTTGTGAGCTAAAATAAGTCTTTCCTCCCATAAGCTACGAGTGCAATGTATTATGTCTCAGCAATGAGAAAGTAACTAAGGCATCTAATAAAAGCATTTTGTGCTTTGTGGTTATGAGAGGTTAAGCACAACCCTTTTCCCCGCTGCATTGCTTTGGGCATCTCCAACATCAGTGGGGACCTGACACCGGTGTCTGTCCTTTGCTGTGGATGTTGGTTAAGAATAACGTCAGGCCATGGGGCTGGCTGACCCTCCGCTTACCGAGTGCTTCTTCCCCTCTTTCCTTCGCACCAAGAGCAGATGGTGAATACAATTAAGGGAAAATTTACTTTGAAGAACAATGCCTGGGATGGAGAATGACAACTTACTTGAGGGTCAGAGTTGTGCTAAGAGAGGATAAAACACAAAGCACATGCGTGTGCACATACAAAGGCTAGTGGTTAAGTTCAGTGACTGCAGGGGACTTTCTATCGTGTCTCAGGCCACATAATTTTCTCCTTAAATCTAACAGTGACACATGCCAGGGACTGTATTTTGTCCCCTCCCACAGGATATGCGTTAGTCAACACAGGACAATAAACTCCCAGGAGAAGGTGAGCTCACAGGCATTTGAGGAACATGACAGAATGAAAGAGAGACAACGAGCTAAGCAAGCTACTCTGCGGAGGGGTAACTGGCGCCCCCCCCCCCCCCCCACCCCAAATGCCTTTGTGGTCATGCGTCACTTCCCCACCTTCCTTCCTGTTGTGTTGGGGCCATGTGGCCAGTTCTGGTTAATGTGACACAGTAGAAATGAGTTCTCCACGTTGTGAGGACTAACAGCAGTGACTGCCCATTTGGTGTCTGGCTTGCTGTTTTTCTGACTCCATGTAATGAACCACTCTGAGATGGTGGAGCTGAAGTATAGATGAAGCCAGATCGTGGAAGACAGAATGAAGCTTTGCTGTGTTACCCATTGACATTCTCAGGTTTACTTGTTACTGCAGCAAATCCTCTCCTTCCCTGACTGTTACAAATTACTACAGCAACCAGATATAATCACACAAAGCAATAATTGAAAATAAGCACAGGAGGGGAAACATGGTGTCTTTGGAGGTGCCAGTGGCAGCGCCCACGGCTTTGAGGTGGCGACCCAGCAATCCTGGAGACCTCAAGGGGAGCTGTCACCACCTTAGGCCCCAGGGGAACTCCCAACCCCACTGAGGGGCAGCCAGCAAGACAGGGGCTCTGGAGACATTCAGCCTGGGAACTGATTCAGCCATAGGTGAGCGAGCTGTCCCAGGTTAGGTGGGCCAACATCCTGTGCACAGGACATGGCCACAGCAAGATCCTACCCAACAGTCTGGCATTCAACATGCACCTGGACAAAAGCCACCACCTGCAGGACAGTATAATAAACTCAACATTAAGACAAGATTTAAAAACTGTACCAACGCTCTACTGCTGTCTTAGTGAAGGTTACCCTAGAGGCCCCGACAGACCATTTTCTCAGTTTTCTTTTGTAAACACTTTTATGAAGATGCATGTCTAGAAGCGTAAGTATAGTGAGTGTGACAACTCATACTGAACTGACGGGGACTTGGAAAGACGAGCCAGGGACTGTGGCAGACCTTGAGGTGCATGTGCGGTTGTCCCTACACCAGCTGAATGGCATCTCAGTCTCATATCTAGCAAACTGGCCATAAGATCTGTGCAGAATACAGGAATCTAACTAGTGAACAAAGGAAAATTAAAAACTTCCTGCAAAAACCATAAGTTGTCCAATAAGACTATTGTATCATTAGGTAACCAACCAACCCTTTGGCAGATGCTCACAAACTTGAGACCTCATAAATAAAACTTGTAGCCTCTTTTGAAGATTCTTGTGGCTCTACTGCCAGAAAACAGAGCATCACAACACCTCTAAGTTGTCCTCAGAAGTTCTCTTACCAAAGCCCGGTTTGGTCCTGGCCAAACTACCATTCGTGAAGTTTGCTCCCACGCCTGTGTTTGTGCCTACAGCTGACTCTTCAGCCCTGCCCATGGTGTTAGGAGATGACCAGGGCTCTACCATGGGTGCTGCGCACTTAGTACCCTGGCCTGGAATCTGAGGTCTATTCTCTGAAGGAGAGCCTCCCTCTCAAAAATCATAAATGTTGTTGGGGAGCTAGTCACTGCAGGTGTTCAGATGAACCTGGGTACATGGCAAAGGAACTGCATTTCTTTAATCAACTTACAGACTAATTTGTCCTGTGCATTGCAAAATTTTATACCTTCTGCACAGTGGATTGGCTCTGACTGCTCTGTGTCAGCTTGTTCTCAGACTGATCTGTCTTTTTATTCCCAAATGTCTTTCCCACCACTGTTCACACTCAGAAATTTCTGTCCAGTTCTAAAGTCATTTCATTTACATCTTCTCAGAGAGATGCGTTGCTAGATGCTTGTTTCCAGCCTGGTGATCTCCGGGGACATCCAAACCAGCAGGATGCTGAGTACCCCAGATGAACAGATACTGATGGAGCAAGCTGGAATGTGTGGAGATATTTCTGAGAGTGTCTAGTCATTGTACGGTGTTTCCATGGACAGCATTATAAACAGCAGTTTAGTAGCAGAGACAGTAACTCATGGCTCGTTACCTCAGAGCTACCCTAAAACTTTAAACCAAGATCTTGAGAAGTCTACACCATTTCAAACTTCAGCACACAAAATCGTGTGCTTCCTTCACAGAATATGACAAGTAACCAGACCCCAACCATAGATCTATTAAGTGACCTAGAAAAATACCTTGTCAAGTAATGTGTCCAGTCAGACATTGGATAACCACAGTCTTTTGTCTGTCAGGAATCCTGGGACTGACACTCAGCTTCCATCTGGCCCAACCCACAACTCCAGAATAAATTTTGATCCTCAAGAGTTCTTTTCTGTCTCCAACTTCCAGACACAAACTGAAGTGAATAAACTTTAGCACCACAAACCCTGAGCCAATCTTGAGACCCAAACTGACCTCTTACTAGCAGACTAGTTTACTCAGTGCAAGTTGCTGATCTAAAAATGTTTTTTGTGTTGCTTCCATTTGCCCATCCACAGCTGGTCTTTCGATCCCTTTAAAGGTTTGTTTCTCACCTGTAAAACCCATACGGCCACTTAGCTGAGGCTCAGCTTACTAGATACTAGAGTGCAAACTTCTCAACCTTCAGAGTATTATAGCGGAGTGTAACATATGTAAAGTGCTCCAGCCTACAGTAGACAATGCTTTGTGGTTGGGGACTCTGCCGCACGTCTTTGCCATCTCTTCCTTGTGAAGGCTCTGGGGAAGCTACAGCTGTCCTTAGTTTTCGTATCTGTTTTCATGATGTCACTACCACCCCTTCTTTCAGGAGTTGTTGCTGATGCCAGTGAGCCCTTACCTCAGAGGGGTACGTTGCTGTGAAATCACTGCCGAGAGAGCAGTGAGCACCTGGTGTGAACTGTGACCCTTCTAAGAGCAAGGCATCCACCCCATGGGGACATGGGCTGTGAAATTGCACCTGGCAATGTGGCCGACCTTAAGAACAAAAAGTTTCTCTTGGCTCTCATAGCACATCAATCCCAAAGATGTCTATGACCAAACGGCACGTTTGCCCCACACTAGCCCAGCTGTGTAGCAGGCACTGGTTGGGTGTCCTCTGACGTTGTTCAGTTCTTACACTACCTAGAGTCCAGGCCTCCAGAGCTTCTAACTGACCAGCTGTTATTGGGGTTACCATGACTTCCTCCTTGAGTTCCATTAATTAGCTGGAACAGCTCACAGAACAAGGAAAACACATTTAGTGCTTATCTGTAGGCAAGGTGTGAGAAGGGGCACAGATAAGACTTCCACACCCTCCCCAGAGCGCTCCCTCTAGGAACTGCTGCTCCTGGAACAGCTGTTCCTACCTGTTGAGCTACTTGGAAACTCTCTGAAATTAGTTCTTTTGGGGTTTTATGGAAGATTTGTTACATGGGTGTGATTGACTAAATTATTAGCCATTGGCAACCAACTTAATCTTCAATCCCTTTTCCCCTTCCTGAAGATTGGGTAAGAGTGAGGTTGGAAATGTCCCATCTCTTGTCCCATCTTGGTCTCCCCTGTGACTCGTCCTTATTTGAACACTACCTAGGAACTGTCAGCCACCAGTGGTCTTGTGAGCATGAATGAATCAACTTTAATTGCAGAGATTCCAAGGATTTTAGGGTTTGTGTGCCAAGGAGGAACCAAATAAATAGGTCACGCTGTCTCATCTACAGACATCCTCCCTGCTGCACACAGCAGGCCAGAGTGGGCTCCAGAGCTTCTTCCCAGGGTGCACTCCCAAGCTGTGTCTGAGTTCTGTCCCTCCACATGTTAGAAAAGGACATTCCTGCCTCTGATTCCAACCCAGATTTTGATACTTGGCACCTTTAAGAGTTATAGGGCAAGGGTGCAATCCATAATTATTTTCAAGTAACTTTCCCTTCAACCCACCACTTCTCTTCCTTGAATAAGGAAATATACTGGCTAAAGATATTTGTGCCTTGAGGCTAGCAACTATAAATCCATACAAAATAGAGCAATTCTAATACTCTGGTTTCTCTTCAGATCGTATAAATCTTTTTGCCTTTTACTGAAATAGAGCAATTCTGCATTTTTAAAAAGGGTAACAAAGTATTCAAAGAAAAAAAAAAGATGAAAATCGATTGCTTCTAGAATCAAGAACATCTTCGGTTTTGAGACAAGTGTGGTCCAGCATGCTTTTTGGGTCCTGAATTCTTCTTTTCCTGCTCAGCTTTCAGGAAAGTAAGCATCAGTGCTGCTGGCGCATTACGTAAGCCTCCCCGCCTACTGCTCTCCCTTTCTGTGGGACATGTTGGTGCCACAGAAGGCTAGATCCTTAAAACAAAATCCATGAGGGGGACTAATTAAGGTACATGGACAATCTTGCTACTAATACTTATCCTGTGCATCTGATACAAGAGATCTGTTAATGGGTTAATAATGTCCAGGCAGATGAACTCACCCTGATGGATAAGTTTGCTCTGGTTACAGTTGCCTATGAGTATGGGTTTCAGGATGACCACAAAGTCTTAACTTATATTGTCATCATTTTAGACTTGGCACTGCCTTGATGTTCAAACATCTATTTAAGTAGTCCTAAGTAGGGGAAAATGCATGTTTATGTATGGCTTTTTGCTTCTATAAATGCATTGATCTATGGCTTTACATTTTTTTTTTGTTTCTGTGAAAATGTTTGTTAATCCAGTGTCTTAGTTACTTTTTTTGTTGTGGTGACTCAATACATGACTTCCACAAATTAGGGGAAGAAAAGTTTTGTTTCAGCTCACAGTTTCAGAGGGTCCCAATCAACTCAGGGGTGGCCAGGAATAGTGGAAGTACATGGCAGAGGTAGAGGTGGAGGCAGCTCCTCACACACTGCAAACAGAAGTCAAGTCTTGCCAAGTCAAATCAAGTCCAGTCCCATATATATACTTCCCAGGTCCTGTCCCAGGTCTCTGCCCCTTCTGGTTCAGCCTCAGTGTTCTGCCCCTTTCAGGTGTGGTTCCAATCTGCCACACACCTGTAATCCAGTCCACACACCTATAATCTAATCCACATAACTGCAATCCTCCCGTCTAGTCCAGGCCTCAGTTTCCCAACAGCACATGGTTCCATAGATAATCTATAACATCCAAATACATGAGACTTTTGGGAGGATATTCCAGATCCAAACCACACTATACAGCCAATAGAGAGATTTACAGAAAAAATGGAGCAAGACATTGTTCTTCGTGTACAAGAACTGTTACCCTCCCAAAGCCTTAGTCATCAGAATTTTTCAATGTGATTTGTAAAAAACTGAAATTCAATGATTAAAGAGAAGCTAGAATTCTAACAACATCATCAAAAACAGCAACAACAGAAAGAACCCCAAAAAGATGGCATGATGTACAGACAAGAACTCATAAAAAATGCTGGAAATACTGAAAAAATAGCAGTTAAAGAAAACTTGACAGATGGAATCCGAGTGTAAGAAAAACGTAAATTCATTTCTATGGCGGGCCGGTGGTAAAGAGAATTGCTACCTTTGTCATCTCACCTGCAGCGGTGGGGGCATTGTATCTTGTTGCAAGTATAGTCAAGTTATATAGATGAAGATCCCATTAGTGAATGGTGATGTCAGCTCCCAGGAGGCAAATTCCTGCTCCAGCCTAACGAAGTGGTCAAATTTCACAGAAACTGAGCGAGGGGTGAATGGTTTGCGCTTGATTTTCCTTACAAGGGAAAGAGAAGCAAGCCTCCAGTGAAAGGGGAAAAGGCTGAATGAAGTGTTGCTGTGTCTACTGTCTCATCAACGAGGGCAAGCGTATCGTCTCCTGGCTACAAATGTAGCACGCATGTGGCTAATAAGACAATACGTAAATGTGGAAAGAAGAAAATTATCAAGAGCGACACCACTTAACATCCTTACTCTTTGCTGTGATGATTTTTTATTTTCTTTTCCATTGAAATATTTCACTGAACTTATTTGAAGATCTGATTTTATATTTTGCCTTTTACCTTTAGGATTATAACATAAACATTGCATGTTATTTCCTGGTCTTCTTAACACAATATTAAATGGCTGCATGATATTTTGTTGACAATGGACGTTTATTCTCTGAATCATTAATGTATCAGCAGTGTAACAGACACCTTTGCCAATAAAAGCGTTTTAAAATTATGGATTATAAGCTCAAAGAATATAAATCTTCACTGCTTGGACCCACAGTAATTTTCTAAAAGGATCATATTCAGTTTACATAAGAGCTGTTTCAAACTTTCAGTTGACTTATTAAACGGAACTGTATTCACTTACATTTAAAATAAATCCAACACTTTCTAAATTGCAGAAGTGATATGTGATCGTTATAAACATTTTATGGATACAGAGATTTATGAGGCCAAAAGTGAAATTACCCCATTGTGTCATTTTCCAGAGCAATTGCTGTTGACAGGTTGTGGCACATTCTTCCAGGTTTTCTGATACGTATGTCCTGACTCTTGCCACGGCTATTGTCAGCACTAAAACAGGAAGAGCCTCTGCGTCTCGTTCACTTCTTCGTGCATTGCTCTGCCTGTGACATCTTGTCACGTTGGCACGTGCAGACCTACCTCATGCTTTGTAATCGCTGCATGTTAGGAACATAACACGATTTCGTTATCCCATCTCCTTTGATGGACGTCTGGGGCGGTGCCAAGCTTTTCCCCGCTGCAAACCATCCTGCAACGAGAGCTTTTGTAATATATGGTTTATGCTTAACGAGCATTTACTGCTGTGAAAATGGGCCTCTGAAACTAACTGTTGGCAAGATGATTCTGTCTCAGTGGGTAGAAACATACAATATTTAAACACCATTTAAAATTTTAAATCTGAATCGAGTCATTTCCATTAAAGCCAGGTTAAAATCACAGTGATCTCTCCCTCTCAGATAGGAACGAATCCGCTTGCTCCAGATGGGACATAAAGCTCCTTAAATTGAAATTCATTGCATGGGGCTCTGCCGGCCCTTAGCAGATGGAGGAGCAGTCTCACTTGGTTATGTAACTCAGCGATTACCGTGAGCCCTTCCGACAGCATCCACAGAAGGTGGATGGAGTCAGGCTCTTTGGCAAGGGCTGGCGATGGGGCGGTAGCTTCCCTAACTTATCTTTTGTGTTGTCTGCTAGTGTCAGTAAGACTAGCCCTGAGACCGAGCAGCGCAGCGCAGTCAGGCTAAATGACGAACCTTGGAATACGAGACCCCAAACATTTCGATGCCCGCGGGAATGCAAGCAGTTTTTCCTTAATGACCTTGGAGGAGGTCATTCTGTTTCTCTAACGTCCTCATATTCACAAGCATGGCGGACAGCGCTGATCGGAGGAGGACAGGGCATTCATACTCGTTCGATACTTATTTATTGAACGTTATGTGACAAGTACTGCCGTAAGTACCAGGATGCAGCAGTAAATAAGGCAGATGAGAATCTATATTTCCCTCCAAGGTGGTGGTAGTAGATGGTAGTTACTGCTTCAGCTGAAAGTAATAAACCAATCTATTTGAATTTAGTCACATTTCACCAAAGTTTATCCTTTCTGCATCCTGCCTTCTTGGTCATGTGGGCTGATACCATGACAAATGCTTTAATCATCTCAAAAGACCCTGGTCTGAGCTTGTCTAACGTGATTTTTTTCCTTCCTTACGTTTTAGCTCCTTGCTAAAATTGGTATCCATTTCAACACATATTGAAAGCCTTCCTCCCTCTCCTTTTTTCTCCCTCCCTTCTTCTCTCCCTCCCTTTCTTCTTTCTTCTTTCCTTCCTTTTTCTCCAATAACAGTATCCAGGATAAGCATCTGTAACACTAATCAACACAAAGTAGGTTAAAAAAAATCATTGACTCTATATAAATACTTTTGTCTAAATTTTAGATATTGTGATAGCTTTGGGAGTATTTGCAAATGTAAATAAATAAACCACTATGTCTACCTCAACTACCACTATGTCATAGCTAGTAAAAAGATGGACATGCCAGCCAGAAATGGGATGAATGCTTTAAGAATTATGTGCGTGGTGCATCTACCTTCATTTTCCTGACACACATGGCCAGTCCTCATTTTTTTCTCCTGTTCTACCTTTCAGTACTCCCACATTCACCTAAAGCCGGCAGAGCGCATAAATCAAAACAACGGGTGTAAGCGTTTCAGTGAACCAGAGTACATTTTCTGTCTGCTTGAAGGGTGCATTTAGAGACGGCACTGGTAAATGTTTTATACTTATTTGCAAAGCTGGCATGAATATTTCAGGACACAATTGAGCTTTTCTCATTAAAACCCACTCTCTTGTCTCTGTATGCATAAGTTTCTAGCTGTGCAGAGGTAGTACTGTTAAAAACAATCATGAAGATCCTAATTCCATGACAGCTGTGACAAGTGGACTTTTTAAATAATAGGTTTCAATGAGCACAGTTTTGAAGACAGTAGTAATTTTTGTTATGAGATTCCTTTAACATAATTTGATCTCTGTTCTTCTTTTTACTTTTTAGCTTCCTCCCAATTAAAGACCAGAGTGGGCTAGACAAATCAGAATTTATTCTTCAGACCAGTAGCAAAATCTGAACCACTGCTCTCATGCAAATTTGATGACATCAGAGAGTCATTTAACCCTAAATCCTCCTTCCCATTTTTCTGTATACTAAGAAAAGCAATGAACCATCCAAAATCTTTGTTGGTGTTTTCTGTAGAATTGTGTTTAAACATAATACAGCAACTAGTCTATGAAATTTTAATTTCTCATTAGGTCACTTTTAATGTCCTACCCATAGATGGCAGCAAGTGACTGGTCTGTGAAATCGCCAGGTCTCAGTAGTTTTGTGTGCAGGTGGATCTTGTGCATAAGGAATGTAAGTGGAAGAGCCTGGAGGAGAGCAGATAACATCTCCGGGAACAGCTTCACTCAGGTGGCTGCCTTGTGGCCTTTTTTTCCAAGTTTGGACGACTGTGTTCTCTTCTCATCTTCTTTTCTGAGTCTGAAAGAGGAGCTCCCGCAGCATCCTTGGAGGGCCAGACAGGGAATCCAGGGCTTCTCTGAACTGCGGAGCGCCTCTGCCTTGGCTCCTCCACCTCTGAGCATCAAGAAGCAAAAGTTATGCCATCTGAGACTCTTCTGCTTTGTCCCTGCGGGTTTGGAGTCCATCTCTCTTATTTTTCAACCTTCCAGCAAATGGCGTCCGTGGATAGCTCAAAATGTGAGTCCCTTGGTGCTTCACTGTCTCTGTGAAATTGGACAGCCAACCTTCTGATACTTGAGGCAATAGTTGAAAGTGAGCACAAGCCAGTTGATAGGTATGCATACATTTGTTCTGTGGTGTTTATTTCTCTATCTTGTGCTGGATCCTATATGCGATATATAATTTGCTTTTCACCAAAGCTCTATAAATTAGATAGAATGAACTTCATTTGACCAATGAGAAAACAGCAGTAAACTAATTTACTCAAAGTCACAAATCTAGTTTAAACAGCTTTGACTAGCTTCAGGATACTCTTTCTTGGGCTACTGTAAGACTTTAACCTTCTCAAACGTTGTGTAGGTTTGCTGCCATGTACAAAAGATATAAATAGTCCATATTCCTGAAGGCTTTATAATAGGTGGCCTTATATACATGAAAAAAGACATCAAGGCAAACAGATTAGAGAGAATCTAAACTACAATATTTTAAGTTATTTGAAGTCATTGGGAATAAAAGGGTTTTCGTTGTGTTTCTAGAGTTCCATAGAAATGGAAGAGGCATGGGTAGGCATGAAAGCTAACCAGGGGCCTGGTTGAACTGAAGATGCAATATTCTTCTCTAGTAGTTTCCTTGGATTGGTGAAACACTATGAATGTGGTGGGTGTGCTCACATACAAGGGACAAAATACAGTGAACGAGATTCTCAAACTCTTGTGAGAACTTGGGTCTCCACCCCGTCTTAGAGAGTCTTGGTAGTGTAAAGTCTCAGAAAACATCAGTAATAGACATTTTGCAGAAAGCCATGGTTTACTATACAAAGCACATGCAAAAATGCTGAACATCTTTAGTCATTTGGGAAACACAAATCAAACCCACAGTAAAATACTACTTTGCAGTAATTAGGATGGATTAAATTTTAAAAAGTTTGATAATAACAAATGTTGGTGAGAATGTGGATAACTCAGAACTCTCATACACTATTAATAGAAGTGAAAAAGGCGTAGCCTGTTGTGGCAAATACTCTGACAATTCCTCAGCATCTGTGATTTTGAACAAATTAATTTCCTGCTGTTTTCCAATGGTCAAATGAGGTAACATTACCACAGGACCCTGCAATTCCACTCTTAGGTTTATTATGAGCATGTGTGTCCATACAAAAATTATATGCGAATGGTTATTGGAGCATTATATATAATAATCTAAGTGGGAAGACAACCCCAGTGTCTGTCAGCTAACAAATGAGTACATCTACATAGCAGACTATTAGTCAGCAATAAAAAGCCTTGAAATACTGATTTGTGCTATAATGTAGATGAATTTGAGAAGCATTATGTTAAGTAAAAGAAGCCAGCCACCAAAGAGCACATATTATATAATTCTCTTTGTTTCAACTATCCAGAATAGACAATTCAGTAGAGACATAAATTAGATGAGTGGTGGCCTGGGGCCAAGGATAGGGCTGGAGTAAAATGGAGGTAGGAGAAAATTAGCTAGCAATGTATGGAGTTTGGGCTGGTGACACGGTGGTTAAGTGCTTGCCTAGCAGGCACAAGACCCTGAGTTTGAGCTCCAGCACCACATAAGCTGGGCATGGTACTGCGTGCCTATACTCCCAGCACTCAGGAGGCTGAGGAAGGAGAGTTGCTGTGAGTTTGAAGCCAGCATGGGCTACATAATGAGTTAGGGACCAGCCTGGACTACAGAGAAAAACCTGCCTAAAACAAACAAACAAAGAAGAATATGGAGTTTAAGGACATAAAAATGTTCTAAAATATATTGTGGTGATTGCCCAACTCTGTGAATACACTAGAAATCATTAAATTATACACTTAAAACTGCTGAATAGAATATCCTGTGAATAATATATCAAAAAAGCTGTTTTTTAAAAAAAAGAATTCCAAGTTCTATGCAGTTATTCATAGAGAACTCATTTGCCAGATAGTGTTCTAAGTACTATGCATATGTAATTCTTTTATTTGCAACAGTTTCTCATCAGCTAAGTTATTTAATCGTGTCTATTTTACAGATGGAGAAATCAAGACCCAAGGGCTGGAGAATCTTAGTCAAGGTCACTTTGCTTGGGAAAGGATGCACTAGGAGTATCATGCGCCCAGCCAGGATGGCTCCAGAATCTTTGCTGTTTTCCTTGGCATCAGTGCCTAGAAGGGAGGAGACAGGCATGTGCAACCACCTCATCAAACCCTCTCTTGTTTTATGGATGGGAAGATAAGGCCCCCTCAGGGTGGAGATGGCACAGAGCAAGTACTGCGCAGGTCTGAACTTCTCGCCATTTGGTCACATCACCAGGATATCAAAGGACTATTAAGGACGCACTCAGAGCCACTCACATAACACAGAAGACAGTTTTTTTCTTAGAATTTATTATGATTAATTTTGAATCTAGTGATGAGTTAGTCAAAATGCATGCCTGGTAGTGGTTGGGTATAAAAAAAAGAAGAAAAGAGAACAGCAGACTACAAAATCGATTGGGGATTTAGGAATTTATTGAAGAAACGTAAAATAATATGCGGGCATAGCCATGGAATATCACTTGGCTCATCCTTCATTTTGGATTGCCAGAAGATGTCAAGGGAACTAAATTTGCAGGGAGATCTTGCTTGAAATTAGAGTGGTTCTTTTTTAGATGAGAAATTATAGGCCGAGACACCCTTATCTGAAGTGCTTGGGATCACAAGTGGTTAGAAACTTGGATGTTTTTAGATCTTGAAATATTTTCAAGATACCTAAAGAATGGGCTCCAAGTCTAAGCAAGAAGTTAATTTAAAATGTTTCACAGATATATTTATAGCCTTATGGTCATTTTAGGCAATCTTCTCAATCAGTTTACATAGAAAACAACGTTTGCTGGTGTGGGATTTTCTACTTGTGCTGTCATGTTGGCTCTCCATCTTTTTTTCTGATTTGGGAGCAATCTGAATTTTGGATTTTTGTAGTAAGGATGCTGAACTTCTATTAGGTATCCCATATTCTGCTTCTGTTTCACTGCTAAATCTAGTAAGGAAGTGAGTGAGTGAGGTCAACGGGGAAAGAAGAGAAAACAAAAACAATCCTTATGTTCTATTAAAGTGCTTTAAAGTCACAAGGAAAGAAAGCCTTCTGAATTAGCATACAATCAAGTTTCCTGCCACTGCTCCTCCCCCTTGCTGTCTTTCTTGCAGCTCTTTCTCACTAACCTGCACCTTGCACTGACCTCCCACAGCTTGGGGGCTTCACCTGTCCTTTTGCAGGACTGGCAGCTGGTTTGCTTCAGGATCTCCTGAATTGTCTTTGAGGCTGATCTATCTTTTTGCCACTTGGCATTTCAATCATCCTCCTGGAACTGCTCAATTGCTCTGTTTATATCTACCACTGTCCCTTGAATTGGCTCCAAATGGAGCCCAGCTTCAAAGAGCACTCTGATATGTGTTGTTTTACGTGTGATTTGTAACCTTGAAGATTTACACCAGAGAGGGATTTATATCTCTGTGGGCAGTGTGAGACTGCGATATGTTCAAGAGAACATGGGAGGTCAATGTGTGGAGGCATTGCAAATCCACACAAAAGTAAACAAAATAAATGTGAGAGGAGAAAGAACAACACCAACTAAAGAGACAAGGAGGCATCCGTGAAGCAGTGATAAAAGATAAATGACAGCTGTGGTCAGCTAGCAGGAAGTGATAAAGGTTGGGTGTCTCCTCCTGTGGAATGAGAGCTCCCATGATGGACAGATTGAAAGGGGTTATCTCACAAGTCAGGATAAGCCTCCAGGGCCAATCAGAATGCAAAAGTCACTGTTTGGTTTAACAATCAACAGGAAAAGAATGAAGAGTGAGAGTCTTTCAGCTTAATTTAGGTAAATGTAGGATAAATCTTGGGTATCATTGTTTAAAATATCCAGGGCACTAAAATGAGCCACAGCTTACATCAGATGGAGGATCGTGGTCTTTCAGATTCGACCTTTTGATAATAATATCAATAACCTTTTAGGTTCAATCTTTTGATGAAATAATTTTGGTGGGTTATGATTATTTTGTCCCTAGGTTTGGTTTCATTGGCACACAGAGTTCTTCATTCACACCTGTCAGTACAGCTTTACTGCCTTTAAGTGTCTTCTTGGTATTGGCCTGGCTGGAAAATGGCACACAGCGTTTGGCAGGACCGGTGGACAGCCTGCCCGACACCAGTTTCCCCTCTCCCTGCTCTCAGAGCTTCATGATTTTTTCCGCCCACGATGCGCCCATCCCCAGGGAACGATGGGATTGGCTTGTGCCAATCATGGTTTCAGAATTTGGACAGTGACTGTCCCAGGGATGAGCATGGCACTCAATTCAATTGACTGAGACTTTGAGTAACTGAAGGATTTTGGGAAAACACGTTCCTCCTTGGTTAAAGGGAGCATCAAGGGGAGCCATGCGACATTCCCTTTTCCTGCTTGCATGCAGTTGTGAGACGGTATGACGTTGCAGGTTTGCTGGCCATTGTGCCTGTGTCACAGGGTCCAGCTGACGGAGAACAGAGCAGGGGCAGCAAGAGCCCAGCTTGATACTCTGAGCTGCTGGATTTGCCTACCTTTGAGTGTCTTGTGTTGTAAAATAAACACTTATTATTTGGACTGCTTTTAGTTCATTCTTTCCTTCCTCATGGTTGCAAGCATCTACCGGATATGAGCACTTTAATGGCATTTTTCACCACAAATGTGAGACCAGCCAATATATCCATTTGGGGTATATGCAGAGAGCTTGTCCCCATGTCCCCTGAGGCTGAGCTGGCTTCCTGTTTCTTGGCATTTCAATCATTTTAATCATCTGATTTTGTGCAGACACATCAGAGCTTTTTTTTTTTTTTAACAAATCAAGTCCCTAAGAGAAAACAAAACCAAATTAAAAGTTTGTTTAAATAAATTAATCTTGTAAAATTCTTCTTGAGTAAGAGCTGATGAAACAAATGTGTCTCCAGTACCAGGGTGTTCAGGGCCGGTAAGCAGGGCGAAAGTCCAAGAAAGAAAAATAAAACCCTTTTACAAAGGAAACACACAGGAGCATTTAGGGACTCAGGAAATAAAGTGAAGATTGCCACTCCACAACTGTGCCCTTTGTGCCGGTAAGAGTGCCTTCAGAGCACGGAGGCAAGTTAATTTCCAGGCCACACTTGACAAATTGCTGCCTCTTCAGTTTGTCGGTCACTCAAAACCTCAAACAACCAACTGCACCTCCCACACGACACAGAAAGACAAATTTTTAATGCATGTGCCCTCTCATTTGACAACTAAACATAATGCCATGGCAGAGACCTTGATGGAATTTACATGTGGGGTGGAATGACATACTTGACTAATTAATTCAACAAGCTAACTGCCAATGGAGGGCAAAACACCACACCAGGGGCTTGGCAGGTTTCTAAAATAAGACACCAAACTCTGTGGTATGCAAGATTTTATTCTTGACAGATGGCCATTCTGCTGTAAGCACAAGTAATGGTTGTGTTTCAAGAGAAATTACATGTTATGAGCTAAGAGAGATATAAGGAAGAAGGGATTCCACCTGACCAAAAGGATGAGAGATTACTCCATGGAAGTGTAGGCTTTGACATGAGTTTGGGAGGTGAGGTAGTAATTTGAATCTGGTGGAGTCTAAGAAAAAGGATAATCCAAGCAGAATAAATATATCACTATGGAAAGAATGTGTTTTTTAGTTCAGCCAGGACATGAAGACAATGTAGTGAATATTACAGTGAGAGGAAACAAGTTAGTAGTATCAGATCAAAGACAGCAAAAAACTTGTGGAAGATTGTCACTCCACAGACAATGGAGAGCCATGGAATGTTTATAAACAGGATATATTATGTTCAAAATTATGCTTCATGTGGATCAAGCCACAAAAATGAGAATCTGGTGACCAGAAGAGAAGCTACTGTGATGGTTCAGATCACGTCCTTATTATGTGTGTTAGTTAGCTTTTCAATACTGAAAGATACTTGAGGTAAATCAGGGTATCGAGAAGAAAGAATTATTTTACCTTGCAGATCGAAAATTTCGGTTTATGACCAGCTGGCTTCATTGCCTTTGAGCCTGTGATAAAGCAGCACATCATTGCTGTGGCATGTGGCAAAACTGTTCACCTCCTGACCAGGGAACAGACAAAAGCGGAGATGGAGAAGGTACTGTGTTCTCACCATCCTCTTCAAGGGCATACCACCAGGGACCACAGGGCCGTGCTCTTGATCCCACCTCTTCAAGTTTCCATAACCTCCCTGTGCAGCCAAGCTGGAGACCAAACCCTAAATACACAGGCTTCCCAGGGACAATCCCCAGCCAAACTGTAACACTGAGATTATAGAAATGAGAGCAAGAAAGCTAGACTTGAAGCCTAAATATAAAGATAGTGATAAAATGCAGCTAGTGGTTGGAACTGGGAGAAAAAAGTTCAGCCAGGCTTGCATCTGTAACTCAAGTTTCAGAAAGGACAGAGCACCCTCCCAGCCCAAAAGTTTTGTTTTCATTCAAATCAAACTGTTCCAGTGAGTGTCTTTCCTGTTAAATAGATTAGCCGAGGCCCCTTGTGAGTTTAAGATCTCCATCAGCAGACAGAACAGTGAGCAATGGAGAATTCCTGGCCCGTCGCCTTCTTTAGGCAAGCTATCATTGATGTGGCTGACAATGGCGCGGGTCTTGGTGACAATGGATAGCATCCATGGGAACCTGGACCAGGACCAGCAGGCTGCTTGGCTTCCAATACACTTCATTATTAATCACATCCAGATTTAATATTTGTTAAGCTTCTTTGAAGATAGTCTCGTAAAGGACATTACAAAGCATTCAAGAAAGGGTGTATGTTAGTGGGTGTGTGTAGAGTCCCCAGCTTCTGAGCTGGAAGGATCTGAATTCCCTGAGACTTTCATGGAAACCACTGTGTAAGTGCCCAGAGTTTCCAAGGAATGTGAAATCCAGGAGGAACACAAGTTAGATTGTGTGAGGTCCGGGTCCTCAGGAAAGTGTATTTCCAGAGCTAGAGTTTACTGTCCTGGGTTTCAATCTTACTAAAGAAAATGAGATTCCTTGTTCAGTTTCATACAATCTGGTGTTTGCTACTGCCCTGACAGTGCTACCAGCCCTTGAGCACCCTGAATTCTGGCAGGGTAGAACTGATCCCTCAGAACTTGATACTCTGGCTCTATACCTCAGCGCCTTGCAGCTGTCGTCTGGCCTACCTAGAGTGACCTTCCTTACTTTGCTGCCTCAAGGACCAGCGTGAACATTGCTCAGTGCCTCTCAGGGCCCCATGTACGCGACTTGCTGAGTGCTATGGAGCACTTGCTACCTAAGCTGTTATTGACCGTCGCCCTCTCTTCCCACAAGGCTCAGACCATCCCTCACTCATCTCTGGATCTCTCGCCTAATCCATGAAGGAGAGATAACACTGCATGAAATAATAAAATCTTGGCACTGGTTAATGTTCATCAATAGGTTAGTGTCGTAAGTAGTGGACTCTCCTTCTCCAGATGCAGCTCTTCTCACATTGACAAATCTGGCTCTTAATATTCCACATTCCCGGCAGTGATCCAGCCCTTGGCTGATTTAGATTCCTACATGTGTTCTGCTTTAGCCATCATGTTGGTAAGGAAATGAAACCACACAAAGGAGATTGAAGAAAAGAAAAACTTATAGCAGGGACATTATTCTGCAGCTTCTGAAAGCAGGAAATAAGTGACAGCTGGTTCTGAGAATGAGAACCAGGAGCCAGGAAGCCCTCTGTCACCACTTCACCAGATGTGTACCAAAGGTCCATTGGGCCAGTTGTTCTAGAGGCTGAGGAGTCTACACTGATGGGCCAGGTGGATCTCTGTGGTCGAGGAGCTCACATTCTGGAAACTGTGCCACTGGTGGTACATTAGGAGAATGTATCAGTGAGGGAATGCCAGTCAAAAGATGGTAAGTACTGTGAAAACAATGCAACAGTGAACGGGATCAAGAGAAACTGGTGCCAGCATTCTTGTTGAGACAGTGCCATCATAGTGAAGAGTAAGAGGCACAGGGAGACAGTCTTGGGGATATGGAGGAGACGCATCCAAGGCCTGGGATGGAGGGCCGGAAGCTCAAAAAGGAGTGCGTTTGATGAGTTTGAAGATCAGAAAGCAAGCCTGTGGTCCCTGTAGAAGACTGAGAGCTCGAATGCCTCTCTCTCGGTGCCATTGCTTATCTCTTCCCTGAGCAGAGATGAGCATGGGTTAGCCTTAGCTGTGTATCATGACATTGCAGCTCTGTGCACTTCGACCACCTGGTGTCAGGCTCTTCTTTCAGGTGCAATAATCAGATTAGTCATCTCTTCTCCCTTAACATGGAGTCCTCACGGCAGACTGGAAAGCTGCCAGGGAGTCTTGGCACTTATCTCTCTCTTATGTCCTAGAGGAACCCCTCTTTTCTCTCTCCAGAGTGCTTTTTTAATGGTCTCCCTTCGTTCACCTCGATCCACCCCTACCTTGGCCCAACCCACTATGGTCTCTTGCCTAATCTACTGAACAAATTTATTCACAGGTCTCCCTATTTTAAAAGTGTTTTTTAATTGATACGGTTTGAATGCTCTCCCCCAAAGTCTACGTTCCTCTGAATTCTCCAATGCAAGAGTACTGAGAAGTGGAACTTTTAAGAGGTGACTAGATCATTAGGGTTCTGCTGTCATGAATGGGTTAATGTCACTGTCATAAGACTGAGTTCCTAATAGAAGGATGAGTTTAGCCCTTTCCTCCTCACTTGCATGTACTCTCTTACACTTCTCCCTTCCATCAGCAGAAGATGTAGCAAGAAGGGCCTCACAGGATGTGGTCCTATTGACTTTGGATTTCCTAGCCTGCAGAATTGTAGAAATGAACTCTGTGCTTTATAAATTACCCAGTTTCAAATATTCTGTTACAACAGCACATAATGAACATAGACCACATTTATTCATGGCAGCAATGGAGCATATTTGGGTTTGATTTTTCAGACTCTACCTCTTCATTGAAATTCCTTGTCTAGGGAAATGTAAAGTAGAGGTTGCTGATTGAACAGTTCGATTTTCTGAATGGTATGCCATTACAGACCACCCTGCCAAGACTTTATTTTGGAACCCAATGTATTTACTATTGTTATTGTAACCTTGAACTTGTGTCAGTTCTTATACCTATGTTTTTTTCCTCCTTTAGCTTCCCTTTTTCCTTTGCTGCCAATTATCTGCATGGTTAGTATTAGCCACTGATTATTATTATGTTGACTACAGATCTTGTTCTACTCACTAGAATAGGCTTTTCCTAGGAGCTGCATCTACTATCTGTTGAAATCCTCCCTAAGATCCCTGTCTAGGGCTGCCTGATTTAGCAAATAAAATATAGGATCCCCAGTGAAATTTGAATTTTAGAAAAACACCAGCCAGGCTTGGTGGCATAGGACTATAGTTCCAGCACTCTGAGAGGCTAATGCAGGAGGATCGTAAATTTGAGCCCATCTTAGGCAACTTAGTGACTTAGGCAGACCCTGTCTCAAAATCAAAACCAAAAAATGGTCTGGAGGTGAAGTACAGTGCAAAGACCCCAGGTTCCATTGCCAGTATTGGGGAAAAAAGGAAAAGCATAAAAGAAAAAACATTTTCGCATCTGTGGTCCCAAATATTGCAAGTCTGGTGCATTACACAGCAGAGCCACCCTGTTCCATGTTAGAGTCCTGCCAGCCCAGTAAATAATCTGCCATAAATCTGCCATATCTGCTTAAATCTAAATCAGCTATATCCAGCAGCAGTTAACAAACTCAAGCCTTTTGTGATCTGTGCCCACGTAGCAGAGGAAGGTGAACTCTCATCTGGATGGCAGGATGTCAGGGAAAATGCTGCCGTGTCTTTCCTTTGATACCTTGCCAATGTCATCCACGAAGAGCCTGTCTGGTCACAATGCTCGAGGCCTGCTTTTGGTGATGCAAACTTCACTGATAAGGTTCAAAAGATATAGTCACCAAGAAGGCCTTTAACATAGGTTTACTATTAGAATGAGGTGCACAGCACACAATTTCCCTTTGCTATCTCTGTAGCTTTGGCTCCAATAGTACCATGACATTAGAGTCTCATGGAACTTTCGATCAACGAACTTTACTAGAAGATCTAATTCACATTTATGAAGTTTTTGCTGGAGATAAGGACAGGCTCCAACCTGCTCATTTTCATAGCTGAGTGAACTAGACACAAACCATTTCCATCCAGCTAACAACTAATTTGCAGCTGTTATCAGGGACCAACAAGTAAATGAATTATGGATTTAAAACAGATTAATATTGGAATGAGTTCACGTTCTGACACATGTTTTGCCACTGAGATAAGGTTGGGTGCTGAGGGGCCCTGAAAAGAGATGTGAGCTTCTACCCACACACCCAAGAAGAGAAAATGTCTCACATCAACTCTTGGAATATAAGATTTTTCAAGATAGCCAAAAGTTATTTAAACAAATTTACTTGATGCAGATTAAAGTACATCAAATATTTACTTTAACATGATCCGATCAATATCAAATTAATACTTTTGGCTGAGGTACTGTGTTGGATCTCTTTATTGGGAGCTCTTGGCAGAGAATTGGATGTGTTTTTTAACTCTGTTTCCATGCCATTTTTTCCATTGGCAAATATTGTGTATACAGTTTAAATAGTCTTCATAAGAAATACAAGGGGCTAATAAGTGATGGATAGAAACACACTTTTCCACTCTTGCCTGTATTCTCCAGAGTTCTTAAAGGACCCATTCTCTGATTAGCATTTCTCGCCATATGGATTTCATACTGACACTGATATGCTAGGTAGTTTGGTGGTTCAATGTAGCTTTACTACTGATTATTGACAATATTTTTTCAAAATTCCTGGTTTAGCACAGGATGCTTCAAGATCTCTCTTCCCTTTCAGGAACGGATCACAGGGAGGAAGCAGTCTCCTTCAGTCCTAGAGCAATTATGGGTCTGTTTGGACTTGACGAGACAGCTGGGTGTGCTGCATGCTGTCACTGGTAAAGCCATTGAAGTTTACCATGGTCTTTTGCAAGCTAAAACACCATACATGGGAATCATTTCAAGTTAGATAAAATTCTTGTCATTTAGTTGAATCTTTTATATCTCTTAGTGAGTCACTGGGATGAAAGAATTGAGAATGTTAATTGGGTACCTCTTGGAGCCTTTGAAACAAATATGATTTAAACTGCCCTCCATAGCCACAGATACTCAGTCCAGGGGACCAATGTACCTTCCTTAGAGCAGCGCTGTCCATTCCACATAGGAGCAGTGGGTAAAGAAGCATGTTTTTCTCTATTGTCAATATTTGCTTTTTAAGGCAGATTTGTCCAGTGCCTTGGGGTGGGGGGAGGCACTGGGAGGAGAGAAATCTGGAAGTTCCAAGTTTTGAGCTTCCTTGGGCTCCGCCTGGGCTGTGCTTTCAACTCTTTTGAATGGCTGGAGCTGTTTTTTTCCAGTCAAAAATTAAAAAATTTCCACGAAGAAAACAAATTTTAAGACATAAACAAGTACTTGAAGACACAAACAAGTAATTTTTAATATGTTTGGAATGTGTTCATATCACCTCATTAAACAATGTCAGAACATGGCTGGGAGGCAGGGGTTGGAGCAGTTGCTGCTTAATGAGGTTGTAATGAGAGAACATTGGACCTTGCCTTTCTTCTCTGCCTGTTGCAGAATTCATAGCTTAATGGGCTAAAACAGATTTGGGCTCAAGCTTTCAAATAATTTTAACATATTTCTTAGGGTAGTTTTTAAAAAAGTTTTTATGCCAAGAAGCAAAAATGAATATATGTTCTTTCCTTTTTATTGAATCTTTAGTGTGTAGTGGTTAAGAGTATTGTAATTCTGCTACTAAATAATTGGACACTGTGACCTTGGACACAGTGTGCAATAAATACCGGCTATTACTGTGAGTTACAATGGAGAAAAAAAAAAGGATTGAGGTGGATAAAAATCTAAATTACAGAAGAGGAACATTTTTATACAAATGTTTCAGTAGGGACATATTTAGTTTATAATATTAGTGATTTGACTTAAGTTGATTGTTAAACCATTTGCAGATAATTGCTGCATTCTGTTAAACTTGAAAAATTTAATAGTTATCAAGATGAAATTATCATGAATGTTGTTCTGGTAATTGAAATGTTTCTTTTATTATGCTCACTTAAAATGAGTTACAATATCCCCTTGATTTTGGCAACCTCATTCATGACCAGTTCAAGATGGAAATTTTGATGGCTTAGTTACAGTTCCAATCAGACCAAACCCAAAGTCAGTCAATCAATCAATCTCACTACCTATCTATCCATTCATTTGGATCGTAGATTAGTAAGTCAGAGATCCAACAAAGAATACTAATAAAATATAATAACAGTTAAAATTGATAAAGTATATGATTGGGTACTCTACTTAGAAATTTATCTCTCTCTCTCTTTCTCTGTCTCTCTTTCTTCTCCCTCTCTCCCTTCATCTTCCTCTCTCTTTCTTTTTGTGATACTGGGGATTGAACCCAGGGCCTTCACCACTGAGCTATATTCTCCAATACTTTTTTGTTTCATGCTGTGACTTATTTTATTTTTTTTTGAGACATTAGGTTGCTAAGTAGCCTAGTTTGGGCTTGAACTTGAGATCTTCCTGCTTCAGCATCTCAGAGTGCTTGGATTACAGGTATATACTACTCTGGCCCAGCCTCAATATTTAAACCATATTTACCATAAATGCTAATTCTAAAATGCCTATATCCTCTAAATGTCCAATATGCCTTATTGATAACTCAAAAATTTTTAGAAATCATGTTTGAAAAGTGAAGTCTTATACTTTTAGTAATATAGTTTATTTAACCCAATAAATTCAAAATATTGTTTTAATAAGTATTCTATAAAAACATTATTAATGAAGTATACTTTTTAAAAAAGTTACTGTTCCATGTCTTGAAATTTGGTATATATTTTGCACTTCCTGAAAATGTCATTTCCAATGACCTGGAACTACATAATTCACATATGGCTCATGTCAACTGGGTTGAACTGTGTGGCTCCAGACAATCTTCCCAGGAAAGTAAATTACTTTAATATCATTTCAAAACTGATGGAAAGAAGAAAGAATGGTCAATCCTGCATTCACATAATAATTTCTAACCTTTAGTATGTTCAACTTCACTTTCACTAACTGAGCTACAAGTTGACATTAAATTCTGTCCTGATTATCCCCAGTGGCAAGTGAGGTAGTACATGTTAGGATGATGGTTTCTGTACAATTTTAATTTTTTCTAAGAGATAGAATGCAAGCTGTCCTTAAGCTAAACTCCCTGGGGCAAAGATGCTAAGGGTATCCACCTGTGTGGCTGCCTGGACTGCATCAAGTGAAGAGGAATTGTCTTGGGCCTCACATATAATATTTTTTGATACAGTTAATGCTATGAAGTTTAAATGTTGCAAAATAATCTCATAATGTTCTAAGAAAGTTCACGAATGTGTGTTGGGTCACATTCAAAGCTGTCCTGGCCCTGCTCTCTGTGAGTTGGACAAGCCCAGAAGAACCTCTTACATAAAAGTGCAGGACCAAGGCCCTAAGGAATTCACCAAGTGGGGACTCAATGCTGATTTTTCCAAACCCTCAGCATTTGGGGATAAGGATCGCCAGCTCCTTAATGGCCCTTTCTGCGCTGTATTCAGTTTCCACCTGACAATAATATGTAGGTCAATGAACACTTATAAAAAGTTGTTCTTGTAATTGATAAATTACTAATTAATGCTCATTAAAACACCAAATAAGCTAAAAACACTGAATTATATACAGTAACAAATATAATCCCTTCAATTCTTCCTTTAGTTAATTGATAGCTACTGCTTCCCCTCTCATCCTCTCTCTTTATTCTTTTTCTTCCTTCTTCTTCCTTTCTTTCCTTTTCTTCCTTCTTGTCTTTTTCTCTTGGTGTCTCTATGTGCCACTATAGCATGTTACTCAAGTAGGGGTACTTTACAACGGAAGGAGGCTTCATTTGGCTTAAAGTTTGGGAAACCCAAGAGCATGGGGCACCATTGGCTTCCGGTGAGAGCTTCCCAGCCCAGAGTGTCACATGGCAGGAGTGGGGAAGAGAGCTCATATGGTGAGAGAGGACGAAAGGGAGTAGGAGGCATAAGGCTCACTCTATTATAACAACCTGCTCTCGCAGGAACTAATTCTCATTTCATGAGACCAGCACTATTTCCTTCCCATAAGCAGTCAAAACCCAACTACTCCAACTAGGCTCCATATCTTAAAGGTCCCATCACCTCCCTGTGCCATTACAGTGGAACCAATCTTCAAGCACATGACCTTTGGGGGACAAACTGTATTCAGACTATAGCATTATCTATGTACAAATGTGCCTAGAAGTGTTTGGTACAGGCTGGACCTACCCACATGCCTTCATTTTTCTTTCAGTACAAAAGCAGTATCTTTCTAAGTATTTTATTCTTTTACTTAGTATTATAGAGTATATATGCAGCATTATGCAGTATAATTATGCCAAATCTGCTTAAGCACGCTACTATTGATGAGCACACACACTTCGAATCTTACTACTGCAGCACCACGGCAATGTACATCTGTTGTGCCTGTGCCTGTCACTTTCTTGTTGCTGGGGCACAATACCCAATACTCAAAATGTAAGGGAGGAAAGGTTTGCTTGGCTCATAGTTCAGAGGCCTCAGTGCACTCAGGGTTGGCTGTTGATACTGGGAGGGCATGGGGAGAACCTAGGCGCAGGAAAGCTGGTCACCCAAGGTGCCTGAGAAAAGTTCTACTGAGAAAAAGTAAGGGGGCATGACCATGTCCCTTAGGGCACACCGTCAGTGACCCGTGACTCGTCTCTTTGACCAGGCTCCGCCTTCTAGCAGCACCGGAAATCATCAATGGATGAACCCCCTGTATTCAATTAACCCCCATGATCCAATCATCTTCCAAATATTTGAGGCTTTGGGGGGACACTCCAGATGCAAACCACAAAAACACCATTCTGTACACACTCTTACATTTCAGTTTAACAGATCTCTCTGATGCGGAGAAAATGTCTATGCCTCTTGTACTTGGAAAGGGTGTTGCCCGATTGCCCATTGGCCTGTCAGGAAGTCGGCTCTTCCTCTCCGCTTCATCTGGAAGCACCAATATTCTCATTACAGGAAAGTGGCCAACCTTTCTGAGGAGCAAGATGTTTTCATTTTCTTTCATCAAATGGATCTCCGATTTTCATTAGTTAATATGTGTGGCTTCCACTGGTAATAACAGCGCTCTGCTCTGCGGTTTCTCAGATACGACGCGGGCCCAGGGCAGGTCAGTTATTCAGGGTTTTATTGTAAGTTATTGACATTCCTTTGGTGATTCACAAATGCCAGAAAATAAATGCCACGCTCCCCGTGCCCTGAAGGAAGACACTGTAGAGTTTGGATTCAGTGGCTGATCTTTCAAGAAAGATAGTAGGGCCTGATGACTCACGCGCTCCGTGTGCCCTCCTGTCCGTCCTTTAACGGAAGTACGACCCAGGGTCAGCCAGTACTTTTCCCTCCCTCTCCAAAAAATTTCCCCGGGGGGTGGGGGGAGACGACAGCAGGTCTCTCACCTTGCCAAGGCGAACCTCTCCCCTTCCCCCAGAGCCGGGGCCCGCAGCGCGCTGCGGTCCTGGGCACGCAGTCACTCCGGCGCTCAGGGCAGATGCCGGGGCGCCCAGCCCGACGCCTCCTCCCGCGGCCCCCTGGAAGTTGCGCTGTAGCTGCCGGGTGGCGGGCGCCGGCTGTGTTTACTATCAGGAGAAGGTCCCCTGCCCCCTCCTACGGGAGCCTGCGCCCAGGCAGGCCCGGGTCCAGTGGGCGCCCGACCCGGGGGGCGGGGGTGGCGCGGGGGGACCGGGCGCGGCGGCGGGGCGCGCCCCTTGGCGGCCGGGCGCGCGGCGGCAGTTGCCCGGCGCACGCGGAGGACCGGGGGCTGAGCACTTTGCCACTTCGCGAGCCTCTCTGCCCTGCGAGGACGGCTCCGCGGAAGGCAGCGGGCGCCGGCGGTGGGGGCGGCGGGCTTCGGACCGTCCGCGGTGAGCGGCGGCGCGCGGGGACGGAGGTGAGACCCGGCCCGGGCTGGGGTGCTTCCGGCGCCGTCCGCGCGGGCTGGGTTGGGGCGGCGGGGAGCGCGCGGAGCGGGCGGGTGGCGCCGGCCCCTCGGGACGGCCGGCTGGGGCGGGCGCGGGGCGCGCCCGGTCCCGGACCCTCGAGCTCGGGGGTCGCGCTCGGCCCCCGGCCCGGCGGTTGCCATGGCGACGCCGGCTCCGCGCGGAGACAAAGCCGCCCGCCGCCCGCCGCGCCCGGCGCGCCCGGCTCCTCCTCCGCGGGCGGCTCCCGCGCCCGCCCGCCGCCGCCGCCGCGCCTCCCGGCGTCCGCTCCGGCTCCCCCGCCGCCGCCGCCGCCGCGGACCAGGTGAGGCGCGCGCCCGCGCCCCGGCGGAGGGTCGCCGGGCGCCGGGAGCGCGGGGCCGAGGGGCGCGGGCGGCACGGGGGTCCCTCGGGGGCCCGGAACCGACCGCGGGGGTCCTCCGAGTCTCCCGGGCGGCCGCGGCCTCTCTCGTGTGCGGGAACCCCTCGCCCGCCGCCCCGATCCCAGCCCGGGCAGCCGCGCGCCCGGGTTCCCGGTCGCAAACTTCGGCGGCGCCGGGGTCCGCATCTAGGCTCCCGGGTCCCGGGTCCCGGGCAAGTTGACGGGCCCCGTGGAACCGGCTCCTCTGGGGGGCGCGTGGCAAGACCGACCTGCGCGCTCTCTCTTTCTCTCCTTCTCCTTCCCTCCCCGTCTCTGTCTCTCCTGTGGGTCTGTCTGAGTGTCTCATCGTCGAGGCTTTTGGGGGAGAAAGGTATGGACGTATTTGTCTTTCGGGTTTCATGGCTTATGCTTTTTGAGGATGGGATGGGAAGAGATTAAGAGAAACAAAACGAGAGATAGTTATGATTGATTTATTTATTACCAGTCTGTGAAAAGTCAGCCCATTTCCGCTGCCGGGGGCCAAAGCAAATTGAGGTGACTTATGAGGTTCAGTTGGCTTTGGCATCAGAACCACCTTTGTCTTTGGAAGGCGTCCTTGCACCTGTCACCGGGCAAAGGGAAGGGTGGCCAGGTTTCCCCATCCAGCAGCACAGTTAATAAAGCCGGGCCAGTAGCACTTTGTTGGTGAGGGACTTGGCACCGAGGTCGCTGCTATTGTTTCTGGAAGGTATTGTGCTCATGATTTAAAGAACTGAAAAGCATTTTGTGCCTTTCTGGGCGGGGAAGCCAGGAAGGCAGCCAGAACCCCTCAGAAGGCAGGTAGCTGGGGGGTGGAGGGGGGGGGTGGAGAGGACTGTGTACAGGTGCCAAGGTCATTCAGGTCCTTCCTCAAGTTTGGGATCCCCTTCCTGTCCCAGGGGCCTCACGCCTGGACATCAGGTTTGTCATACTTAGTTTGTTGCTGACTCAAAGAATAAGTGTAAAAATGTGACCGCGAAGACTGGCTTTTTAAGGTAGTTACAGATGAACTTCCATGTAATAATGTGAGAAAACAGACTCGTTTCTTAAATCCAGCTGATCAGAACAAAATTGCATCTCTTAATATGATTTTTTTCATTGGAGGGAACTGTCATATTGATAGCTGAAAAAGGATCCAATCTATGAAATTGTATACCCAACTTAGTAGAATAACGTATAAGTTGCAATAGGTCGGTTAGAGAACGTTGTATAGAATGCAAGGAATTCCATTTTTGTTGAAGGAAGTTACAAAGCGGCACTGATCATTTCAAATTGCAGTTAAGTGAATTAGAATTCTAGCTATATAGGTGTCAGTACAGAGTGATTATCTAATATTCCCCATTCCTCTTTGGGGACTCCAACACCTGTTAGCTTGCTGATTACGAGGCTGCTAAGTCTGCCCATATTTGCCAGCAATTTTCAGCAATGCCACTTCATTAGAAGATTGTATTGGAAACTAAAGGATTCAAGTTGCAATAATTCACAGATTATTTCACAGCTGGGTTTGTGCTTTAAATGGAATTCTACCTACAGAGGGGTGCACAGATGCTGTGTTAAATACTCTTTGATGATGGTAATGAAATGGTACCTTGATTAAAATGAAGCAGATCTGTTCTGAGAAGATAACCGGGAGAGAAAATAAGCATTTTCTCATTTAAGTGTGAAAGGATATCTGATTATCAAAAAGAAGCATGCTCTATAGGCTCAGAATGTAGCTTTTGTTTTATGCTAAAAATGCATTATTTTTGTGTCTTTCTAAGGTACCAAGAGTACAGCTGTATTCAGACCTTTGTTAGAAAAATCTTATATATTCCAATTAATGGATGCTGTTTGCTTTCAGCTGAAACATTGATGTTGTAGCCTTTGGTATGAGGGCTGAAGCGTGGAGGTTCCCTGCGTTAATTTAGCACAAAAGGACTTGTGTTCTGCCTTTGCTGCTGGCTTACCCAGGCTCCAGAGTCAATACAGTTTGACATCTTCAAAGCTGTATCATTTTCTGCCAAAAGATAAAGTCGGTAAACAAAAATAAATAGTTGTGCATTTGTGCTCTGCTTTTTGTGGTTGATTTTTCATCAGAGCTGTGATGTGTGAAATGAGGGTGTGTCGGTGCTGTGAACGATGCTGTGAACAAACAACAATCCTAGGACATGTTTTTATGTGTTGCTAGCACTGGGAAGTATGCGCATAGGCAGACACCAAGAGAAAAAAACAATCCCCTGGTGGCTACCTTATCTCCATAGGAAATGCAAGTGGAAAGTGCACTTCGTGTCCCTGGCTTAGATTAGCCACCTGGTGGAAGTAAGCACTTCTTCAGGTAGATACTCGGACTCATTACTTGAGCCGGTCATGGGAGGGTAGAATCACTGCATTTGTAGTCTTGTAGCTCTCAATTTTATGAGTTGAAACTGGTCCTAGTTTTTAGTAGAAGGTGTAAAATCTGATATGACCATTGTTACCATGGTCTTTGTTCTTTCTACCTGAAAAAAAGAGAGACATAAGCCAAGGAATGACCTTTTTTTTGTTATTTTGGACTAACCTTCAATTTGTGCCACTGAGAGTCAGTCGTCTGTGGGCATATAAGCCTGCTCGGGCAGCCAGAAGCCACAGAAGCTTCTTTTTGCTGTTTCTGGGTCAACATTCTCCTGCAATTTCTAGTTGCATTGTGATAACATGATTATGGGTTGGGAATTTAGCATCTAGTATAATGTGCTATAGTATTTAGAAAAGCATGTCTGTGAAGGATGACAGTCTTTTAAAAATGATTTCTTTATTACCAAAGCAGGTTTGGATTTGTGGTTAAGGAGAAGAATGGGACTCTGAGACCACAAAGAAAACATGCTATAAATACTAGGTCCTGTTAAATAACCTGCTGTGCACTGTGGGTATTGATCCTAACCACTGTGTTAAGAAAAGGCACAGAGACACATGGCCATGATGACAGAGATGACATTCAGTAACAGGATTATTAATAACAATTGATAGAGGTTGAGAAAGTATTGTGGGTATGTTTAATTTTGTGTGCTCTCAGTTAAAGTGAAGGGAGGATGTCTTAAGCTATTATAAGCCATAAGAGCGTGGGGGAACTGTGTGTGTTTATATTGGCAGGATATAAACATAGTTCCAGGCAAAAGATTGGTTCCATTACCTCCTAATTATTGGTAGTAGTTATATGATATGGTTTGGACATCATTCACAGATATTCACCAAATGTTTCCTTCCCTGTGCTCCCATTACATGAAGGAAGTCATCTAAGCACTGATGGGTCAGGAATTACTTGTTTTCTAACTTGTATGATTATTTATTTTATATTATGTAACTCATTATATATGACATCCACATTTTCTCCTCTAGTCTAGTTTATGGAATTTCTTTTCCTTTACTTTTTAATTGGGGAACTTAACAGCTCATTCCATAAAGCTTAAAAATTTTATATCCCTAGAGCTCATTTTAAAAAGAATGAGTTGGCTAATTTATAACTTAACCTGAAAAAGGTCAGAAGCTTAGTTTGTAATAATGTGCATTAAATAGGAAAACATGATATAATCTTCAATCACGTCTTAAATTTTTTATAAAGATGGTGTGGTGTATAGAATATTTGAGATCCTCTTAGGTGATTGACTACTTATTTTCCTAACAATCTTGACCTAGATCCCTTCTTCTTACCTTATAACTGGTTGAAAGTGAAAACAAAGAACTAAGAAGTGGAAGCTTCTGTGAATTAAAAGGTATTGAGAGATTAGTACACATGGAGTGTGTCTGGGGCTCAGTGGTCTAGAGAAGGAGCTAAAAGAGGCTCTGATGGCTCTGGTTATCTCTCTGGCACTTTATGGTCCAGCATCTCAGGCAATTAACCAAGGTCTGTTTACCTAATAGCAGTTTTTGGCAGCTAGTCACTTCTGTAAGAGGAATGCTGATCCTAGTCGCTGACTCCTCCTTACCCTCCCAACTAAACTAGAATTGTAGAGTTGTAGCTTAAGTGCGCTTTGAATGTCATAAGGCACAAATTAAGAACCACAAATAAAAGTTTCCCATATGGGCAGTGTAATCCAATTGGCCAGGTACACGATTCAGATAATCAAGACAGTAAAGTCATATGTTTGATGTATTTGGATGAAGAGTTGTGGTTTTGAGTTTTCAGTGGATTGGAAACCATCTTCCTGCTGCCTGACAATAGTCATCCAGGGACATGACATTTTACACAATTTGATCACTAGGTGATGTGTCAGACACATTTGTAGCGAAGAACAGATGTTTACTTAGGCTTTTGAATTATAAGTTGACAGATTGAAAGATTTTTGTATGGTCTCACGTGGCATTTCTCTTACTATATATCGTTTTCCTGAGACCCTGTTTAGTATGATTGCAGTCATTTTGATTTCTTTTTTAATCAACCAGCCAACCAACCAATCACACAATCAATCTCTTACTAGCACTTTCTTCCTCCAGCCTGATGCTGTTCTAAGAACTTTACAAGTGTGAGTTCACTTAATCCTCACAAGAACTCTATGAAGTAGGTACTGTCATTTTACTTATTTTATGAATAAGGAAATTGATGTGATCTCTCCCTATGATACTAACTCAAATATACCAGAATCCTGGCCTTATGTCAAACAATAAAGCCAGCTTTATTTTCTATTCCTTGGTTTGTACCAAATATAGAAATAATGGTACATGTGATTATGCTTGGACTTTTTAATGTTATTTTCTCTATCTTTTTAATATAAAGAAGCAAGCCCTAACATCATAGAATAAGACATGTTTCCTTATAGTTTCCCGAGAGGTAACAGTGCTCTTTTCTATGAGTAGAAAGCAGAATAGATGAGTGTACTAACAGAGGATAGTGGTCTTTCATTGATTAGGTTACTCATGGATTGAAAAGACACATATTTCCTGTGGAATTGGCCTTGTTATATGCATGTAAATATATCTTGGAGACATTTGTCCATTTGCATTGCCCTGTGGGACTCCTTGATTGGGCCTTCTGTTCTGTCCTTAGCTGCCTACGACCTGCCCTAAGAACTAATTGTTACTTTCCCCCCACTTTCTCTTCCTATGCAAAGGACTTAATAGGTTGTGTGTATGTGTAGATACAGTCTCTTTTGCTTGGACTATAAACTCGTCAGAACTGTGTCTTATTTATTTTCAGTATTAAAGATGAGGTACTTAATTAGATATTTAAAAATATTTTTTTTCTCCCAAAGCTGAGGGTCAAACCCAGGGCTTTACCCAAGCTAGGCACGCACTCTACCCGCTGAGCTCTATCCGCTGAGCTCTATCCCTAGCTCAAATGATTTCTTCATGGCATGTAAAATTATTATGCTTGAATCTAGTTCCAAAGCTCATATTGTTTTAGCTTCTGAGAAAACTGGCGCAAATTCCTTGTAGTGTAATCACTTCAGCTCTCTGTGTTTCAGAATGTAGCATGAGGGCACCATAAAAGTATCTGAAGTTTTAGCTACCAGAAATGTATCATTAGAAATCAAACATCACATTTTATGTTCAGTTTATTTGGATTCTAATACTCATGTCTTAAAAGGTTATAAATAACACAAAAAACCACTAGCTAGCTTAATTTTACACAGGCAGGTATGATTAAGCATTTTATTCTTTAGTCAAAGGGAGCAGAAAATGGACCGCTCAGAATTATTCCCACTCGTCTTAATGCTCTTAGTGTTTTAGCTAGTCGCCCATCTGCTCCCCCACCCGAGTACCCAATGCTCTCATGGGCTCCGCTGAAGAATGATTAAGCTTTTTAATTTCAGGGGCCTCTCTTAGGTAATCTGTATGAAAAGTAGGATTAAACAAGAGACAGGTGTCTATAAAGGCAAGTAATTAAGCACGGGTCTCTTAATAATAAGTAGTACACCGGGTCTCTTAATAATAAGTAGTACACAAGTTTCCATTTATTGAGCACTTCCTTGATGCCAGCTGCCCTATTAAGGCTGCGCCACAGGTTATCTCTTGTGATGTTCACCACAGCTCTTAGTTTCCTCATGGTAAAATGCTGATTAGCAGCTTATCCGAGATGGTGTGGATTTGGTAAACAGGACACAATGATTTGTGGGCATAACCCAGAGCTGATTCTGATGACTTTGCTGATGACCAGCAGGCAAAGATTGCATGCCTGCCTTGGGAAAGATGCCATTCAGAATGGCCGCTCAGGGATGCCTGGTGGGCAGGATTGGAATGGCAGGGGTGGTCACCTTACTGGGAGCAGGCAGTTCAGTTCTCAGGAGGTCACCAAGGAAAAGACGTCCTAGTTTATTCTGATTGTTGCATATGTCTGGTGGAGTTTGGGAGTGGAAAAAGGGAGGGAGCCCTGATCCTCAAATCTATTTTTAGGATTAAAAATGAAATGAGGCAGCGTTGCCTTTTATCCTGTGCATTTATTTTATTTTATGCTGTGTCCTGGATTAGAAATTAACATAGAAAAGGGATATTTGAGGTGACTTTGGATGAAAAGAAAAGCAGTTAAGTAAATGTCAAAAGAGAAACGGAGAAGCAAAAATGTCTAAGGTGTGATGTATATGCATCGATTTCTCATCTGAATGTAATTATTTTGTATTGTAAACATACACTAATAAACAATACAGTAAAATTTAAAACAAAACTGTAAAAGATATAGAAGTAAGAAGATGGACATCGTGGAAAGGGAAAGTCGGAGGAGAAGGTAAGAGAGTGGGAAGGGCAGTATGTTAAAAAAAAAAAAGAATTAGTGACAAAGCCACAAACCTTGGACTAGAGTTCCCTGAAGGAGGCCAGGCAGCATGGTCTTTGTTACTGAGAGAGGTCATTGTCTTGGATGCTAGAGGTCTGGGGTTTGGAGCCAGGGAGGAACTTAGAAGTCTTGAAAGCTGTTTCTATGTGGGTCATCACAGCACAATATGGGGTTTTCCTGGAATTCCTGGTGCTGCCCTTTCTTGATAACTACTGAGAAAAAAAGAGAACAAGAAACTTTTAGTTAAAATCTTGACAGCATGTAAAACCTGTCTTTTATAAGTTATTTTATAGTTATTTTTGTCCTGGTCTTTTTTGTGTGTTCAAGGGTGATGGGAGAAGCCAGACAGCCCAGATCTGAATGTTGGCTCTGCTGCCTTTAAGCTTTGTGATCTTGGGGCAGCTACTTCATCTCTCTGTGCTTTCATTCATTTTGACAATGGACTGACTATTTGTGACTATCCCTCAGCCCCAAATTCATACACCCCAACTCTCAAGGCATTAGGGGTAGGGCTTTTGAGAGTGATTAGGGCAAGAGAACAGGGCCCTCGTGGATAGAATTGTTGACCTTGTAAGAGACTCAGAGTTAGCTAACACCTTCCACCAACCAAGTTCACAGTAGGAAGGTGCCATCTATGGTCCAGAAAGTGGGCTTTCACCAGACACTGAATCTGCTAGCACCTTGGTCTTGGAATTTGGGCTTCCAAAAGGGTGAGGAAAAAACTTTGTTGTTTACAAGCTGCTTAGTTTATCATCCATTGTTACAGCCTTTTGAACAGACCGAGACAATTTAAAATATAGAATAATGCTACTTCACTCAGTTGTAGGGATTAAATGAATTAGTATTTGTGAAGTACATTAGTTATTCAGGTAAGTTTGTGTGCAGAAAAGAAAATTAGCATTTACCATGTTACAGGTAAATTTAAAATCTAGTTCTCTTTAGGCCTTTAGGTTCGTCTTAGCAGACCTTATTATTCTGTTTAAATAGTAAATATGAACAATCAACATCATTTTTTCTTTGGCTGATCTTTTGTTCAAACTGAACAGGTTGAATTTTTCAAACTATCAATTTTATTTATAAACTTAGTTTAAGCCCTTAAATATTTTAAAGTGCCTACAAAGATTAATGTATTTTCTTTTCAATTTCAAAAAGTCATGTGCTTCTTGAGCAAATTTGTGACTTAAGTAAAATCTTCCCAAGTAGTAGCTCAAGTTTCTTTGCATGTTCCCTCACTTACAAAACTAATATTGTCTAGACATAATCAAATAGTCTTAAGCCTTTCAATTTGAAGAAATCATATGTCTAAAATCTTTCACACATTTCAGACTAGAATCACAAGACTAATCTGCCAGTTTAACGTCAGATTCTTTCAAACATCAAAAACATGGCAATCATTTATAGACTGTGCCAATTAAGATAAAATGTATGTCTTAACTTTTCTAAAAAATATTAATGTCAGTCTTTTTCTGTCATCTCCATGTTTAACTCTAAACCACTTCTAGTCTCTTCTAAATTTCCTTGTAGTGCAAAGTCACTCATGTGCTATAAGGAAAGTTAGCATCTCAGGTAAGATAAAGATTCAGTGACCCCAAGTCATAATGCGTTGGTTCGAAGCTGCAGCTTGACAGTCTTTATTCAAACTTGCCAGCTTATTGATCACGGATTTGAGGCTTGACTGTTACATCTGGCCACATCCAACATGGATCACTCTTCCTGTGATGCTGATGGACAGGCTGTCTCTTACTGTCTGTGTGTGAGCTGAAAGCCTAGTCCTGCCCATTTCCTAGTCTCATCACTAGCCTGCTACCCTTGACATCTATTTCATATTTTCTTTTCTCTGTTCAACATGTGACCCTCTCATGCCTGCCCCTCTGCAGATGATCTCGCTCCTGGAGGGCTTTCCGGGCTCCCCCCTTTGCACCCACGGCCTGCCCCCCACCAGCTTTCCCTTCATGCCTACCACCATCTCTCACGGGAGGTGGTGTGGAGGAGCCCCTCTTTGCTGCCACCTGCTTCTCCTGCTTGTGCACTGGGCAGCCTCCTCCCTTGGCCACTCAAAGTGCGTGGTCTCTCTGTGTCTTCAGGTATTCCCAACTATCGTGAGAGTTGCTGTACTTATTACAATGGCAATTGCATATATTTATGTGATTTTTGGTCTGATATAATCCTCACCTGAGGGTAGAGACTATGTCTGTTTTTGCTTCATATTGTATTCCCAGTGTTGAGGGATAAGCTTGGCACCTTGGAGACATGCCATTACCTGGCACTTGAGTGACTAGATGAGTATCAGGAGAAAAACGATGAAGATGTGGTGCTGTGGTCCTTGTATGCTAATTTGACTGTCCATTTGCTGCCTTCCTTATGCCACACGTAGGAAGTAGAAATTACGGAAGCTAGCAGAAAACCTTTTCTAAAGTGAGTATCAAATCTTTTATTCAGATATTTTGATTAGAGTTTTCCAACTCCCTCATTCTGGATCTGACAGGAAAATCACTACAAGCCACATACTGATAAGCAGAAGATATTTTCATGTAAAAACTTTTAGAACATGCTAATTATAACCATGGGATGTCACCAAGACTGTTGAAATTGTTAACATCTAATCATGACCATATGAGTAGAAAATGTAAAAGTTACTCATCATACAAAAAGTTTTTAAGTTTTTAGTTTTTTAAAAAATAAGACATCTTCCTGTGATTTATTTGAGACAGACCTTATGAACTATCATGAGACATTAGTAATAGACCATTCTGCTGAAGGACACAGTTTTGGTAAGAAACCAGCAACATGACAAATTTAGTATTGTTCCTTTCTTTATCTTCACAGACAATGCTCAAAGATTTTGAAATCTTCAAAGCATTTTTATTTCAACAATGGAACCCCTAATTAGGAGAAGCATAAAGCATTTTAGAACTCACAATTATATCTGGACTGAGATTCAATTATTCAATTATTCTTTGGTCTGCAGTAAATTTAAATGGTTTATTAACCTATATGTTATGGTCAATTTTTCTGCCAGATAAAGTCATTTTTCTTTTTTTTTTTTGCAAAAGGAGACTGTGTAGATAGCCCTTATAAACATCACTCATTGTAGAGGAGGGTGTTTTATGTAAATGTGTTGAGGAATTCTTTGGGCTTTATTACCTTACTTTTCCTGTTAGTACTTACTAACCAGTCACTGTGTTCCAGGTACTGGACTAGGCCGTGGGTACCCAGCGGTGACCCAAATCACATACAGACACATTCCCTTGAAGCTAAAGTATAGTACAAGTTATAGGCAAATGTCTGGTCGTTAACGCTAGGGTGTGGCATGATGGGCATTTGGTGCCTGTGAAAACCTGTGAGAGAACAGCCAAAGAAGTCTTGGAACAGTTGGCATCTGTGCTGAAGGAGAACACAGGCAAACGGACGGGTATGGGATAGATTGGAGAGGGAAAGCAGGGAAAACGCAAGGAGAAAACTGGGTATTAAAGGTCTGTAATGTATTCTAGAGAACGTGGCTTGTCCTGGCAAGTAGAGGAGTTGGAGAGGAATGGAAGGAAGCAGAGGAGAAGAGGGAATGCTAAGACATGTGACCAGTGAGGTAGGCAAAGGCCAGATTGTGAATTTGTTAAAATGTTTTAAGTAGGGGAGTAAATGATCAGATTTGAGTTTTAGAAAATATATCTGGTTGCTACAGATAAACTTTCAAATCACAACATTTTTTTTTTACCTGTTTTCTGTGTTATACATAGGCACAGGAAGATATTACTTTTGTTTTCAGATAAACTTTGTTGTTGAGTCTAACATGTGCAGGAAAGTGCACAAGTCACAAAGGTACAGCTTTTGTGCATTTCTGCAAAGTAAACCCCATATGTAACCATTACCGACATCAGCAAGTAGAAAATGACTCTCGTCCCCAAAGTCCTTTGCTTTTTTCCAATCATTACTTTCCCCTGAAAGTTACATGAGGCTTAAATTCTGGAGATATTAATCAGTTTTTTTAGAACCTCTATACAAATGAAATCGTACCGTATGTGCTTACAGTATGTACATTTTTGTGTATGTATGTGACATCTTTCATCAACCATTTGGGTTATCCATTCATGGTGCTGGATGTTGAAATTTTTTTTTGTCTCTTTCGTCTCAGTCTAATATTTCACAGTTGCATATATCACAGTTTTAAAAAGTCATTTATTATTGATAGACATTTGAGGGGTTTCCAATTTTTCTCTATTTCAGATAGTGCTGCTGTGAATATTCTTATGTATAAATAATGTGGGTCTTTCATTTGGGCACCTGCTTGGCAATGGGAAATCTTTGTATATGTGTAGGATTTAGCTTTGATACTATGTAACAGTTGCCTAAAGTAGTTGGCTATACCAATAATGTTCCCAGTGTAAGTGTATGAAAATTCTTGTTGTTTCTCATTCTTGTTCACACGTGTATTGCTGCTCATAGTGATGGGTGATAAGTTATATATACTCGTGTTTTTAATTTTGGTTTCCTGGTAACTGGTGTAGAAAACTTTTTCATGTAGGTGATTGGCAATTTGGATAAATTCTGTGAAATCCCAGTTCAAATATATATATATATATATTTCATAAAAAAGGAGGCTGTAATATTAGCACTCTGGGAGGCTGAGGCAGGAGGAATACAAGATCAAATACAACCTGGGCAACATAATAACTTACTGAAATCCTGTTTCAAAATTTGAAAAATATTACTTAAAAAAAGCAGACTGGAGACATAGTTTAGCTGAAAAGGCCTGGCTTCAATCCCTAGTACTGAAATAAGAGTTTTTCTTAATGATTTTTATTAATTTCTTTATATATTTTAGATAGAAGTTCTATGTTAAATATGAGTCCCAGAGTGGCTTGATTTTTAATCTTGTATTTTTTTTCTTGATGTACAAGTTGGATTGCTTTTAATCTTGTTTTTTTTCTGATGTACATAAATTTTTCATTTTAGTGAATTCCAATTTATGAATATTTATTTTATGGTTAGTGGTTTGCGTATTAAGAAATTTTTGCTTGCTTCCGGGTTACAAAGTCATTCCCCAGGGCTATCAAGAAGTTTGGTTGTTTTCTTTTTTCACTTTTTGGCTCCCTTGGGATTGATCTTTTTGGTGTATGTTGTGAGGTACAGGTCAAGATGATTTTTGCCTATGTAAATATCCTATGGGTGCAGTGTTATTTTTTGAAAACACCACTCTTTCTCTACTAGATTGCAGTAGCCCCCTTTCATAGACCCTTTGTCATATGTTTGAATCTGCTTCTGGACCCTATTTATTTTATTCTGTTGTGCTGTTTGCCTATAAAATGTCTTTTTCGTCATGCTGATATCAGGTGGTATATTCAAGTTTTTCTTTTAGCCTACTCCTAGTGTTAGCTATTTACATATATATTATAGAATCATCTGGGCAATTTCACACACACATGCTCTCTCTCTCTCTCTCTCTCTCTCTCTCTCTCTCTCTCTCTCTGAGATTTTGGTGGTTAGGATTGCATTGAAGCTGGAGATCTATGTGGGACGATATTCAATCTTCTAACCAATGAATATAGTGTAGCTCTCCATCTAATTAGATTGTTTTGAATTGCTTTAAGTAATGTTTTGAGGTTCTCCTTGTAGCATTCTTGCACATCTTTCATTAGATTGATGTTTTTGTTGTCATTCAAATGACATCTTTTAAAACTTGTCCTTATAATTATTTTGCTCATGTATGAAAATATAACATTTCAACAGATTTATCTTGATTTTAGGAATTTGGCTATACTCACTTATTAATCTGAATTTATTTGTAGAATCACATGAATTTTCTATGTGTGTAATCATCTTATGCAGCGGATAAGGAGATTTAATTTTTTTCCAATTCTTACACCTTTTGTTTGTTTTTGCTTTTAATCACTTCATTATAGTAATGGACCTTAGCTAAAATTTTGAATAGAAATAATAATAGCTTTTATTTATCTCATACTTATTTCCAAGGGATAAGCATTCAATACTTAAGTATGTTGTTTACAAGTGTTGAGTCTTTTATTTCATTACAAAATTGTCTTATTTCTAGTTTGATAGTTATTTTAATCTTGAACATGTGCTGAATTTTTTCAAATGTTTTTCTTCATCTATTGAAACGATAATATGATACATTTCTCCTTTATTTTGTCAGTATAATAAACACATTTAAAGGAAAAGTTAAAACAATGTTGCATTTGGGTCATTTTTGCATTTTTTTGACTGAGTTTGTTAATATTTTGATTAAGAATTTTGTGTATGTGTTTGGGGAGGAGATTGGCCTACTTTTTGTGTGCAATGGAATGCCTTGTTTTGGTATGAAGTATATAGTGTTCTTACAAAATTAATTAGGAGGTATTCTGTTTTTTTTCTAATTCTCTAGAAGAGATTGATATTTGCTTTTTCTTATTGTCAGAAAGAAGTTTTAGTGAAGCTACTTATTCTGGAGTTTTTGTTACAGGAAAGTTCTAACTTAGAAATATAATTTAAAATAATGCTTGCAGGCATATTCAGCTTTTATATTTCTTCTGTGTCAGGTTTGGTTGGTTACATTTTTAATGTACACAAAATACTCAAGATCAATGTAAACATGGATTGCATCTATACAGATCAGTAAAATGAGGAAAAAAGGAACTTGATCATTTAATCTAAATTTTCAGATTCCTAAGTAAAAATTGTTGATAAAACTGCCAGCTTTAAAGGAAATGTTTGTAGGTTCTGGAGTGTTGACAATTTATGCCTTATTCTTGATTAGTCTTGCTTGAAGTTTATCAAATTTGATTTTTTTTTTTTGAGACAGGGTCTTGCTCTGTAGCCCAGGCTGTTCTTGAACTCACTATGTACCCCAGGCTGGCCTAGAGCACACATAGCAATCTTCCTTCAGCCTCCCACGTGCTGGGATTGTAGGCATGAGCTACCATACCCGGCTTGTGGGGTGCTGGAGAATTGAACTCAGAGTCTTGACCCTGCTAGGCAAGTGCTTTAACTGCTGGGTTATACCTCCAGACCCCTTTCTTTCTTTCTTTCTTTCTTTCTTTCTTTCTTTCTTTCTTTCTTTCTTTTTCTTCTTCTTTTTTTGAGGCAGGGTCTCACCCTGTAGTTTAAGCTGGTCCTGACCTCACTATATAGCCCAGGTTGGCCTCAAACTCAAGTTAATCCTCCTGCTCAGCTCTCTGAGTGCTGGTATTACAGGCATGTGCCACCATATATGGCTAATGTGGTACTGAGCAGTTGAAACCAGGGTCTTGCAATTGCTAGGCACTTTAACTACTGACCTGTGCCTCCAGCTCCTCAAATTTACTCTTTTAATGAACATGGTTTGACTTTGTTCTTGCTATTGTGTTCTTGTTTTCTAATTCATAAATTTCTCTTCCTGATTATTTCCTTCTAGCTTTGAAATAATGATACATTTTTAGCCTGTTTTTCCCAATATATGCATTCAAAACTGTATTTTCTTTTAAAGCATGGGTTTACTTTTCTTACTCAAAATATTTAAAAATAGCTGTTCTTTTTTCTTTGATGTATGGTTAGTATTTATTGCTTAATTTTACATTATTTGAGATATTTTAAGAATCATTTATTAATTTTTAACTTACCCCAACTACTGTCAGAGACATACTCTTAGGAATTTTGTCTTTTGAGGACAAAGATTTTAGTCTTTGATATTCTTAAAACCTGTTTTACGGCCCAAATAGGATCATTTTTGGTGAAGAGTTATATGAACACTTGAATAGATTACGCGGTATATTTTGTTGTTGTAGGTGTATATTATATAGGTTGATTGATTGATAGATAATGGATAGATTGGATCAAATTTGTTAATTGTGTTGACCAAGCTTCCTTTGTACATTTGTTTGGCCCCAGTTATTTTGTCAGTTTTGAGGAAGGTAAGCTGGGTCTCAGTGAGCATGTGTCTTATGTGTTTCTCCTTTCTGTCAGTTTTCCATACGTAGTTCAAGCATATGGTGACAGAGGCATACACACTTATGATTATCATAACATTTTGGTGTGTTAGACTCTTCTGTTATTGTGAAACGCCTCTTTATTCTTCTAAGAATTCTTGATTTAAAGCCTGCTTGTCTGACCCTAGACTACACCAGCTTTTTTTGGTCAATGTGTGCATGGTGTCAATATTTTTTTGTAATTTTTAAGTTGTTTCTTTTATAAGCAGCACATAGTTAGTTTTTATTCACTTACTTATTTTGACAGTCTTTGGAGCATCTAACAGTTCATTTACATTTAAAGTAACTGGTAGAATATTTGAGTTTTAGTTTCCATCTTACCATTTGTTTCCCAGTGATCCCATCTGTTCCTTGTTCTTCTTTTCTCCTTTGTTGCTGTGTATTAATCACATATTTATCATTGAGTTTTCTTCTCTACTTGCCTGTCATTCATCTTGTTATTCTGACTCCTGTCCTAGAGATTACCGCATCCACGGTTCTGTCAAGAGCTTACTCTAAATTAGTACTTTAATCCCATCTCAGCTAGATTGATGTTCTTACACTACTTGAACTCTGTAACACCCCTTATTTTGTTTTGAATTGTTCCTGTCATTTGCTTTAATGCCACAGATGATTCGAATTATAGAATGTATTGTTGCTGAATTATGTGGTTAATACTTATTTATATTTGCCACTTCTCTTTATTACTTCATGTAGGTCTCTGTTTTCCATCTGGGAATTATTTTTCCTCTGGTGGAAGACTCCCTATACTATGTCAGTCTATTTTTATTTTTTAAAACTTTCATTATGTTGCCTTAATTTTTGAAACATTTTTACTGCATGTAGAATTCTAGGTTACCCTCAGTTTCAGTGCTTTACAGATGTCATTGTTTTGTGGAGCAATCAGCTGTCCTTCTCATTGTTGGTCTTTTGAAGGTGATATGCCCCTTTCCCGCTGTGTTTAATAATTCTTTTTTTTTGTTCTTGTTATTGAAGATTTCTATTCAATTATATTCAGGCACATTTTCCTTACTATTTATCCTGCTTGGAGATCATAGAACTTGTATCGGTTTTAGAATACAATTATCTCACCACATAGTGTTTCTAGCTCAGTCTCTCTCCTCTCCTTATGGAAGTATAATTTACATCAGTTGTATTTTTTATCTGTTTGACTGTTAATTTTTTTCTATATTTTCCATTGTCCTTTTTCTTCATTGCTTTGTCAATTTTCCAGTGACCTTTCGATAGACTCTTTTCTTTTATTCTTTTTTTTGTTATAGCTTTATGGAAATACAATTTATATACTATAAAATTTAACCCATTGTAAAGATACAATTTGATGATGTGTGTTAAATTTATAAAATTCTAAAATCATTACCAGAACCTAGTTTCCAGATTTTTTTATTGATTCCCAAAGGTCTTATCTTAGTTAGGTCTCATTGCTGTGACTCAGTACCCAACATCCACAACTTAGGGAGAAAAGATTTATTTTAGCTTACAGTTTCAGAAGGTCACAGTCCATTCATAAGTGGGAGGCTGGAAAATGATGGAAGCACATGGCAGGGCTGGAGTGGGGACAGGGCCAGAGCCAGAGCTCCAGCAGCACAGATCCTTATAGCATGGTGGAGCAGAGAGAGAGACTGGAAGGAAGGGTGGAACCAGCACACGCCCCTCCAGGTTAAGCCCTAAGTACCTGCCCCTTCCAGCCAGGCCCCACCTCTCAACCCTACACAGTATCCATAGGAACATGAGGCTTTTGGGGGACACTCAAGATCCAAACCACCACAGGTCTCTTGCATGTTTCAGTCTCTGCTTCCATACTTAAACTCAGGCAATTATTGTTCTTATAAATTTGCCTTTTCTGCTGATTTTACATTAAGTGAGTTGTATAGTTTGTCATCTTTTGCCTGCTGCGTTGTTTACCTTGTCTTATGTTTTTGAGATTAAGCAGGTTTATGCATATTGTCATTTGGGTTGTTATTTTTTCCCTTCTTATTGCTGAGTAGTATTCTAGTATATGGATATGACGCAGTCTGTTTATCCATTCATCAGTTAATGGAAATTTTCTCCAATTACTGGGTACTATGAATAATATTGAATAACTCATATAGGTCAGCCAACTTGGTGGTGTGGGCCTCGAGTTTCAGCAATCTGTAATTATAGATTAGAGAGGCAAGAAAGTACCAAGTTTGAGTCCAGCCTGGACAATTTAGCAGCTTGGCAAGACTGTCTCAAAATGAGAAATAAAAAAATTATGTTGTGGTGTGGATCTGGAGTATCCCCCAAAAGCCTCATGGGATTATGGGCTTGACCTGGAGGGGTGTGTGCTACCTGTGCCTTCCTCCCTGGCTTTGCTTCCCCGACTTGCCATTCCATGAAAAATTCTCTAGTTTCATCCCTGCCATGTGTGGTCACCGTTGCTGACTTCCCAGGTACAAACTGTGACCTTCTGAAACTGTGAGCTAAAATAAATCTTTCCTCCATAAAGCTGTGGATATCACAGCAATGAAAATGTAACTAAGACCAGTGGGTTAAGGATGTAGCTCAGTGAAAAGTCCTGGGATCGATCTCCTAGCATGACAAATAAATAAGTAAATACATAAGATAAAATTTAATTAAGCCATTTCATAGATATCTTTTTAATTTCTCTTGGGTAATTCCCAGGAGTGGAATTATTGATTCATATGCTGAAAGTATGTCTAAACTTACGAGAAATTGACAAATTGCTTTCCAAAGTGATGATAACATTTTATATCTGGCAGCTATTTATGAAGGTTCTAGTTTCTTCATATCCTTATCAAAAATTATTGACTACAAGTATTGTAGTAGGCCTGTAGCTTTTAGTTTGTTATGTAATTCGTATTTCCATAGTTGTGTTGGTCAGCTTTTTAATGTGCCTCTTGGCACTTAGAAGTTCTGTTTGAGAAAATAGTTACTCGACTGTTTTGCCAATTTTTAAATTGGGTTGTATTCTTCTTGATTTATAAAGTGTTTTATATATTCTGGATAGAAGGTTTTTACTGGAGATATGTTACAAATATTTTTCCCAATCAATGGTTAGTCTTGTCATTTTCTAAATAGTGTCTTCTTTTGAGTTGCAACAGTTTTTAATTTTGATGAGCTCACTTTATTAATATATTCTCTTATTGTATACTTTTGGTGTTACACCTGAAAATTTGTTGCCTGGCTTGAGGTTACAAGATTTTTTGTATTTTCTTATAGAAATTTCACAGTTCTAACTACTACATTTACATCTATGATTTATTTTAAGTTACTCTTTTACATATGGTATGAGGCAAATGTCCAAATTTTCTTATTGTCTTTTTTTGTATATAGGTATTGAGTTATTTTCCTGCAGCATTTCTTGAAAAGACTATAATTTCATTATTGAAGTCTTCCAGCATTTTTGTTCAAAATGAATTGACAGTTCATGTAAAAATTTGTTTCTGGGCTCTATCTATCTTTCTCTATCTGTATATCTATTATCTATTCATCCATTCATCCCTCCATCTTCCTTTCACTTGTATTACACTATATTATTTTATTAAAATTTGTCATTGGGTAGCATACATCTTCCAATTTAGTTCTTTCTCAAATTTGTGTTGGTTATTTTATGGCCTGTACCTTCCCATACATCTTTTAAGATGTTTGCTAATTCCTACCAAGCCAAACCAAACCAAACAAAAAACCCAAACAATACTAACTGGCGATTTTGATAGAAGTCATGTTAATATCTAGACCCACCTGGGGTGCACTGACCTTTAAAAAACATCAAGTTTTCAAATTCTTGAATATAGGTTCTCTTTCTGTTTTTTAGAACCTTAATTACCCTAAGTATTATTTTGACAATTTGTATGTTAAGTCTGGCAATATTTTGTTAAATATTTTGCATAATATTTTATTCTTTTGATGTCATTGTGAATAGAATTTCTTCATTTTATTTTTAGATTGTTGGTAGTATGTTGCATGCTGACTAGTTTGTTGCTAATACGTAAAAATATTATTTACTATTGTATTTATTTTTTGTGTCTTGCAACCTTGTTAAATCATTTATTGCTTCCTGGAGTTGTTTGTAGATTTTCTATTAGTTGCTGCATATAGGGCCACATAACTTTATTTCTTATTATTGTTGAATACAGTCATTTTGAGTAATATATCTTAACAACTGTAGATTATAACTTCTTTACTTACAAGGGTAGAGGGACCTTTGAGAGTTGTTTAGTTTTATTTATGTTTAGTAATTTAACTATACTAAGCTTTTGAAATATTTTATCTTCTCTATAATTGCAACAGTTATGTCCACAATTAGTTCTTTTTATCATTTTTTAAAAACAATTTTTTTTTTAACTTTTTAAGACTGACTGCCCAGGGCTCTTTCCTATATGTAGATCGCTTACAGGTGAGCCAAAAATTGGCTAGAAGTTACTTTCTAGTATGTCTAGCTCATGATTCTTTATTATGTGACTTCATGTAAGCTGTGGAGTTAATTCATAGTTAAGGATTTTTTTGTGTGTCTGCCTATGTATGTGTTCTTTGTGGGCAGGGCATGCATATATGAGTGGCTTGACCCAACTCTAGTCTCTACTGTATGCTTTTGCCTAACACTAGACAACATCAGCTGTGTAGGAAGCTTTACAAGCCTCCTTTGACAGTCTGAACATCTAGAACACCTTGTTGCATAGCTGGCTAGTCTGCGACTTGCACCAAATGAGACTGTTCTCTTATAGTAGTGAAGGTCCTGTCTCTGTTAGCTTGTGACTGAAATGTCAAGAGAGTTTTCTCATGAGAGGCCTTGATGATGCTGGTTTTCATAGTCTGCTTGACCTTGGCTGAATTACCACACAGAGGACAAGGGTGGAACATGTAGTAACAGGAGCAGCCCTAGGCAAGAGCCCTATGCCTTGTGTTAATCTGCCAAAGTTCATTAGTTCCCATCAACAAATGCTACTTGGTTTGTGGTATGTGGAATTTCCAGAATGCTGAAATAATTCATCTTGATAATTTTGTCCAGGTTTATAGTCACTTTGAGGGAAGAGAGGATTTGTTAATGTCTTTACTTCATCATCGTGCTGAGGTAAATCTGTTCTAGTTGATGTATTTTTGAGTGCCACAATTTCTTTTTCTTTAAAAAAGTAGATTCAAGGTTTCTGCTAAAATTCTTCATTTGGCATGATTTTTTTGACATATTAATTGAAGCTCTTTTAGTGTCCATGTCTTACAACTTCAGTATCTGGATCCTCATAGGTCACGTTCTCTTACTTTGGCATCTTTTTCCTGGTGTTTGGTCATGTGATCTTGTCTCTTATTGTAGCACATGCCAGGCAATGTATTAGAAAAAACATAGAGGTTCTAGATGCTGTCTTTTTTCAGAGGACACACAGTTTTCCTCTGAATGACAGATCATTTTGATTCAGTCATGGATTGAAAATATTTTACTCTGGATTTCATTGTTTTTGAGGACTCATTTACTGTTCAATTTTCTTTTCATTGATTCTGGAGGATAGGCTTTTAGATTCCAGCTGAGGACCTAGGGTGTTTCGTAGGGATTACCTCCTTAGTAAACTTGAACTCAGCTTTCCGTGTCTTCAGCTCTATAAATCTACCCAGAAACCTGTTTTACATTATAACCTTACATGTGCCACTTTCCCTGGCTTTCTAGCTGTTCATGTTATGATGCTTAGAAGTCTAAAGAGGAAGATTATGTGTAATGCTGGTCTCGTTCCATCCTTCCCTTTCCTTGGCAATTTTGGCTCTTCCCGACCCAGCTGCTATGATAAACCTGAATTCAACCTTCTGAGCTTCTTACAGTGAGCCAAAATATTTGATCTGCTGCTTTCTTCTTGCTTTCTCTGTCCCTAACTGTGCACAGAGATTTGCAAGTTCTTTTGTGAGTAAAGCAGCAGAGAACGTCAGGTTCCCTTCAATGCATCTCCCTTCGCCTCAGGAACTTAGACTCGTAACACCTGCCTGCTTTGGTTGCTGTTCAACGTGTTCCAATCTTTTCTGTTTTTGTAGATGTTTTGTAAAACATTTCTTCCTGGAAAGGTTGGCCTGATATTCACTCTAGATGGAAGTGAAACTCCAAAAATATTGTTTAGTGTCATTTCTGTCTTTGACCTAGGTTATGAAAGGGATCCCTGGTATTTTCTTTTCTTCCAAGTTCATTCTTAGAATGAAGGAGGAGACTCTTGATACAATGATTAGGCAGGAAAAGAACAAAACATTTTGTAAAATTTGATCCATGGAAGTTCTACTCAATATATTAATATATTAGTAGCTGAGAGACCATTTTATAAAAAAGATTATACTTATCTGTAGTGTTATAATATTGGTCTTTGAAATGCTTTCTTTTAAACCAGCTGGTACTTTCTTGTTATAGTAAGATAAATATATACAGCAATTTTGTAAAAATAATGTCTGATATAGATCTTTATTTGTAATTTGTATTATATTGAGACCAATTTTAAGTTGAGTTTATTAGGAAAGCTAAATATTACTATTCATTAATATCAAGTTATTATTTTAGTCAAGTAGCACAGGTGCTTACTTTTTAATACAAGTTTCCTCAGAGTCTAATACTTTTAATTATAATATGCTCACTTGAAAATAGTTCATAAAAACTGCTAGTTCCACAGAAATTGCCTTGGCCCAGTCTGGTATGTCAGTGTTCTGATATTTTGCTGGATAACCCAAATCACTTTCAATTATTAACCTTAAGTTGTTACCTTCATTAGGTGAGGTGCTTGACTTTCTATATCACATCATGGTAACAATCAATATTACAGTCAGCTATGGTGGCCTTATATATATATGTTGATTTTGAATGGATACAAGTTCATGATCTGAGCCTGTAACATTTTAAAAGAAGTAGTTTGCTCAAGGTATTTAGTTTGTGAAATATATAAATTTTATACAGTAAAATAAGTATTTTTGTTCAAATTATTTAGTTTATGAGCTGTATATCAGAATATATAGTTCACAACAGATGCATATCTATCACTGAAGGCCTAAAAAGGGAAAATTAGTTGCTTTGTCTTTTTTCTGGAATTCTTATTTGGTAGATTAGTTGACAGAACACGAGCCTTGTTAGGGGTTGAAAGTATTTAATTAGATGTAGGGAATACTAATGGCTACTTTGTAGGTATCCACATAGTGAAAGTAGTTTCTAAATTAGAAAGTCTGTATAGTTTTATTCATCCCAATAGGAAAGTATAGTGAGAGCTTTGATACACTTGGAGAATGCTGCCCAGGCATTTTTCCTTGGCACATGGAGCTTGATTCTGCTTCGCAGGTGAAGACATAGAATCAGGGCTTTGTAACGGGAATCAGTGAGGGTACCGCCAGTAGGACTGTACCACTGACACCTGCCTTGGAACGCTGTAACAGGTACATTTTGTATACACATCCATCCCCTCACTGAGTGGCCAGCTCTGCTAGGAATGTGACACCTTGCTCATTGGTAGAAGGAGCGTATCTGGCTCATGGGAAGTAGTTAATGAATGTTTGCTAAGCAAGTACTGCCAAAGAAAAATTTTAGATCAGACACTTGTTGAGACAGTGTCAGCTTTAGAATCTCTTATTTGAGCAGCTTGAGCATTGTCAGGCAGGCACTGGAAGATGCTCAGGGACATCCAGGGGACACAGCCTTGAATTTGTAGACACTCTCCTAGTATTTGTTCATATGTTTTAGTCAGCGCAGTGGATGATATGGCTTATGCTGAAACTTGCAGTTCTTAAAGGGCCAGTCTGGTACCTCCTGAGAAGAGGCTTCAGAGAAGCTTCATTGAGATTTGGTCGGGGAAAGATACCTTGTTAATAATACAGGACGGGGAATGGTTTTTATGAATGATAATCCAGGATGAAACCAAAATGGGGTAGAAATCAGGCAGATTTGTAAGAATAATGTCTAGAGCTGGCTGGGGGAGAAGGAACTAAAGTTTGTTTAATCAGGCATGACATATCTGTTTTTTTTTTTTTTAAACTTAATCCTTCTTTCTAAGCCATAAGATCAGTGCTATCTCCATGTTCCATTCAACGAACAGGACAGATGTTTTAAATAACACATTCAAGGCCATCAAGGTAGTGAGTGATGGTTTTGAAATTCAAACTCAGAATTTTTTTTTTTTTATTTTGTTGTTGTTGTTCCTAAGACAGGGTCTTGCTTTGTAATTCAGGCTAGTCCTGAAATCATTAAGTAGCCCAGGTTGGCCTCAAACTCATGGCAATCCTCAGCCTCTTTAGTGCTGGGATTACAGGTGCACGCCACCATGCCCACTTTTACGTGGTGCTGGGGGATCTATCCCAGGACCTCCAGCTTCCTAGTCACCGAACTGTGCACTCCTGCCCCCCACCCCAGCATACTCCTATGATTTTAAAGCACAATTTTCTTATTTTCAGCATGTTATTTTTAATATTGCTACATAGCTATTCGCTTTCCTTAGAAATAATTTACATTAATAACAGTAACACTGATGAACTGCTCGTTATGTAGTCCTGAGAAGAAAATTTAGCCAGGAGTAACAAACCCTTTGAGTAGTGAGAGCAACCCCCGTGTGTTCCTTTCTCGAGGTGGAAAGGCTGGCCATTGTCACTGGAGTAGCTTCTGACACCTATGAATGGTGAGGCTGCTCCTAGTCACAGAGCCCTGGGATGTCAGGGCAGAAAAGCCTTTGCCATCAAGCAGAGGGTCTTAATTTCTTGGGTGAAGAGCTATGCCCTAGAAATGGGAGGAGATTTACCCAAGCTATTTCAGATCCCAGAGCCTGCTCATTAAAGAGAGCTGGGATGGTTTTAGCTGCCACTACCATGGCCCAGATTGGGGATTCACCTTCAACCACTGCCATCACAAGTGTATTTACCCAGTGTTCGGTGGCCAGTGCTGCCCAGGCATCCTGAGCTGTCACAGCCGGAATTGCCCTCAGGGGAACTGAGGTCACTCAGCAGTAGTCATGGCGGGCGGCTTAGGCGGGATTTCTGTTTCAAGCATTTTTTTCTGAATCCAGCCACCAACATTGTCTGAGTGACCCTCATATTGTACCTTATGTGAAAATAAAGTAACACAACAACCACAAAACTAACACAGACTTTTAAAAATCTTTTGCCTGAAAGTGTGCACTAAAATGTTTTTTAAACTTCAAAGATTCTTCTGCTTATGGTGACATCTGTTGGGTAGTAAGCCCTCTTGTCATTCCTCCTCTCTCCTCTCTCCCACTCCCCCCCCCCCCCCCCCCCCCCCCCCCCCCCCCCCCCCCGTGGGATTTTCTTCTGTTATTGCTAAGTCTGGGTTTCATCCTGACAGTTTCCTCTGCCTGTTTGGCTCTTGCCTTTTGGTTACACCAGTGACTTGCTGGGTATAGAGATTACAGGTACTGGCTGTTCACTCTTCGGAGCTGAGCTGCTAGTGAGCATGCAGGACAGAGGGATTAGGACTGCACTGGTTGTGGGTGTCTGTGTGTGTGTGTGTGTGTGTGTGTCTGTCTGTGTGTGTGTGTGTGTGTGTGTGCCTGTGTGTGTTTGTGTGTGTGTGTGTTTCTTAATGACTCAAGAACAGAAAGGGAGTAGCAGGACACCAGGTGATCATGGAGTCTGAGGCTGTCAGAGCTGTCCCCATCCAAGTGACAGGCATGTGGGGGATGAAGTGGGGGCAGAATCAGTGCATTTTCATAGTGTCATGGTGTGGGCAGTGGGAAGCTGCTGGGTTGGAACATGCAGCAAGTCAGGGCCATTTAAAGAAAGGAAATCTCTTCCACATGAAGAGAAGTCAGGAGAGATTGCCTGTAGTGCCTCATAATGGTAAGTGGTAGGAATAAGGAACAGCGGGTGCATGGCTGCCCCTCTGTACATCCCCTTGGCCCCTGTGGCTTCTCTCTTGCAGTACACCATTAAGTGGCGTAAGAGCTGACTTACTTACTGGGCTCCACCTTTAGATTGCACGTTTCTTGAAGGTGAAGGCCATCACTAGGATTGATCACAGTCCATACTATGGAGAGTGTTCAATAAATGGCTAGTTAATGACAAATACACATTGATGGATGGAATAGACAAAAGAGGATATCCGGAACACAAATGTTGGAAAGTAGACAGAAAGCACTGCTAATGGTTTTTATTTTATCTTTTAATTATGGAATCATTTTAAATGTATTCAAACGTAGAGGAAATGGCATAATGAACCCCTTTACCCTAGTCACTCAGCCCTAGCAATGATCAGCATATGGCCTATCTTGCTTCATTTATCTGTCCCCTTCCCATTGGATTATTTCAAAACAAAGACCAGATGTCATATTATTTCATATGTAAATAACTTTGCATCCTTAAAACAATGAAATGACCTGCCTTTAAGACATACTTAACATCATTACTACACCAGAAAACAATACAGTAATTTCTTGCTGTCATGAAATATATAATAGGTATTCAAGTTTTCTTTATTGTCTTGTAAATGTTTTTTTAGTTGGTAAGTTAGACACAGAATCCAAACAAGAACTCATGTGCATTTGGTTGATAAATCTCTTAGGTCTTGCTTAGTTTATAGTTTATAGTTTTTTTCTTGTAGTTTATTAAAGAAACTAGATCCTTGGTTCTGTGCAATTACCCACATTTTGAATTTTAACCAATTGTATCCTATGTTTTTCTGTCCTTCATATTTTCTATAAACTTATAAATAGAAACTGAGATTTTTATCTTTCAATTTTTTTCTTGTGCTGAGGATTGAACCCTGAACCTTTGCATTAAACTACATCCCCACCCCTTTTACAGTTCGTTTTAATTTTGAGAGAGAGTCTCAGTAAGTCACCAAGTTGTTCAGGTTTTGCTCAAATATGTAATCCTCCTGCCTCCCCCTACAAGAGTGCTGGTACCCAGAAGGATTTTCAGGTTTTTGGAAAGAAAATTTCATGGGTGGTAGTATGTATTCCTGCTGCCTGGGGTCAGAGGCACGTGGCACTTTGTCCCTCTCTATATCTCATGAGGCTCCATCAGTAAGCACAGCTGTTGCTGGCCTGGACTCTGTAATATCGACTTCTCCATCTGCTTTTTGCCTAGAGGTTTTAGAAACCATTGATAATGGTTGCCTTGATCAGGGGTTGGAAAACTTCATTTCTCAAAAGGCCAGTTCCCAAAATTTTGGCTTTGAAGACCATATCATCTCCTTCATTTTAGGACAGCAGTCTTAGTGTGTAAATGACAGAGCATAGCTGTGTGCCTGTAAAACTGCTTTCTAGATCTGATTTGGCCAACTAGCAGACACTTACCAATGTCTGAGCTAGATCACTGCTGTTACTAAAGGTTTTAAAATAATATTGTATTTCTGCAATTCTGTATTTGTTTATGAAATGAAAATGTTCCTTTTCCCTTCTCAATAACTATAACTTTATTCCCCACACTTTTATTAACACATATATGTGATACATAATGTTTACAATGAACTTGAGTACTTTGTGCATATATATATATATATATATATATATATATATATATATATATATATTTATTTATTTATATATAAAGTTGATGGGATATATATATCCCATCAACTTTACAACCCCTCCCCATTTTGGCTCTCCCACACCCTCGTCATCCCCCCTATCTCCCACTATAACACCCGTTTAGTACTGTAGAATGCCTGTATTCTGGGTTTCCCAAATCAGAGAAACCATGCAATATTTAACGTATTTTATCTTCTGGGTCTCACTTTCTTCACTACTCAAATCACCATTCTTTAGCTCAACTTTTGTTCCTGAGACTGGGCTGCAGGAGCCATATCTTGATGCTTCTTTTTTGCATCCAGCAGAGCCTTTTACTGGGGTGATTTGCTGAAAGTTCTTGGTTTTTTGGTATCTTAGTGTATCTTTGTTGAGATTCTTTAATATGGCCTCACTCACCAGTCCATATAAGAAAAGAACTATAACAATAAAATTCATAAGGCTAGAAAATGTGAGAAAGAAAAAGAAGTAAAATTTCAAATTCCTTAGCTGAATACTGAAATAAATGTTTGTACGTTCAAGACATTCAGGTTATCATTACATCGATCATTTTTCTTAGGATAAACTTACATCAAAGACTGAATAAGGGAATTGCTCCATTAAATGAACTTACATATATATGACAGGATTAAGTTACACATAAACAATAGATATAATGGCATGGTTAGTTATTTCAGAATTTTTAAAAATTCTGCATTTTAAATAAATTATTTACTCACATTTCATGAATTACTAACATTTTGCCTGATTTGGTTTATCATTTTATCTACCTATCTGTCCATAAACTCGTGTATACATATTTTAAAAAGATTTTTTACCAGTTCCCTATGTTGAATATAATTATTATGATTTGCAAACTAATATACTATTAAAATGATTATGTGGGGAAGTTTCACAGATTTTATGAGAAAGCTGGTACTGTTTTAGTAGGATACCAGTCAAATGATTTGCATATCAATCAGTTCAGTTCAGTCTTGGGCTGCTTATGTCGTTGCCTGTTATGGCTACCACCACTACTTCTAATCTAGACTCCGGGAGGCCTTTTCTAGGGGAGACTCATGCTGTATTTGTACTGTAGTCTACCTACAGTCTTGTTTCTGGAGGTTGGAGCTACCAGCTGCTGCCAACTCCCACTTCTCCAGGATCCACGCTTACCTCAGTCCGAGGTTCCAGGCAGGCTTTCCTTCATCTGTGGATGCCGAGGCTTCCAGTGGTTCACAGTTGGCCTGGGGTGTCTTCCTGGGCTGCTGTTCACCTCCACTTCCAGTGTGTTTTTGGGGTTTCTGGCCTTCTTTTGTTCTCCTTTCAGTTGTTGGGGTGCTCCTCCCTGTCTCAACTACATTGAACAGGCAGTTTTTGACTGTGTTCTCAACTTTTTAAATGGGTCCACAAGGAGACACTGTGCAGTACTGTTACTTGGCTGCCGTCTTGACTGGAAGTTCCTGAAATATTCTATGTCGAAGAACTTTATAGTACTGTATCTCAAATGTGTAATAGCCACCTGTGTGTAAAGAAAGGGTAGAATGAATTCTTGAGTCTTTATGCATTTACAAGAGTTGCCCTGTGGAAAGTTGATCTTCCAAGGTTAGTAAGTTTGCTTTATTGAGTATCACTGTGAAATAGCCAAATTTGGTGGGACAGCCCTATAATCCCAGCAGCCTGGGTAACTGAGGCCAAAAGACGGCAAGGTTGAGCTCAGCTTGGGCAGTTAGCCACTTAGCAACATCCTAATTCAAAACAAAACGTAAAAATGTGAACTGGGGATGTAGCACAGTGTGAAGAGCCTGGGCTCAATCCCTAGTACCATGAATACATAAGAATTACGGTGGGTGCTACCATGCCCAGCTCAAAATTAGTCCTGTCCTCCAGAACTGCCCTCGAGTGGGTACAATCAAAGTGGCTATGGCCAAAGTGCCCAGCCCAAGGTGGCGTGAAGGTACAGGATACGAAGGACTCTGGCTGGGTCTGCTTGCCTGCTTTCCATTTGGCCAATGCTCAGCACTGGCCCCCGTGCCCGCAGAAGAGAGGGACAATGATGTCCAGTACTAGATGTCTCAGTTAGCCATGAGGAGCCCTGAGGAACCAGTGCCAGGACTGAGGTCCTCTGTGTACAAGTCCACAGTCACCACAGAGTGCCCACCAGGTTCCAGAACCAGCAAGAAGCAGCCGAGTCTCCGGACCCAGGATCCAGCTGAGGGCAATAATTAGGGCCTCGAGCTGCGGAGCGTTCTCCCGTCACCCGCACGCGCCCTTTTCTGTCTTGGGTTCCAGGACAACGTCACAAGGGTGAACGTAGACAGAGCACGCTGGGCCTGGCACATTTGCCACAGAGCACGGCACTCACTGCTGCATCGCTGTCTGCTTCCGCAGCCCGCGAGGAGCGCTTTGTAGCGGGCTTTGGCCCCATCCCCGCCCACGCCCCGCCCACCACCTGCCCCTCCTCCTGCCGGCGCCCCGCCCCTCCCGGCGGGGTCATCTGGTGGCGCCTCACTGGCCACCCCACCTGACCTAAGGCCTCGGGCAGCCCGGGCTCTGTGGACAGAGCCCCCCTCCTGCGGGCCGCGCCTCCTCCCTGGGGTCCTCCAGCTGCTGTCGTGGGGGTCCCCCAGGGACCATCCAGGATCCTCCAGATGTTCACCGCCCGCACCGAAGGACCCCTCCTCAGAGGAGGCGGCCACCCGCCTCCCGCCGGCCCCTCCTGAGTGGCCTGTGGGGACCAGCACACCCGGCACGGCCCTCGTCCCCGGGGAAGGAGGGGAACCGGGGAGCACCCGAGGGTGAGGAGCAGGAGGAGGAGGAGGAGGAAGTGAAGAAGGAGGAAGCGAAGAGGAGGAAGAAGAGGAGGAGCTGGTGAAGACACGGGAGGGAAAGAAGAGGCCGTCGCGTCGCGGGGAAGGAGGAGGCCGAGACGGAGGCGGCAGGGCGACCCCGGGATCGGGACCTCCGCCTGGGGCTGCCGTGGGACCCCACCTGCCTGGGCACCGTCCTGGGCGGCGGGAGGTCCCTCCAGACCGCCTAGGAATCACCTCCAGGGAGGCGGCCCAGAGGTGCCCCGCGGCCCCTGCCGCCCGGCCGCCCCCACCTGCCACCCCGGGCGGCCTGAGGCGGGCACGCCGGGATCCCCTGCACCCACCGCAGCCAGGCCGGGCCCGCCCGCCGGAGACGCCTCGGCCCCAGTCCACGTGCCCCAGGGCCGCGATGGAGGCCAGGACAACCGGCCGGGAGCCAGGGCAGCAGGCGGCTGTCTCCCGCGCCCATCGGTGGGTCACTGCGGCGTTAAAGGAGGGAGCTGCCCCGCCCCGGAAACTTCCCTGGGTGCCTCCCAGGGAAGAGCTGGGCAGGTGTAGGGAGACCACCAGGGCCCTGGGGGGAGGACACAGGGTGGTGGCAGGTGGCTCGGCCTCCAGTCTGCCCTTTCTTTCCCCAGGCCCCTTCTCCTCTGGTCCCCCCCTCCAGGTGTGTCAAGTTTGGGGATTCCAGCAGGTGACAGTGGACAGCCACTGCTCACGGCTCCAGCACCTGCCAGTGCTCACTTCCCTACACCTGCTGGCTCCAAGCAGCCCACTCCTGAGCCTGGGCACACTGCCATGGACACCCCCTCCTGGTCCATGCCATGAAATGCCTATCGTGCCCAGCCTCCTGTGTGTGTGTGTGTGTGGGGGGGCTGCCTGTACCACCCAAGTGGGCACCATCCAATACTTTCCGGCCCTGCCACCCTCTCTACCTCCCACCTCACCCCACGTTTGAGCTGTCTGGGGAGTCACAAGCCACCCCTGTGGCAACAGATGGTGTGTGGCAATAGCCAGTCAATGTCCCCAGTGCCCGTCTTTGCAGTCTTCCCTGCCCTGGTCTCTTCCCCCACTGTCAGCCTCTCCAGGGCCGAGCCTCTGTCTCATGCAATGTGGAGGACATGGACACCACCCCTCCTATGCCTGTCAGTAGTGGGGAGGAGACGGATGCTACTCCTCCCCCAGTCCCAGGTTTCCAACTGCCGGGTCCCCCAGGCCAAGGCCAGACCAGCTGACAGGACACTTCTCAATCCTGGGAGACCATTCCCAGGGGCAGCAACAGGCCAACACCTCCTCGGAGGATCCCAGCTGCCTCAGCCTGCAGATGAGTGTCAGAGCTCCTATAACAAATTCACTCAGTGGACGCATGGGCTTTCCATCAGCACTCAGCATGCCTGTGACCACGGGAGACAGACATGCAGATGGCACCCGGATGCTTGAGTGATGGCAGGGACCCGATTTCTGCTGGTAGTGCCACCCGCAGGACAGGGCGTCCTAACAGTTGCTAGTTTCTGGCCAATGCCACTCCTGGGCCTCTAGAATCAAGAGGACTTGAGTCTCACCAGTGCAGGGTTGGGGCTGGCAAGCCCACCCAGGCCCCTGGACACCCAGGCCCTGGATGAGCTGAACTGAAGACACTGCTGGTGACCTGATGGCCCTAGATCTAGCTCCTCCCCTGTCCCTCTTGTGTGCTGCAGTGGCTCCTCTTCTCTCCTTCCCACCCACATAAGATTTTGGGTTTTGTTCATTGTGCTCCATTCGTGCATTTTCTTTGCTCTTTGACTCAACTCCTAGGGAGGAATTATTATTTACAGGTGATATGCTTTTATCTGGAGCTTATCCATATTGTCCTAGTTGACATTTCGGAAAACGGTTGTATCCTTCACTCCCATCCATTTCCTTGTGCTTCTCCTGTGTCCTTCCAGTTTTCTAGGCCAGTATTCACCTGTCTTTTGTCTCCTGCACGTGAGGTCATTTTCTAGGCGTGAAGGTAAATGGCTTTATCCCGTGTGGCCTTCGCCTGCCTCTCTCACCAGGCAGGATGGTTTTGAGGGCAGTGCTCAGTCTCGTCCTTCTGTTTGCAGAATCTAGTTCTGCTGCATGGGTTTACAATGAGTTGTTTCTCCACTCAGTTGTCAGCACAGGTGGAGTTTTTTCCCCACGGTACTGGGAATTGATCCCAGAGTCTTGGCACTGAGCTACATCCCAGCCCCCATTTTATATTTTTAAACAAAGTCTCCATAAGTCACAAAATTGCTCGGACTAGGCTTTAGCTTGTGATCTTCCTGCCTCAGTCTCCCAGATGGCTGGAATTGCAGGCCTCTGCCACTGGACCTGGCTCATATTTCTATATTTACTGTCGAGGAAAAGGTATATAGGCTTTTTTATTTGGATTTTTTTTTCACCAGAAAATCCAAGCTAAGAGAAGAGCGCATGTTCCTTGAAGTAACTTTTTAATGTACTCATGTCACTTATGGACTCCTGGTTACTACTTGGCCAATGAAACAAATTGAGGACCTTTCAGGGCTGGAGGAATGGCGCAGCAGTTAAAGCGCTTGCCTAGCAAGTGCTAAGTATCCTAGTTCGCTTCCCCAGCACCACATAAGCTGGGTGTGGTGGTACACGCCTGTAATCCCAGCACTTGGGAGGCTGAGACAGGAGGATTGCCTTGAGGCCAGCCTGGGATCCTAAGTGAGTTCAGGAGACCCTGTCTCAAAAAAACAAACAAAAAAATTGAAGACCTTTCAGATGTGTCTCCCAGCAGCTGTATTTATATTCTGCTCCACTGTGTCTCTACTTTGAACTAATATATATGTACTGGCTGTCTTTATCCAGTAATTATTAGTATAAATGGGCAACATTTATGCACTGTGTAATACCATTTCTGTCCACAGCAAACTCCATATACGATGGTGGCCCTGTAAGATAACAGAGCTGAAAATTCCCCTGTGCCCAGTGGCGACCTAGCCATCCTAGCATCTTAGATTGTGTTGCTCAGGTATTTGTGGTGATACCAGTAGACATACACCCAAGTCTGCTACCAGTCCTATGACATTTAGTGCAAGGAATGATGTGTGATATGTCAAATTTGACAATAAATGACTGGGGCTGCCTTATGCATTTGTTATACTATATTTTATCAATATTTAGGGCATATTCCTTGAGTCACTTAGAGAAGCTGTCTGTGCAGCAGTATTCCATGTGGCCACAGTGTCATCTGCCTCGTGTTGCACCATCACTCTGCTGTGTCAGGAGCCACGTGACTGATGGACCTGCACCTCTGTGTGTTGTCGTAGGTGCTCTGTGAGGTGATTGTACCATGACATCCTTCCTGTAATGACGTTGGTCTCAAATCCTGTCTCTCTGTGCTTAATAACTGTCTTTATTTCCTATACTCAGCTCTCCATAAGTTCCCTAAGTTTTGTTTCTTTTCATGAAAACTTATTTTCCCAGACTAATTCAGAATGTTTTCAAGGATACCCATAGCCAAGCCTTTTTTCTCAACTCTAAAAGTCATAATTTTTTTTTTTTTACTAAGTTAAAAGCTTTGCCCAAACCCATCCTCCGTGTCCTGGGCCGAGGACAGAGGAAGCAGTTCTTTTCTGGGATAGCCTGATGGGCCTGGAGTGTTCAGTACACCTGTCATACAGCAAAATCATTTAAGCTTAATAGGTAGTAAATATAAAACTATCTTTCCAATAGTCTTTTTTTATACAAGTATCATTTTTTCCCCATTTAACAAAATTGTAGGTTTTTAACTTACCCTTATTTTCTCAGGTGAATGTACGCCAATCAATAACGCCGCATCTCACGGCTGTGCTTCAGAGCGACACATTGAGATTGATTTTAAAAGGCCTTCTGAGAAAAGCCTTTCTGAGCAAACACATTCGACACAATTTACCTCCTATTTCATTTTCTTTTGGTCAGTCTCGGATGAGGCATTTATTAGGTATGGTGGAATTTAGAAAGTACTTTTTTTTTTAAAGACAGAGTTCTCACTCTGTAATCCAGGTTGGACCTGACCTCACTCTATAGCTGGAGGCTGGCCTCAAACTCATGACAGTCCTCCTGCCTCAGCCTCCTGAATGCAAGGATTGCAGGTGTGTGCCACTATGCCCAGCTGTTGTGCTGGAGCATCAGGCGCAAGGTCACGTGCTTGCTACACAGGTGCTTTCACGGCTGTGCCATTCCTCCAGCCTCTGTTCACCCGTTATTAGCTGACACAGGTCATTACTTGGGTTGGTTGCAGTTTGCTGAGTCAGAGAGCAGTAGTATAAATATGCCCGCCTCTTGAGGTTTCTAGCTCTTTACATCAATACTGGGGAAGAGATGATACAGTCTTTGTAATCATGGGAACTGCACAAAACTTTTTTAGGAGTGACCAAGGAAAATACTTTGGTTTGTGACTTTGCTTTTATTTTAGTTTCCAACTACAGAAATATCCCTGTAGCTTTTTTACTGTTTGTGTAATTACGTGAAAGCTCTCACTGTTGAGGTGCATTAGAGATAACCATTTTACTTCGTATATAAACAGACACTTGGAGAAAATTTAAAAGCCTTAAGGGCAATGTGTATCACCTCAGGTTGGTATCTGAACATTTGTAGATGAAGAATCTTACGGGAGTTTATTCTCTGAGTTCTACTAATAGGCACCTTTTATGAACCTAGGCTTGAGGCTGGTGCTAAACACAAACTTACCAAAGTAGGGTTTTAGATGATGAAGGCAAAGAATGGAGTGCATTCTTTTGCTTAGCAAGCACTGAGGACATCGTCTGTGCTAGCTGTAAGTTTGGAATCTTTCTGCATAGTATATGCCGTGATTAAAGATATCTTGTTGAGGTCAGCTGATTTAATATTTCTTTATGGAAATTTTGGGGCATTCGATTCTTGAATTAAAAACTACAAAATAGCATCCCAGGATATTTATTAAGTCTTTTTTTTTTTGAGACAGGGTCTCACTCTGTAGTTCAGGGTCATCTTAAAGTCACTATGTAGTCCAGGCTAGCCTTGGACTCACAGCAATCCTCCTGCCTCAGCCTCCTGAGTGCTGGTATTACAGGCATGCATCACCACACCCAGCTTTTGTGATGCTGGGGAATCAAACTCAGGGCATTGTGCTTGCTAGGCAAGTGCTTTAACAGCTGTGCCATCCCTCCATCCCCCACGACAAAGTTCTGACTTCACCAAGTGTGGTGTGCCTTTGCAGATCAGTGGAGGAGGGGAGCCCAGGAGATAATTCAGCATATTTCCTTCTATGGTAAACACTTACTGATGTGCACCCTATTCTGGCTTATCATTGGTGCCTGGGCTGCAATGGTAGCAGAGTTTAAATGTAGGAGGAGAAACTGAGAACAAGCAAATTACTTAAATTGTACTGTGGCAATTTGCTTGAAAAAAAGGAAATAAAGTGCTGTAATGGAAAATAAAGCCCAAGGGATTTTAAAAATGAGAAAGTCAGGGAAGACCTCCTTGGGGCCTATGTATTTGAGATCTACAAAAAGGCACAAGCTGGGTTTGACACTGAGGATTCAGCCTGAAGGGGGAGAGTGAACTGTTCTTGGAACTTTACAAAGACCAGTGTGACAGAAAGACAAAAGAGAATGGTTCAAAACCAGGTGGAGGGAAGGCAGAGGCCACCTTGTAGGAAACCTTGTGGGGAATTTGCCGTTTAATCTCCTTGGAAAACTGTGGAGGCATTATAAGCGCACAATAAGTATTGCCTACTTAACAGTTTTAGATCCCGCTTTTGGCTATTGCAAAGAAGGTAGTTTGTCGTAGCACAAGATTTGAAGCAGGAAGGTAAAATACATAGTTTCTTAGTGAATAGGTTAAAGAGCAGGCTAGGTAGGATGTTGGTAATAGAGTTGAAGTAAAGTTGGAAGATTAGAGATGTACTCAGAAGACAAAATCGACTTGACTTGCTGATGGATTGGATGTGAGGAGCGGGGTGAAATGTAGGATCAACGGTGATTCCTAATTTTGGGGCTGGGAAATTGAGAGAATGGTGGTGTGGCTTATTGTAACGGGGAAAGCTGTGTTTGGAGTTTGTGGGATGGGGCAAGAGGCAAGGATCAAAACTTAAGTCTTAGAGATGTCAAATTTCAAATACAAGTAGAGGAGCCAGCCCACTTCTGTGACAAGCCAGGGAGCACACAGGAGAAAGGAAGGTGGGGAGTTCCATAGTCCTCTCTGAGGGCACACTTCCGGTGACCCAAGGGCCTCCCACTAAGCCCTGCCTCATGAAGGCTCTACTGTCTCCCAGCCCTGGGGGCCAGGACTTTAAAACCTGGGTCACTGGGGAACTTTTATTTTTATTTTATTATTTGTTGTTGTTGTTTTGAGACAGGTTCTTGCTCTATAATCCTGGCTGGTCCTGAATTCACAGCAGTCCTCCTGCCTCAGTCTCCTGTATACTGGAATTACAGGCCTGTATCACTATGCCAGCTTTATGTCGTGCTGGGGGATTGAACTCAGGACCTTGGTGTTTACAAAGCAAATGCATAACCAGTGTGCCATTCCTACAGCTTGGGGAACTTTCAGCATCCAAACTAGCAGTTAGTTCCTTTAGATTGTTTATTTGTTTGTTTGTTTTTGTCAATAAAGTTAGAGAGGTTTAAAACCTCTAGCCAGGGAAAATGGCAGAGGAAAAAGATTAGTTTAATGAGAAGTGATCCAGTCATTTTACCAATGTAATTTTTAGGCCATGTTCCTGTTAACTTACAATCTTCTCAAACCATATCTTTGTTTGCCTCTTTCAAATATCAAGTAAGCAGTCTAAATTTACAAGACCAGTACATTATTTGTTTGTGTCTGGTATTTAGACAAAAGAAAATCATGATCTTTCCCTCTCGATACATCAGCTAGTAGAAATTATTGCCATTCCGAAAAATTGGTTTTACTTACTGCTGCCATTTCTATAGAGAGAAAACATGTGTGCCTGTGGAAAAATCAGCTCTTTTTATTGCCAATTCAGAATACTTGAAATACATAAATACTGCATTATTTCTAAATTTCTGGTAACATTCCTATAGTGTTTATTTATGCAAAATATTTGTACCTTCATCATTCATTGAATCCTTCCACCAGCTGTTGGAAGCAGGTGTCATGTCTTAGTTCAAGATCACATTTCCACATTTCAGATTACAGAGCAAGACCCTGCCTCAAAAAAAAAAAAAAAAAAAATCACATTTTAGTCAATTCAGAGCCAGGTACCAAGTCGAGGTCTCCTATGTATTTCTGTCTTAATCCTGCTTGCAAGTCATGGCCATCCTCCTGGTCACATCAGGCATCTTGACAAAAGCCATGGCGGATACCTAGACGTGATGGGGGAGTACCCGTATTTTTTCTTCCCTCATTGCTGGACATTTATTGGCTTAAAGTCGGTGGTAAATAGTACATCGTAAATCACTACTCCACACATACATAAATTGAGACCTTTCTCAGAACTAATAGTCTAGATTTCTAGATCATTAGCTTGGTATACCCTGATGAATAGAGTGTGATTTCCCACCAAATTAAATTGTGTGGCCTTGGAGGATAAGTGAAATAATAGTTTTAATCTTGGAGAAAGTCTTTCTGGAATTTTCCCTCATGTTGCCAAGCAACCATTTGGGGTTATTGGTGTTGCAGGTTAAATTCTCTCAGAGGCAGCTGTTGTACTTTGAGAATGAGTGCTTGGCATCTGTTGAGTCTATTATTTTAAGATTTTCTAAGTTAGAACCTTCTATTATTGCAAGTAAGAATTTTTTTTAAAAAAATGAAATGACATAGCAAAACTCTTGATTCTGAGGCTATCGTCTGTACAAAGTTCACATATTACTAAAGTTCCTGAAAGGAAAACTCTGATACTTGGGGCTGAATGGTAAGTATATAATTAGTAGTGATTACCAAAAGTAATATGACTTAAATTCTGCCAGAGGGCAACTTCTGAGTCTTAAGGTGGGAAAGCTAAACTTTCTTGGGAGTAAAAGCCATGGATGATTAAGCCAAACATGAGACACAAGTGCTGTAATTAACTGCAGGAGGATAGAGTTTTGTGAAGGAGATTTAGAAGCAGAGAGACTGCAAGTATGTGGAATTAATTTATCAAAAGCTGAGCTTAAAAACCAATGTTTTGCCTTGATATGCACAAAGAGAAATGATGCTGCGAGTGCCAGCGTCACTCATATGTTACTGCGGATAAAGTTATTAGTCAAAGAACTTAGTATGTCATGAAAACTGATGATCAAGAAATGAAAATGGTTGAAGAGCAATGCTTCATTTGCCACATAAAGAAATTGGACATAGAAGCAAGGCTTCGGCTCTGTCTCTGACAACAGAAACCAGAGATGAGCATGAGATGCTTTAGCTTGTATTGGTTTGTTTTGTTAGAGAGCCCTTTCATATATACTGAATATAGCACCATCTTGAGAGTAGTGTTTGTGATATTTATTTTCCAGGATGGGTGGAGTGTCCAGGAAATGAGTTGAAGGTTGGTGGTTGTGGTTTCATAAGGGGGGGAATAATTTAACCTGTCCTTTTAATGCCAACTGAAATGGGTGATGGATTCTGCACTTGTGATTCAGGCTAAATAAAACTTGTACGTGAAATATTTTGAAGCAACTGAACTCAACCTAAGGCCTAATAAAATTAATTCGTTTGGACAGTGGATTAACACAGAACAGAACCCTCCATAAGCAAGTATAGGATTACAGGTCTGGTGCTCTTTTGTTGTTATTTGCTTTGTTGTATTTGAATTTCTTGGTCCTGATTTCTTGCATAGTCTTGAGAAAGATGCTTAGCTTTCAGGGGTGTGCTGACATCTATGAATATAAGTAGGAATTATATCTACCCTTTATTACTATGGATCCTATGCAATGTTTCTTAATTTCTGAACTCTTTAGGGAGATTCTCTTAATTAACAGAAGTTGTTATAGTAAGAATGATAAAGGTTCATGCCTGGAATAATATGTAGCAACTGTACTTCAACTAATAACTGGTAAAATAAACAAATTTGCGGGATTCACAGCATTAAGCAGCTTCCAGGTTTCTAAAGCAGGCTTCAGAGTAAGGATGTACCCATTGCTAAATAAGGGAAATCATTTCTGTAGTAGTAATGACCGTGGATTAGTTTAGAAAGTGATATTATAAGATAGTGTATTTTGGTTGTCTTGTGTCATAAGGTAAACTACCTGAAAACTTAATGGCTTAACACTACTAGCGTTTTATTGGATTGTAAGTCTGTGGACCAGCTTCACCCTTTGGGCTTGGTGGGAGTGGTGTTCCTGGTAGTGTTGCCTGAGGTTACACAGTTACACAGGGTTGTCCTGATGGGTTAATTGGGCATGTTGGTTTGTGATGGTCTTGTGCACTTCCTTTGGTTGGTGGTGGCTTTTGCCTGGGCTTTTCTGTTTTCTCATATACAGGACACTGACCTGGGTTTCTTGTACCATGGTCTTAGGGTTTCATGAGAGCAGGAGCAAAAGCTACCCAACACTGTGGGCCACCATTGAAAACATCCACAGAGTTGCTTCATCTTCATCCTGTTGGTCAAAACGAGTCCAAAGGCTGGAATTTAAGGATGGAGAAACCAGTTCCTCCATAAGTTGATGGATGGAAAGAAAGGGCTGCACAGGGCTGTGAAAAAGTATTGCAGTCATATTTGCAAATAGTCTGCCACACTTATTAGGGATCAGAACAAAGAATACTTAGGTGAATGAACCTACTAATACATTTAAAATTTAAAATAGAAGGATTATATCATGAAAAATTGAGAATAAGGTCCTAAGCAGTCTCTGACCCAAATGAGAAAGACTCCAAGCAATCTAAGTTTTAAGAGTAAGTACGAGGGGCTGGAGGAATGGCTGAGCAGTTAAAGTGGTTGCTGGCCAAGCACTAATACCTGAGTTCGATTCCCCAGCACCACATGAGCTGGGTGTGGTGTCACAAGCCTGTAATCCCAGCACTAGGGAGGCTGGGACAGCAGGAGTGAGTCCAAGGCCAGCCTGGGTCTGGGCTGCAGAGTGAGACTCTATCTCAGCAAAAAAAAGGATGTATGAATTTTTTTTTTTTTTTTTGACAAGAGTCTCACTCTGTAGTCCAAGTCCAAGCTGGTCCTGATTTCAGTATGTAGCCCCGGCTGACCTTGAAAACATGGCAGTCCTCCTGCCTCAGCCTCTTGAGTGCCAGAGTTACAGGAGTGTGCCACGATGCCTGGTTTATGTAATGCTAGGGAATCAGACCCAGGGCCTTGCACTTGCTAGGCAAGCACTTTAACCTCTGAGCTATGGCCCAGCCCAGGAATTTTTTATCCAATGGCTAACTGGTAATATAGTAATACAGCTCTCCTGTAATACCAGCACTTTGTGAGGTTGAGGCAGGAGAATTGCAAGTTAGAGCCCAGTTTAGGCAACTTAGCATGACCCTGACTCAAAATCAAACTGAAATAATGGGCTGGGGATGTAGCTCGGTGTCAGGGCCCTGGGCTTGACCACTAACACCAACAAAATAAAACAAAACAAAGTAGAAAACAAAAACAAAACATTAGTCCTAAATTAAAGTTGTACAAATTGACTGTTTTCTTTTCACTGAAAAGATCCTGTAGATGTTCTTTCATGGTATACTTTTTAAGACTTCCCATGTTCATTAATTTTTAAAAAATAATGTCAAACTTGAAAGGCATTATTTAGGAAAGATAGACATAGGAAATTTAAGAGAACTCTTATACTTTGGGCATCAAGCAGTTTGTTATACAGGAAGGGAAACAAAAGAATGTATAAGCACATCCTAAAAACTGAATTTTAAAAATAGTTAGGAACTTAGGGATGAATATCAAATTGTTATACATCTTTATTAATAGTCACTAGCCATGGTTAGCATTGCCAATGTTCTCTCTAAATTAAACTTTTATCACAACTTTCCATGTTTCCCATCTGGATAAATAGCTGAGAAACAAAAAAAAGAAAACCTCCCAGAAATTGTAGTTGGCACAGATGCTGGGAAGATGCCATCCTGAAGTGGCTCACCATGCTGCCCTTGTCAATTCTGCTCTCTATCTCTTCTGACCTGTATCATTTCTGGAGCCAGGAAACACCTGTGTACAAGTGGAACCCTAAGCTCTGTGGAAGCTGAGCATGGGTAGTTGGGAGCACATAGGAGCTTTTTTCCTGTGCTGGGCTGGCACTGAAGGCTGGGACTTGGTTGTTCCTTGGTGAATCAGAACACATCAGGTGTTGTGCCGAGGCTGGAAACTGAAGGAAAGTTGAAGACCACCCTCACTTAAGTGTGTGTATGTGTGTGTGTGTGTGTGTGTGTGTGTGTGTGTTTGCAAAGACCAAGGAGGAAGTGAACAATTGTGTGGGGGCATTGAAGAAGAAATCCTGCAGAGCCCTGGCAGCACCCCCTGGCTTGTCCCACTAGATCTCAGGAGCTCAGACTGCTTTGCTTCCCACCGTTCATAGAACTGCAGTCATGTGGGTCCTCCACCAGTCAGATCAGTACCCCAGTAATGTAACAAAGAAAAATGGTGGCACCACAGATAGTCTACAAGATCAGATAACACACAAGTGGCAGCTGGAGACAGATGACAACCTGACAAAAATAGTAAGGTGCACACAGAGAGTTAAAGGCAGCACAGCACAACTTTCTAGAGATGAGACATGTGATTTCCTAATCAGTTATTGGAAAATGAATTGGAGTAAATGAATTGAGGTAGATGATGGCCAAGCAGAAGAATCTGGAAGCACAGAACAGAATATAAAAGAATGAAAATCACAAGAGAAGACAGATCCAGGAAATACAACATGTGAGTAATAGGAGAGCCAGAGGAGAAAAGGGAGCAGATGGAGGAAAGGCGATAATCAGATAAATATAAGAAACGCATTTCCTGAGCTTAAAAAAATCAGACTTGTATCTGTAAATTCAAATAACTCATTAAGTTCCGGGCAAGATTATGAAAAAAGACCTCTGTGCATAGGCTGGGAACTTTTGTGAACTGTTAGGCTAAGAAAGTCTCAGAGGCTTGCAGATGAACAGAGCAAATTACCTATCATGAAAAAGTGTCAGCCTAGCTGCAGATTTCTCATCTGTGACACAGGACCCTAGAGATAGTAGAGCAGCTTCTGCAGATGGTAAAGAGAAAGCTAGCCCTCTGAAACCCCACAGGCATACTGAAGTGGCCATTTTCCTCTCAGAATGAAAATATTTATTCTTAAGCAATAATTCAGAGACATCTTCCCCATTCTCTGACAAAAATACTCAAGAAAAAAATGTACCCAAGCAAAATATTTACAGAGACTCAGAGTTCAAGATGAGGGAAGATGACAGGAAAGAAAATTTTCAAATGTAATTCATTGATTCAAGTGAGAAGGGAAGAATGCGTTCCCACTCACAGGACTCCACATCGAATGTGAGCGCACTGGATATTCCCCTTAAAAAATGGACACTTTCAAACTGAGTTAACTGGCAAAATTCCATTCCATGCTGTTTATAGGAATCCTTCAAGTAAAGCAATTGAAGTTGAAAATAAAAAGATGCATAAAGATCCCAGGCAAAAGCAGAGTTAGAAGAACTAGTGATTGTAGGCTTAGATAGGTAGTATTTAAATTCAAGGCATAAGTAAGATAAGAAAAAGCATTACATAATGACAATAATGAAGAGTTGATGAAGAAGAAAAAGCTTACATGCAAAATAATGTAGCCATAAAATCTGTAAAACTATTATAAATTCAATGTAATAATTATAATAAACCTATCTCACATGTCTCCATCTGTCCTAATATAAAACACCTTGCAGACAGAAATATTGAATAAATAAGAAACATTTATTAGATATAGTGGAGTCTTACATCTCTTGAATATATAATTTTTTTTTCCTGGAATGCTTAGAAAAACTGGCCGTGTTCTTGACTATAGTGAGTACCCTAATAAACTCGAAGGAAATGAGAGTTTCAGATATTTTGTTCCATGATCACAATCTATTAATGTTAGAAACAAATAACAGAAAGTAATAAGAAGGAAATTTATGATTTAGAAATTAAAGAAAATATATAACCTTTATGTCAGAAAAATCAAAATTCAAATGATAAGTTATCTAGAAATTAATAAATTGCTCTGTTCCACAAACTGTAGGAAAGGGGAAAAGTGACAGCCAGTGAAACTTGTATCTTCAGATGATTTTGCTTCTTAGAACTAAAGACAAAGTGTACATGTATTCTGAAATGAGAGAAAATGGCAGATCAAGCTAAAATAAATCGGAATGATGAGTTGAAATTAATGATGTAAAATTAACAACTGGCTCTTTTGGGGATTTCTGTGTCTGATTAGGAAATTAATAAAGAATAAAGATATTTAAAGGACTACAAGTGAGAAAAGGGATTTAAGCAGAGATGTATTGTATGATTCAAAGAAGGTAAGGATAAAGTTCATTCAGCTGTGTGGCAAAAATTGGAAAAAACAAAACAAAGGTATTTGTTGTTTGCCAGGTAGAAATGTAGAAAATTTGAATGGAACAGTCACCAGGAAAGAGACGGAAAAGGAATTAAAGACCTGTAATTGCAAGGACAGTGGGGTCATGTGGAATTGCAGCTGAGTTTTACGTAACTTTTAAAGAGTAAACACTTTCATCATTATTTAAACGGTGCAGAAGAAGGTGAAAAGCTAACTCATTTATAAAAATAAGCACACATTGAACGCCAAAACCCAAGAGAGTGCCAAAAAAGTCTGCAGACCACTCTTGAACACAGTTGCCAATTTTTAAAGAAAAGATTAGCATATAGAACTTGTTGCTGTATCTGAGGATTCGTCTACGACCCTGTGAGGTTTAGTCCAAGAATACAAGAGTACTGAGGATCGTGAGAGACCACAGAGCCACAGTGAGATTTTGTTTTAAGAACTCTAGGAGCTGGTAACCGGCTTCCCAACTAGAACTGTCACTGTGCTGTTTATGACACACCAGGAGGAGACACTTATGCTGGCTGCTTTGGCAGGGACACTGCCAGAGCTCAAGGCTGTCAGCAGTGCTGTGCTGCCCAGAGGTGCCCCTCTTCCAGGCAGCTCTCAAGCTGATGGCGTGGGTTGTTGGTGGTGGCCTTGGCACAGAGCAGGTGCCTGTTTGACCGGATATTTGAATACTTACTCTTTTCTTCGCGTGTTACCAAGGAGCCCCATAGAATTTTTATAAATATAAACATAGCACTGTATCTTAACATCACATGTATATAATAAGCATCACATAGCACTGTATTTTAACATATTCATAGATCTAATGGAGTATTTCTATGAAAAAAAGAGGAAAGGTGTTTCAAATAACAGCTCAATATTGCCAAGCGAATAATTTAAGTTCTCAGAATTACCAGCTAGAAATTGTGGCCGGCCCAATGGAGGCCATTCCTACTCTCTTGCTTTGAGGGATGAAGCTTGGTACAGAAGGTCTGAGTGTGACCAGCTGGCTGCCAGCTGCTGACAACATCGTGCATTCTTACATGTCAGCATTTTGTTGGCATTTCTATGTGCCTGCTGTGTAGCTCTAGATGCTTCGGAGCTTAACTTTGCCTAGCCACCCTCGCTGCATGTTTTGCTCTCTTTTTCTCTGTTGTTGGTTTGTGTTAATGTGCTTTTTTTCCCCTTTTCATATGACTCCATGTGCCTCGGTCCTTTCTGTGGTGATTGTCATCCCCCTGTTGTCAATTTCAAGAGGTGTGGATTTGGACAGGCATGAGGCTGAGTGGGAGGGAGCTGTGAAGAGAACACAAGGCGCTTTGTTTGGATGGACTTTTGGTCGGTGGACTGTGGGCAGCAGGAAATGCATGGGAGCTCTCCAGGAAGTAATTGCCAATGGACTGTCCAGGGATAGGGGCCATTCTGCAACGGCAGCTAGGCTCAGGAATGGCAATCCAGGATGGGCCATATCATTGTTCATTGGCTGTCACCCTGGAGATGCTCATGCCACAGAAAGAAACAACAGAATAAAACAAAGTGTGTGTAAGCCACAGTCACATCTAGTAGTGACATGGGCAGGTATATCCTGAACAAAATCATGTAGGGCACATGCAAGGAAAGGGACTAGAAGAGTTGATGTTTGTGTTTGTGTTAACGTGCAAGATTAGCTGCGTAGGTAATTGGCTCATGGTAGCACAGAAAGTTATATACTGTAAATGCTAAAAATACATATTTTGGTTTATCGCCAGAGAGTATTGTCTTTTGCCACAAGTATACATCTTGCCACAAGTATACATTCTTGTAGAATAGGAAATTGATTTAAAAATCAGGAAAAGTTGTGGATAAAAAAGGATTCATGATTTAAAAAGTTGTCCAGATGTGGTTACCCACTGCTTTTTCTATGTTAATGCAGTAGGATCCATATCAGATTTTAAATTCTAGTGTAGTTGTACTCTCCTTCCCAGAGATGCTGTGACAGCCTTCTGCTGTTACTGCTGGAGGCGTGCTCAGAAATTCAAATATATTTTGATATTTTCCAAGCAAAGTGTAACTTAACAAGAATCTACGACCCAAAACATTACATATATTAAAGCTAAATGAAAGCGATTTGGAGGTTTTTCCATATGACTGCTCCCTTCCATTAATATTGAAAATTAACAGTTGTGCACATGAAATTAACTCCAGCCATTTGCTCAAAGCCAGTGATAGTAATATGGTTATCATTAACTCTAGGACTATAGATTGCCTTATGTTTTCTATTTATCATACAGAGACAGCTTACATGAAATAAAGTAGCTAAATAGGTGAATGTTGTGTATCTGGTGGTAGCCATGCTGGAGTCCTTCCAGGGTGCAGACTCAAATGTGTGCGTGCTCTGTTTACTTCTCATTCTTGGGAATTAGACTCAACTTGTTCAGAGTGCTTGTTTTGGGTGGCATCACCCTTCTACCTGTGTAGCTATATACATGTAACCATGGCCTTCAAGCTGGCATCAAGTTTGAAATGGAAAAGTCAAACAAGAAAGGCATTTATGTAACAGATTTCAATTCTGAGAAGGTGAGAGCCGTCTGCTCCACTTGAAAACACCCTCATCTCTATCAACACATTTTCTAAAAATACATTATTAACTTTTACCTTCAAGATTCTCTTTCTTTTTGTGTTTGTAAGCACCCTTGAACATAGTTAGACAGCTGTTGTTTATGGCAATAGTACTGAGTCTATTTCTAATACATGACCCATTCTGTCTTCAAAGAGGCCAGGATTTGATACAAGCATCCTACCTAAAAGGCACCACAGGGCACGTGCTCCAGAGTGTACTTTGCACTTACTACGATTCTCACTTCCTTCTTACCATTTTTGTGGATGGAGACAGCTAACCGTGATGATAACAATTTTTCTGCCCTAGGGACAGAAAGCTGTGAAAAGATGAAGGGATTTAACCTGTTAAGTCTATTGCTTCTCATCCTTGCAGCTCAGGAAATCCCATTAAAGCACCTTTCAGAATCACCTTTTCAGTGAACTGTTCACTATATTAGAATCTCTCTTTTTTCTTTGCAGACTTTTCCTGTGGCCTTTTAAATACGCATTCAAGACAGTCATAGGCAGAAGCTGAAAATGCCTAGAAGATTTCTGGTTTTTCCCATCATCCTCACAGCCTTTGCACCTCCCCACCTGATTCAGATGGTATGATATTCAGAGGGACTCCGTAATTGAAGTCATTCCTTGGCCAGACATAGCTGCCTTGTTTCCTTAACTCGCAATGGCCAGTCAGACCCCTGAGGAGCCTGCAGAGTCTCAGGTCTCTGATGAGCTTGAGTGCAAGATCTGCTACAATCGGTACAACCTGAAGCAGAGGAAACCCAAAGTGCTCGAGTGTTGTCACAGGGTTTGTGCCAAATGCCTCTACAAGATCATAGACTTTGGGGACTCCCCCCAGGGTGTCATCGTCTGCCCATTCTGCAGGTTTGAGACGTGCCTACCGGACGATGAAGTTAGCAGCCTCCCTGATGACAATAACATCCTGGTGAACTTGACCTGTGGAGGCAAAGGAAAGAAATGCCTGCCAGAGAACCCCACGGAGCTGCTGCTGACCCCTAAGAGGCTGGCCTCTCTGGTCAGCCCTTCCCACACATCCTCCAACTGCCTTGTCATAACCATCATGGAGGTGCAGAGAGAGAGCTCCACATCTCTGAGCTCCACACCTGTGGTGGAGTTTTATAGACCTGCAAGTTTTGACTCTGTCACCACGGTATCCCACAACTGGACTGTGTGGAACTGCACATCCCTGCTGTTTCAGACCTCCATCCGGGTGTTGGTGTGGCTGTTGGGTTTGCTGTACTTTAGCTCTTTGCCCTTAGGAATCTACTTGCTGGTGTCCAAGAAGGTCACCCTGGGGGTCGTCTTTGTCAGCCTCGTTCCTTCAAGCCTTGTCATCCTTATGGTGTATGGTTTTTGCCAATGTGTTTGTCATGAATTTCTGGACTGTATGGCACTTCCTTCTTAATCAATATGCAAAACACAAGATTTGGCATATATTGCCATGTTTGGAGTTAGGTAACTTACGTTCTTTATGATCAGTGACCATGGCATTGACAAAGGGCCTTGGCCATATGTTTCTGGTCTGTTTTCCATCCAGATGTTGACTTGCTGTGTTTACCTGTATGGTAGAGGTAAAAATATTTTTTTCTACTTAGGGGTTAGCAAAGAAGTAAAGCTATGGTTGTGTAAGTTCAGCCTTTGTGGGGCACCGGCAGCCATGAAACTTCCCTAGCAAGGGAAAGATTTTCCTCTGCCCCCTTCACCTAGGCCCTGGGTTGAGGTGTGTCATGCTATAGTAAAGGGGTCTTTGTGGAGAGCCAGGGTCGACCTCATTCCTCCTTTCATGGTCATGAATAGTCTGTGCAGATGGATACAGAGAAAAGTCACTTCACACTGTGGGTTTGCAAAGTCTGCATCCCGTTCTCCTGGTGTTGGAGCCCCCAGTCTTCTTCAGGTGCTTTTTCTCTTGGGGTGACGTCACTCTGAGGTCTGCTGCTCTGCTGAGATGCCTGTCTCCTCTGTGCATTCTCCTCTGCCGAGAAGCCACTTGGCCCTGTTCCCTTGGGTACTCTCAATGGAACACCTGTTTTTGTCTAAAGAGACTGGAACACGAAGCATTTGTATTAAAGTAGATTTCGTGGCAGCATGTGGCCCTTTGTCTTCCTCCATGTTTATTTTCCTCTCTCTGAAGGATGCTTTCTCCAAGGCTTCACTAAGAAGAACTGAGGAGGATAAACTCGTAAAACAGATATTTTTCATGGAAGCCTTCATTTGAATCTTCTCTTAAAATTCTGTTTTGATCAAGTGGCTTCACTCCTTATCCTAAGCAGGGCTCCGCTGAAGTTAGTTGCTGTAGTTTCTGTTATTTAATAACTTTGATTAGGACTTACAAAACTTAAATCTTGAATTTTGGCAGTGACAAACCATAAACAATTGCAGGATGCTCTAGCTTGCAGTTTGACGTGCTGAGAACCTAAGTGTTTTGCTGCACTGTGCTGAGCTTATGTTCAGAACCCTGTGCTGTAGACATCCTGGCAAAGCAACAGGCAAAGCTGCCATCCTGCTTGGAAAGGCCCTTCGGGGGTAAAGTGGAGGTGGCAGGGCGCAGCTTCACACATTGCAGTCCCTACTGTTAAATCATCTGTGGAACAGAGTCAAGTTCTTAAATTTATTTCAAATAAAAGAATAAGCTATGTGACCTGAGTTAATGGACTTCTTTTCAGGAGGTAGGAGAAGTTGAATGTATATATCCATGAGAAGAAGTTGTCTAGAAGATTTTATGTTTTCAAAAATAGAATGTTCAATGAAACTAGGCAAAAAAAATTTTTTTAGCCTCTAAAACCCATTACTAATGATTAACATTAAAACACGTGGAAGCCTTAGAAAAGGGCATTATCAAGACTCTTTTAACTTGTTTATGATGAAGTACTTGTGTGAAATAGTTACAGTGGGGCCAATTCCAATCTCCTTATTAAGGAGAAGTTGATACTTACCTTGAATAGTAGTTTGATTTTAATTGTATGACTGTTAACTTTGAGAACATGTTTCCCAGAGTAACATAATGGGACAGTCTTTGCGGGATGTGGTCCAAAGAATTTGAGCCCCAAGATATAGCTAACTACATTTATGATTTCATAAAATCTAGTTTAGGTAGAATTGTGAATGAATGCGATTTCCAGAAATCCATTTGTACTTTGAGTAAATGTGATGTTTAGGAGATGTTTTGTGGTTTGGATTTATATATTTATAAGGCTTTTTAAAAAAATACTCATTTTGTCTAAAATGTAACATTGGAGAAATGGGTGAGCTGTAGGGTGAGATTTCCAGAGAGCTCTGGACATGGGCACTATGCGTTTTGCTTATTTGTATGATGTCTGCAGTGCAAAATACATGTCTGTGTGCACCTCTGTGGTCTTTTTCTTTAGTTTGTAGAAGTTGGCTTGGTTTTAAAGACTTTCAAATGTATGATGACAGCACTGCTACCACCACCCTCTTCACGCTATTGAATGAAAAAAAGGGCAATGCTTTAAGAGCTTCTTGTTCACTGTGACAATGTTTTGTGTATTAAATTGTTATTATTTCCAAACTAGAAGTTTCACTTCTCTGACTTGTGGTTGAGAGTCAGTTATTACTCTGGACCCCTGTTAACTACAAATATGAGATTTTTCAGAAGCATTTATTAAGCTAATAGTGCTTTTATCACGTACATGAAGATTTTAGAACCTTCCAACAAAACTGACTTAGCCCATGACATTTCTGAAGGGCCTCTCATGCTTAAATCAGGGGAGAAAAATTATAGTAGACAAAACACAAGTATTGCCATTATAAATGCATTTTCAGTTTTGACTAGCAACTCAACAAAATAGAATCCCATTTACGTGGGTGCAATACCTTACCTTGTGTGGTCTGGGTGAGTTAAAGATGGAATAAACCAAAATATTTACCTGATAGCTGACTTTGAGCACTGTTAGGCAAAGTAACTTGATGATATATACCAGCTCTATACTTAGGATACTAGTGAAGTGACACTATCTATAAATCAGGCATAATGGTTTTGTTTATTTCTGAAACCTTTACATAAAGAGGACAGAAACAGATCAAAGACATCAGGTGCATATGTTCTCAAAACTACCCCGTGAACTCAGGCTTGCTGGGCACTTGCTGGGCTTATGTAAATAGACTCGGGCTTTAAGATGCCTAGAAGAAATTTCTCCTTATGTGACCCTCAGTAGCTCAGCAGCCACAGGAATCTCAGTATTGGTAGACAAGCTGAGAGAACACTTCCTGGGCCACAGGCAAGGGAAATCACGTGGCCTGGTGCGGTGCTGAAGGGCACACCTGTATGATTGTATATGTACCAACATTTTTTTGAGATTTGCTCTTTTGCAGACCCTTCTTGGTAAATAGTTACTTGCCTTTCGAAGCACCACAGAAATATCACGTGTTATTCCAGAGCTTGTCTCAAAGCCACTGGCAGTCATGGTTGATCTCCAAGAGGTCTAACCATTGCCCTCGCAGCGGTAGTTGTGTGTGCTTTTCCCAAGGTTGCCCTTTTGTTAGGTGACTATTTCCCTTTACTTCAGTGCCATTTATGAATTCGTGCTTCCATAAGGTGTGGTACTGGATCTTTCCCTACAAACTTACTTTAGTGTAAAAGAGATTTTAAAGAATGTGGATAACTAACTGTTGAAATTTGAATAAATTCTATGTGAGTCTTGGAAGTGATACTAATTCAGCCCAATTCCCTGTGTTCTTTAAATCTATGGTATAAACTGAAGCTATGTGTATTCAGTGTACAGATAATATGGTTCGAACATGAAGGTGCTTTAAGTTTAGGAATAAAAAATTAGAAATTAAATTATCTCCTGAATATTGTGGGTACTAAGTTGGGGTATGTGTTTATGAATTTTAAGGGTGATTCAACCTTGATTTAATTAAAACATTCAATTAACTGAAACAATTACTCAGCATGCATTTTAATTAAGGAGGAGCTTATTAAATTTGAAAAATACTAACCTTTTAAATTGAGATGATCAGAGCTGAGCCTGTGATCCCAGCTCTCTGGGAGGCTGAGGCAGAAGGATCATAAGATTGAGCCCAGACTGGGCAATTTCGTGAATTACTGAGGTTCTGTCCCACAAACAAAAACAGACCAGGAAGGTAGCCCTGTACAATAGTCCTAGTACCATAAAAAAAGAGAGATGGTTAGAATTTCAAGAGAAAGAATGTGCTTGCCAGGAGGTTGCTTTAAGTCTTAGTTTCCCCAGGAAGTATAAAGAAAGTTTCTTTGTATGTTTATATCCATTTACCTCTGATAGGGGATCTGTCCTAGAGACTGGGTTTGGGGAGTTATTGGTTTTGCATTGCAAATGACAATGAGAAACGAGAGAAATGTTGAGATGGACAAAAAAGAGAGCCGGGGTTGAGGTCGCAAAGCTAGGATGCGGAATGCTCAGGAGAGGGGCTGCCACAGGGCCAGAGTGGAAGCAGGGGAACTTGGTCCCAAAGCCAAGATAAAAGAAGTAGATTTAGGATTATTAGGTGAAGACAGACAAACACATCCCAGATGAGCTCATGAAAAAAGGCTCTTTAAGCTTTTTAATGAAGATTTTCAAATATATGAAATAGTCCGGAGAACAGTATAATTCTCACTGGTTCACTTACCACTTACAATCAACAGTTCACTTTTAGCTATACTTGTTTTTTTCTTAAGTAAATGCATGCTATATAATTCTAAGCTTTGCATTTTCTCATCAATTCTTGCCAATACAATCCCTATTAAGTTGTACCAATCAAGAATTATTTCTTTATGAATAGATATTATTCTGGACTTGGCTCAGATGATTCTAGGAGCTGGCTTTATGTCAAATTGCTCCTTAATAGTTTAGAGTAAGTTCAGCTTTTCTATTGTTTCATATGTCTAGATAAGAAAGCTCATCTCTTAGCAGACATTACAATGAATTTCAATCATTTTAGCAACACTTTAGCTATGAAATGTTATTTTTAATGCTAACATGACAGTCAATAAATGAACATCTGTTTTTGATGTGTAGAGCCAAAACCTCCCACACTCTTCCTTTCCCCCTATTTTCTCTGATTTCTGTAATGCCATTTGTGGAAGAACCTTGTGTCCCCACTGCCACCTTCCTCCACACCTCCTGTATCTCACACATATGCACACACAGGCACTCACACACACATACGCACACATATCGTCACATTTTAGGAAATAGATCTGTGAAGGAGAAAAACATTAGTCTTCCACCTGTTGGTAATTATCCATTTCAATACTATTTTAAAATTTTTTTGTGGTTGCTAACCACTACTTTTATGAGCTATCACAGATTCATGGATTAGGCTGCTTGTCTCAGAGGTAATGGTTTCCCCTCATAACAGTAGTCACTAACAACAGAGATTCTCCTCATTGACATTGCTTCAACTTGATGTGTTTCTTCCCCCAATATTATGGCTAGAGCTCTGTATTTCTGTGGTTCAACTGATTGTCATTACACACTTTATTTTTGGTGAGAGTCTTTAAATTCTAACATTCTTTCTAGCTTATAATTTCACCTACTCTAGTTACCAGTGAACTGGGAGAAAAAAGCACAGCCTAATTTTGTGGGCTTTTTCCTGCTGCTTGTTTTGAGGATGGAGTGAAGACATGATCCCCAGAGACCAAAAAAGAATACTCACTTCTGTTCTCAGAGCTGGGGATGAAAATCGCACTGCTAACTACTTAACCCTGTTCCCTACTCATGGCTTTATATCCCAAATGGGAACCTTGCCAGATTTTTGATACAAAACTTAAGACTTGTTATTTTTAACTCATATTATGGGCTACCCATTATGCATGAGATACAAATATTCTTGACTCTCTGACAGGAGAATCATAAATGTCACACCTCATTGGTAAAATATGAAGAAAATTACAGTCTTTAAGGGGAGGACCTCATTAAGACAATTATTCTCAAATATATGATATGGAACGTGTCCATTCGGCTGGTCCAGGATGTCCAATAGCTATTGTGGGCTGTGTGTGTTGAAGGATCTGAACAGCCTGGCACTTCCACTCACAGATTCTCATTGGGTATCAGCCTTGCCAATCATTTAGAAAAACCTGTTTGGTTGTTTAGTCCAGTGTTTTCCAAACTTACATAACCGTGAGACTCTTTCTCAAGACACATTTTATGAAATCCACTTGAGAGTGTTGTTAAAATAGTCTCAGAAATTACAATCTGACTGCAGATGTAAGTCACTGAACTGACGTGATTTAAAGACAACTAAGAAAGAGGTCAGAAGGAAGTGAGTTTAAGGGGAATGGCGCAAGGAAAAGAAACAGGCTGCCCATCGGAAGGAGAGAGAAACGCTATCAATTACTCATTTCATTGGTTTTGAACTGGAACAGTTTACATCCTTGTCAAAGGTTGATAGCTTTGACTGCAACATGTGCGTCAGTGTCAGTCCTCTCGAAGTCACTACACATATGGAAATATCTAAATATATGTAGAAGGAAGTCTCAGGTGGAACAATTAATTACTAGTTCTGTATGTACTGGATTATTAGTTGAGCTTATGTAACTTCCACAGTTAATTTTTGAAGACCAGAAACCAGTATTCCAACGTTTGTGACACATGCTCCAGACTTAACATTTTGGTTATCAACTGTTAGAGCTAGAAGTATTTTTTAGAAGAAGCCAACTGCCTTATTTTACAGATGATAAAGTCAGTGCTCAGAAATGACCAAAGAAGTCATATTACAAGGTTTAGAAATAGGTTCTCATGCAGATCCTTGGAAATCAAGTTTGATTTCGAGTCTGCCTTGAGAACCTACACTGCCTAGCCTCTTGGTCAACTTACTTTTTTATGACATAGATTATCAAATAATGGACAAAATACACATTGGGACAGATAGCATTTTGTCCCCGCAAACTTTGTTTAGCAATAAGGACATGAAATAATCTTCTGCATTATTTGTTCTGGACAAGTAATGTCAGAGCATTTGAGCCATGAGAATCTGTCCATAAATCAGACACTAAGAGCTTCATCATACACATGCAAACAGCCAAAATTCATTAGGGAAAGGACAAGGGTGTTGAAGTGACAGGTCAGTCCATGTGTGACAATTAGCTAGGATCAAGGAACCACCTTCTGCGTATCTTTCCTTAGCATGTGAACCACCTCAGTTTAGCTCCCGCCCTGTGTGGGGGCAGCAGTCTTTGAGACCATGTTACTGCATCATGTGTAGGGGTACTCTGTGCCTTTCTGATACCCCCAGGAAGAAGCTGTTTCCTGGTCCTGCACCCTCAATGATCAAGCTTCTCCTTCCAACTCTGTTTCTAATCCTCTAGCTCCTACCTTCTTACTCTTGGCTCACTCATATTTTGGCTCTTAATGTTAGTACTATACTGCTTTTCCAAGGGGACTCTTTTATGTAACCTTTTTTTTTTAATGTCTATGTGTTTGTGGTTTTAAGAATTTGTACTAAGAGCACTCAACTATTTAATTTAAAATAGATGTCTTTGACTCACCCTTCCTCGTTCTGTAAGGGCAACTTTCTACTCTTAAATCTCCTATGCCTTCCATATATCTGAAAATTCTACTCAAATGACAGTTTATTTAATTTCTCAATAAATTTTAGTCATTACCAGTTGCTATTCTATTGTGGAAAATAAGGACTTAATTTTCTTATTGACTTCTTTACATGCACGCACTTCTACTCCTTAAATATTCCTGATATATCAGTTTGGGTAAAAATCACCATTTGGTACTTAAATTGTCATGACTATGTGACCTCCCTTCTACCTGAAGGCATAGTGTATCATAAATATATTTTGTTACACTGTATGCCTTTTTGTTTTCCTGAAATTAATTATCTTATTTTAAAATTCACTTAAGTTTCTTTGTTCCTGTAACTGAAGCATCCTCAGAGCCTCGGGCAAATGAAAAAAAAAAATCTTCCCTGGGGTCAAAGGTGGTAGATCCTATGCCTGTGTCCTCTTGTGAAGTCAGCCCTCCTCACCCCCAACTCTCTTCATCCAATCCAAACTAGTTACTTCCTGCACCGCTGCCAGCCCGGGACTTCCTGTTAGCCTAGAACTTCTCAGCTCCCCATTCCTTGAGTCCCTGACCCTTTTGTTCTTGCTTTATTTACTTTTTGTTTAGACACTTTGCTCAACAGCTCAGGGAACAAAAGAATGCATGGATACTAAAAGGGTTAAGCTCTTGTGTATCTGACTGTTACAGGCTGACATCCCAAAACACACCATAAACCAATTAAGGCAAGATAAAGATCTTTATTGACCACCAGTCAGACCTGCTTTCAGAGTGAGAATACAGAGACCAGCCCCCACCCCAAGCCAGGACTGCAGAGGGTTGATACAGCCTTTGGGAAGGAGAGGTGACATAGGTACAGCATTATTACACAAAAACCAATCACAATTACATAGCATCCATAGTAACAATATTAACCACTTAAAATCTATAGGGTGTCTGTTATATTTGGTGGGACCACAGCACAAAACTGGGGTTCTTTGAAAATAACCAATTATGAAGTGGGCATAAGGGCCCACGTGGGGCTGAACTGTCAGCCCATCTGTGCCTGGTCTCTGGAAGGTGTCTTAGAGATGAATGGGAGTTGATATTGCATTACCCATCAATGTACCATGGTGCCAGCCAAGGCACCAGAAGCGAGATACAGAGGCAAGAAATAAGGCCGTTGGCCTTAGGGTTACAAGTCATCACTGCACCCAACGTTCATGAGATTGTCAAAAATGCCCTAGGGTGACTCCCTGGGCTAACTTAGTACTCTGCTTAGTGTCACAGTAGACCTCCTCAATTCTTTACAGCAGTCCCATAGCACATAGTTTAGCTCATCAGAAAAGGCTCTTAAAAATAGCACTTAGAAGAATAGCACAAAATGGAGTCACTTAAGTATGGATCAAAACTTAACTAACATTGACATTATCTTCCTTTGAGCTCTAGGCCTCGTGGATAATTTTGTTAGAAAGTCAGTCAACCTGGTCTCCTTTCCAACCCCCAGTCTGCTCTGGAGAAGTTCTATAGAATTCTAATCTATGATTCTTTGTATGTATCCCCGCCCCCCCCCCCCCCCCCCCCCCACCTTTTGAAAACAACCAGTACCGTTTTATCGACAATGTCCTAAGGTTTCACAGTGAAAGATTATCACATGACAGCTTTTCATGTATTGCAGTAGGCACTCAGGAGGCCCTTCTGTCTGGAAGTTCATGTCCCTCTGTTCTCAAAGTGTTTCTGTATTGTGTTTTACAAAATAGCTTCCCCTTCATTTTATCTTTTCTAGTGTAGGAAACTCTGGCGGATCAGCTTTTGACCCTTCTGTGTTGACCTCCTGATTCTCTTATCCTTTCTCTTCTACTTCTCATCTTTTCTTGCTTGATCTAATCTCCAAGAACTTTCCCTGAATGTAAATATCAACATTTCTCCTTCATTTTATTGCATTCACCAGCATTTTAAACTCTCACTGTGCCTTCTTGTCCTCTGAATGTTTCTCTTGCTTTTCTCTTTTTAGTGACATTCTTTGTTTTCACCAACACCTTATGTTCTTGTGCCTCAGGGAGAACACTGATTCTAGAGTTTCTATGGGTTCGTTTGTTCCCTGCACTGTCTGTTACTTCTGGGTTAATTTGTCTTTTATTTTCTTCTCCATCTTTCACAGTGAATCATCCTTCAAGTTCTTGATTTTCAGCTGTCCTTTCAGTTTTGTGAAGAGCTAAACAAATGCATGGAAGCCTCCTGTGCACAGCTGGGCTTGTCCCTGGTGGCGCCTGGGGAGGACCCTCTTGTTCTATCAGGGGCTGATGCTCAGTTCTCACACTGTGCCGCTCTGTCTTTAGGTCAATGGGTTTCCCCACTGAGAATGATCCTGGCTGCTACCGTTCTGCAAGCTAAACGAAGGAGGGTGCCTGACCCCCTTTGCCATGGGTAGGCTGTTGTTTAATGTGCTTCTGTGCAGTGAGCGGGCTCCACCTCCACCCTCAGGTGCACCTGACGTCTCTGAGGGCAGACCTGCTCCAGGCATGGCAGGGCAAGGCAGAGCAGTTGCCTGGTTACACAGTTAACAAAGGAACCTAAAGGCTTGGTTGCTCTGGGCGGCATCTCAACAGCCCTGTACCCCTGGATTCAGAGGTACTGGCGCCTCTGAATCTTGAGTTTCCCAAGATTCTTCTGCATGGCTCAGCTTGCTTCCTTCTGGCATCTCTCTCCCTCCTCCCTGCCTCTCCACGTGCTTGGGAGCAGGCTTGAGAGCACCTTTCGTGAAGTGTACACTCACTGGACTGATTCAAAATGAGCTCCCGTGGATCCCAGTGAATTTCCAACTTTTCTTATAATGTAATTGAAGTAAATATATGATATAGTATGAGTTAAAAACAGGTGTTAAGTTTCACAAAGCACATGCAGCCACATACAGAGTCTACCCAAAGCGTGGAGGTACAGTTGGAGTTCAGAACTGCAAAGACAACACATCCCCTCACTAATAAAGTCTCCAAAGAGCAAAAAAAAAATTTTAATAGCTGTTAATATACATCATTTCACTGCATTGGGGAGTAAAAATGTGTAGAGGAGCCATGTAGATTTTTGTTTTAAATTCACTTTAACATTCGTAATACTTAGTGGGAAGAAGGGGAAATGGCTGCTGGTTTAGAAATTATTTTAAATAGAATTTGAATATCCGTGAGCAGAAGTCATTTTCTTCCTCAAGTCTAATAAACATGTCATGGCCCTGCAGATATAAAATAACTCCCTAGCAAAAGTGAGACGTAACACTTAGAATGATTAATGTTCTCATAATCTGAAAATCTCAGATCATCAAAGCCAGTACTTTTCTTTTGAAAGGGTTATCATGGCCATGCTATTCATCAAAACCCATTTTGTGAGATGTTGACATTGTTCTAATATGAAATTCAAAAGTAATTAAGGATCTGTCAAGCATCATTTGTTTTCAATTATGCAGGTAAATATGAGCCTGGAGCCTGCTGTCTGTCTGTGTATGTGACATTGGCATATCGGCCAACTCTGCATAATGTTGGGCTGCAAATTTATGACACGCTATATGTTAAGTCCTCATGAACCCAAAGCGATAACACTCTGCTTAGCAACAAAGTTGTTTCCTGAGCTATTGAAGTTACATTGGGTTTACGAATTGCAAGCTCCTAAGGAATCTGAGGCCCTGGCTCCTTTCCTGTAACACCCCTTTACGGAATCTCTGCATGATAATAGTAGGATTTACTGTGTACTTACTATGTTCCAGGTTCTGGGCTAACTGCCTTAGATGCATTATCTCAGCCAATTGCCATAGCAACCCGATTTTCCTCATCTGACACTTAAATTCAAAATAGTAGCAGTTGAAAATTAAAATTTTTCTTTTCCCAAGCCAGCTCTATCTACTTCCTACAGGTTTTTCCTCTGAATTATGTGTGTCTGTGTTAACAAATCTGCTTTACACAAGACCTCTTGATTGTCTTCTCTGAGATATTTAACTTACCTTACTTCCTACTACCCTCAAGTTTTGTTGGCTTTGTGATTTGTAATTTTTTATTGATTATGTTCATGATGTAAGTACTATATGTCAACACTTGACCTCTTGGTGAATGGTTGTCTTTTTCTCTCTGTTCTTTAATTTGTGGCTCTGAGATTCCAGCTTGTCTAGATTTGGGATGGGAACTCTGAGGACAGACTATTAATGTCATGCTTGCGTTCAGCATTCAGTAAAAGTTTTTAAATATGTTTTTTTAAAGGAAAGCCTGACAGATATATGGAAAAGTACAAAATGTAGTAGAAAGAGTTCCCATATACTCTATAACCAACTTCTTTCCCTTATTATCAGCAGCAACATTTAATGTGGTATACTTGTTACAACTAATAAACCAATGTTAATGCGTTACCTATGAAAGTTCTGTAATTTGAGTTTTCTTGATTTTGCTCTGACCATTTTTTTCTGACCCAAGATTCCAAGGTTCAGGGTACCACATTTTATTTATTTGTTCTGTCTCTTAGTTGCCCATGGTCTGTGACAGTTTCCCAAACTTCTTGTGTTTTTGATGACTTTGACACTGTGAGGAGGCTAGTCACTTATTTTATGAAATGTCTTCCAACTGGGATTTGCCTGACATTTGTCTTGTGATTGCACTGGGGTTGTGGCTTTGGGGACCAAGGCCTCAGGTGTAGGGTGCTATTCTTTTTATATCCTGTCATGGCACACGCTGTCCTGGTTGATGTTGGCCTTACTCCATGGCTGCCATACTGTTATTCAGGATTTCCAATCTAAAATTCCTTTCTTCTTTCCCCTTTGTGCATTTTGGAGAAGTCACTCTGAGAACCCCACACTGGGCAGATTATCCATGTTGATATTTTTGTTTGGGAAATTTGACTCCTGTATTTACTTCTTCAATCTTTCTTCATTTCCACGTGAACTCACAGACAGCTATTCTATATCTTGGGGTATATAATCCAATGCTACTTTATTTAACGTGTTCCTTGGGACATAATCTAATGGTACTTTATTTAACTTGTTCCTCCAATTATTCCAGTTTTATTCATGGAGAATTTTCTAGGTGGTCCTTATTTCCTTTTGACACATCACAACCACTGGATTTTTTTTTTTTTTTTTTTTTTGGTTGTTGTTTTGAGCACTTCCTTATTGTCAAACACTGCAAGGTGGTCTAGACTCATCTTGTATATTTTCTGTTTCGGTTCTAAAATCAGCTATCCTTTCAGAGAGCCCTACTATAGGACATTGGTATTAGAAACCATGCTACAGGTGCCAGGTGTGCTGTTGCTAATTGGGGGTTGTTTCTAGGCTTACTGAGCTGACAGAACCAGGATGTACATGTATACTAACCCTCATATATATCCTACACAAATATCTATAAATATTTTCATATGTAACCATCTGTGTCTACATTAAGTTAAGCATGAGCTCATACTGTTGTCACCAACTGTAATGTCTTACCACCTGGCCCACGCTAGCCTCCTCTCTTGCTTATCTGTACAGCTATACTTGAAGAGTGAAAACTTGGCTGCCACCATCTACTACCCAATTACTTGTCATTCAGTTCCAACATCCCTGAAGAATGGGATCAGAACTTCTAACTCATGTCCCCGTGGGATACCACTTTATTAACTGAAGTGCTTTTGTGCAGTTCCTTTTGCCTTTCGTCTTGCAGACTCCATTCATTTCCTAAGGTACTTATGTCAACACCTTCCTCCACCACCACCCCCTCATCTTCAGTGAGATTGTTTCAGACATTTGTAATGTAATTAGTTTTTTTTTTTGTCACTTTCTTTCCTCTTGGGATCCCACAGTGCTTTAAGCGATTTTTTTTAAGTTTGCATACATTAAGGTTCACTGTTTGTGTTGAAGAGTTCTATGAATTTTTCCTTAAAATCACATAGGCACCATTACAATATCAGAACAGTTTTATGACCCCAGTGTCCTCTTGCCTTTCCTATTTAACCATTTCTTCTCCTTGAGCTCCTGGCAACCAAGTTTTTTTTCTTAAACCATCTCTATGGTTTTATATTTTTCAGATTGTCTTACAGTATACAACAATATACAGTATTTCAGTAATGTGCAAAGGCAAAAAAATACTTCTAGAACTTCAGGGAGCAAAAGTGGACCCTAAGCCATCCTCAGATTCATCCATTACAAAGAGGGCAAGATTGCAGAGACACGGTTTATGCCCTGGAACCAAGTGCACTGCTCTTCAAGCAATAACAGGGACCCAGAAGTAATGTGGTGGTGAGGAGGAGGTAGTGGAGGTAACCCCAGGGTCTGCCAGACCATTTGTCCTCAAATGTTCAGGTAAAGTGCTGGTTCCTACCCTGGCTGTCTCCTTATAATCTCAACTACTTTCTGTTTCTCTGCAATTCTTAGAATAGTTCTTGTAAATATTGACTTTCATGTGATAAGACTTAAATTGTTTACTGTCCTGTACTGTGAGTTTTCATCCTAAGCCTGTATCTTTTCTTCAAAAAATCTATTAGCAGTGTTTTGTGAGTAGAGGCCATATCTTATGCATTGTTTTGCCTTCAGCAACTAGTATATGGTGTGCTCCTATTAACCATATGTCTGAGGTGCAGAATACAATGAGTGGAACAAAATCTCCCCAGTAGGCTTTGTGCTTGTAGCTCTTTATCTCTTGGATGTCTCAACACCTTATCTCTCCTCTTCCTATACCCATAAAAAGAATGTCTGAGAAATTGGTAGGCAGCTTTGCAAGTGATGACTATGTAAAATTATTTTTGTAGAATGCAAAATGAGTAATAGTGAACCTTGAAATCTACTGAGGTCAAGAGAAATCTAATTCATGGAATACTTTAAAGACTGTAGCTCCATAATACGGCATCTTTTTTCTATTGCAAAACATAAAAAAGGAATAAAAAAGGAAGCTTTTTTATTCACCACTTAAATGACTTCAATGACAATATTTGACACATTGAGTTAATGCTACCAGTTAAAAGGAAATATTGAGAATCCAACTGAGTAGTCATTGGCTATGGAGCCATGTTTTGGATGAAACTTATTACAATTTCAACTTTTCACACTTACACGGAGGCATTTAAATTGGTTGGGCCAAGAGCACAGAAGGATTATGGGTTATTTCAATAGCACAGGTAGTGAGAAGGTGGATACGGTGCTAAGACAGCCCACTCTCAGAGTAGGTAACCTCAAGGTCTCCCAGGCCAGCCATCCTTCAGGGCCCAGGATCTGAACCACCCGCTTGATGTTCATTTCTCCTAAGGTCAGACAGTGGCTAACTTTCCCTTTGAGAAAACATCACAATTTTTTTTTTCACAAATCCTAAAGAGAAAAATCACTTACTATTGCTCTAAGTCTGATAGCATATTGAGTAATTCCAATACATTAGTCTTTTGTAATTCTTGTAGTGATCCAACAAAATAGGCATTGTTATCCCATCACCTTGATGGAAAAATAGATAGTGCGATTGGCCAGCATTACAACGCAATAGCAGACCCAAGGTTCTCCTTAAAACCTGAGTTCTTTCGCCCCAGTACCCCATGGTCCTGATTAAGTCGCAGCCTTGACCAAATTAATCAGAAACTCCAGGATTGGGACCCAGCGAACCCACTGATTTCAATACGGAGCCACATTTAAAAACCAGTCTTGAGAGCATGGCTTATGTAAAAAGTTACTGGATTGATTGAATTAGGGTTTATTAGTTTTAAATTTATTGCCATAGTGAAGCAGGATACTGTGATGAGTTAGACATTGACCTGCGGAAGCTCTTTGCTATTTGCCTTGGGAAGTCCTAAATGAAAAAGGCACTGCATCAATGGAAACATACTGAGATCAGCAGCACAGCACACCAGTAAAACCATTCCCTGGTCATCGCTGATCTAAATCTGATCTAAAGTTGTGCTTTATTAGATTTTCTTAACAGTTAACTTTGTGCTCCTTCCTGTCCCTGTCACCCTTTCTCTCTAAAGAAAGGATGTTTACCATTTCCTTGCGTACTCTCATTCTCTTTAACCTGTGTGTATCAACTAAAGTGTACACATTTTCTAACTGTGTGTACACAGTACATACACCCCACAACCTCTGCAGTGTGATTGCTTTTGTTGTTTTGTGTTGTGGTGTTGAGACTTGTCCACATTAACACAGGGGCCTTGGGCATCTCACTGTGTGTGCTGTCAATTATCTACTATGTGGCTTAATGGGCACTTGAATTGTTTCTGATTACTTGCCATCAGAAAACAAGAAGAGTGCATCTGATTACACACCTTCTTGGGCAATTGCAGGCATTCTTCTAAGAAATTCACTGAGGAGACGTATCATAATCGAGATTTGCACACCCTTGACTTCACTTGTGTTGGCTACATTGCTCTCAGTGGACTTCTACGATTTTTTAAAAATTTTCTGCTAATGTATTAAAAACAGTTTTTGCTTCTTTAAATTTCTGACAATTCTGGATATTATCAAATATTTGATTTTTCCCAAACTGATGATTATTGGTCTCCACGGTGTTTTGTGATGTGCTCTCTACACTAATCTCTCGTCAACTAGCCACACAGCAAATATCTTTGCCAGTTTGCATTTGTCATTTTGATTTGTGGTGTTTAGTGGTGAACAGATGATTTTAAATGTGATGCAAATACATTGGTCTCTTCCTTTATGGTTTTAATTTTTAAAAGGTATAACAGAAATCTTTCTGTCCTCTGAGGGCATAAAGATACTTGCCTCTATTCTCTTCTAAAATCTTCCACATGCGGGTCTTTAATCACCTGAAGTTTATTTGGAGATTTCTTTTTGTATTAGAAGAGACAATGTTGTACTGAGGAAGCAGACTATCCTAAGTCTCGGAGTTTTTATCACCAAGCTTATTTCTTGCGAACAATGTATGCCTGTCATGGATTTGCAAGAGTCCCTGGTGATCAAAGACCCTCAAGCCCCAGGAGGATGAAGTTTATTTAGACCAGGGCATTGATATGCCTCTGTGTTAGTCAGTTTCCTGTTGCTGTGACAAAATATCTGAGAATAACAACTTAAAAGAGGAAAGATTGATTTTGGTTCATGGTTTTAAAGTGTCTACACTTTGTTTTCTGGCTTGGTTGTTTTTAAGGCCTGAGGTGAGACAGAACATCATGGCAGAAGGGCCTGGTAAGAAAAAGGTACTCACTTCATAGCAGCAAGGAAGTGAGGAGAAAAGGAGCAGAGCCGGAGCTGGTGGGCTTCCTTTCTCTTCTCTTGTTCTATCAGGATCCCCCAGCCCGGTGGATGGAGCCACTGACCTTCAGGATGGGTCTCCCTCCTCAGTTTTTTGACCAACATGCAGCCATCTGTAGGAACACCCTCAGACACACCAGAAGTATGCCTTACTCCTAGGCCTTTCTCAATCTAATCAAGTTGACAATCAAAATTAACCAGTGTGGCATCTGTGGAGGGCAGAGTCTGGTGAATCATACCCTAGTGCTTAGCTGCTGGAAGGTGACACACGCTTCTTCTAATCAGTTTCAATGGCCAAAGCAAGTCACATGATAATATGTAACTTTTAACCCTTGGACTGGGATATAAGGAGACAACTGGAGTGTATGGAGTGTAATAAGAAACTAATGTTTTGGAAGCATCTCTACTTTTTTATTGGTTTGCATTATCACCTCTGTCACCCATGAAGTTTTGACACTGGTGTGAGTTTATTCTTTTTGTTGGAGTTTATCATCTTTTTCATGCATCTTTGTTCTAGCTTGTTCAGTTCTGTGATACCTTGTCTTAATCACAATGTTCATGCAACTAATCCTCTGATATCTTACAGTTAAGAGCTCTTTAAAAGAGCTTCAGTTATGGTTGATCCTTGACTTTCCTATGAATTTATAAATCAGTTGGTCAAGTTTTATGAACCCTTTTTCAGATTTTGTCTGGTGACACTACTGATGTCAGATTACAAACTTGGGCCTTCCGATTCCCATAAGAAGAAGCAAATGCCAGTGTTTGCACTGTTGCCAGTGAGTGAAGCCAAATTGTGTTGCTTTCTTCCTAAGCTCCTTCAGTGCCTGGGCCTTATTTCCAGTCTCCACAGCCCTTTGCACGGAGCTTGCTCAGAATCCATAGCACTGAGTGAGCGTTTGTTGAGTTTAACTGGATGTGAATGTGAGGGATAAGAAGTCTAGTTGCATCCAGCAGGAAGGGGCTGGAATCATCTCAATAGTGCTGGTAGGTGACAATCCAGAGTCTGCTTCCTACCACGAGGTGGCTTGATCTTAGCATTGGATGCTGAAGGGAGGCCACAGAATTTCTCCTCCACCTGCAGAGCGAGGCATCCTGGATGTAGGTCTGTTTGCCAACTCTTCCTAAAGCATTGATTTCTGATGATGAGTCATTTGGACCACCTCCTGACAGCTGGCTCCTTTGAGTTAATCAGCTCCGCCGCTCTAGTCCTTCCTCCCTGAGGACACGGTCTGTGTATGCGCCACAAACGCTTACTGAATCAGACCGAAGGGGAGATGGAAGCCTCCTAGCGCTCAGTTCCTTCTGAAGTATGACTGGTGGGGACAAAGAGAAACACCATGGCACAATTCAAAAGAAGGTGTCTCTCAGATCCCTGTGGGATTTTCCCATCCCCGATGTTCCTAGGGGACTCACAGCACTGTTTCCTTCTGTGCCCTTTCGCAGCAGGAAAGGAAGATTCTTCTGGCTCATGCATTGTGCTGCTTATGACTCAGCCCGCCAGGCTGTTAGTGCTGGTTTGCTCTTGGTGGGCGCTGTGTCCAGCCGCAGGCTGTGCAAGCTGCCGAGGACGGAGCCAAGTGGGCTCTCACTTCTGAGCCTGCATGAGCAAGGCCAGAGCTCAGAGGCTGGTGATTCCTACTCAAGCTCCTGGTACTTTGCCGCCTCTGGGAGAACGGTGGTGCCTTAGCTAACAGCTGAGTTGTAAGCACATACCTGCTTTTGTACCCGGCATCCTTTTGCCAAATGTAAAATAGAGCTTTACAGGGAAAGTAAAACTGGCAAGGCTTAATTACCATTAGCCAGTTTTTCTAATAATTTTAACAGCGTGACACTCCACTCAGTGAAATAATTGGAGCTCTTCAGGAAGGGAAGCTATTGCCCCAAGAACAATGAGCTCCTATCACCGGAAGTGTCTCACAGTGGTTGGCTGCTCTGATTTGGGTGTGGATTGTCTCCACCAAAACTCACATTGAAATTTGGCTATCAATATGGCGACGCTGGGAGGTGTGCCTTTTAAGAGAGATTGAATTTTATGAGGCTCTATACGTTCTCTCAGAAATGAATCAGTTGTTGTAAAGCCGGGTAGCTCTCTCGCACGCACCAACTGCTTCCGCTGCTCGCCCCTCTGCACACCCGTGCCCTGTGATGCTGCTGTCACCTGTGTGTTGGACCGTCACAGCATCAGGTCCTTGCCACATCTCATTGGACTTTGCAGTCTTCAGGGCCAAGTAAGCCACTCTCTATTTTTGGAAATCTTGTGGTCTCAGGAATTCTGATATAACTGTGGGAAACACTGGCCAGCCACAGTGAACATCTACCTACTGCCAAGAAGACCTACACCGCGTAGGAAGATGGGTGAAATAGACTCCAGGGCCCTTCTGCGTTAACTTCCTGAGATTGCTGTAGCACAACACCACTCACTGGGTGGCTTTAACAATAGAGATTTATTTTCTTGTACTTTTAGAGGCTTGAGGTGCGAAGTCAAGGCGTAGGGAGGGCCGTGTTCCCTCCCACTGGCCCCCGGGAGGGTTTGGTCCAGACCTGGCACCCTTGGCTGTAGCAGGGCAGCTCCTGTCTTAACATGATGTTTTCCTATCACCTCAGACACTGTGTCCAAATTTCCCATTTTATAAGGATTCCAGTCCTGGTGGACTGGGGCTACCCTGTTCCAGCGTGACCTCATTTTAGCTAATTACATCTGTAACAACTCTATTTTCAAATAAGACCCATCCTGGGACCTGGGAAGCTAAAACTGCAACATACGAATTTTTAGGGGATGCACATTAACCCATGACACCTTCCAGCTCTGATTCAGCAGATCAAATTAAAGGGATAGAAACGTATAGTTAAGGCTGGGCCTGATGGCACAGGCCTGTAATCCCAGCACTTTGGGAGACTGAGGCAGGAGGATTGCAAGCTCAAGCCCACCTTGGGCAATATATTAACTTTGTGAGACCTGTCTCAAAATAAAAAATGGGCTGAGGGCATAGCTCAGAGTAAAGGTCCTTGACTTAATCCCCAGTACCACATAAAAAATATAGTTAAAACTAATATCCATTTATACTCCTTTTGTTGTTGTTGAGACAGGGGCTTGCTCTATAGCCCAGGCTAGTCCTGAACTCATTATGTAGCCCAAGCCAGCCTTGGACTCACAGCAAGCCTCCTGCCTCAGCCTCCTGAGTGCTGGGATTATGGATGTGTGCCACCACTCCCAGTGTATGTGGTGCTGAGGCCTTGAACTCAGGGCCTTGTGCTTGCTAGGCAAGCACTTTAACTGCTGTGCCATTCCTCCAGCCCCATGGATACTGTTTTTAAACTGCTTTTAGTTATTGCTCATTTAACCACGATATTTGTTTTGCACGAGGTCTGGGTTTTAAAAGAACATGACTCTTTTTGTTTACCCTGAATTCCTTCCATAAATTCTTTAACTTTCCAGTGTTTGCCTTTGTGTACTTCTAGCAGGAGATTGTGTGCCTTGATTGTGCATAATAGAAGTCTAATCTGGCCTTTGGATCAACAGGTAATTTGCTTTTCCCAATAATCCCTCTGCGCACACTTTGTCTGCATTTGCCAGCAGAAGATGCTGGAGCCGCTTTGTCCGATGGGGGGCGGGGGGCAGGTAAAGTTGGAGGGGAAGGACAATTCCCCACCATGGTTCCCTTTTGCCCTCTGAGCCTTCTGCGTGTGTGTGTGTGTGTGTGTGTGTGTGTGTGTGTGTGTGTCTGATCCCTGAACACCTGTCTCATAGTGGAGATTTCAAACAAACTCATGCCAACCTCAGCAACACCAGGCCATCATTTCGTAATCTCTACTTGGTCAGAATGTAATGGAACTTTGAAACAAAGGATGATGCTATTGCAGGAAGATGAAGACAAAGCAAGTAATGAGGGAGAAAGTCTTGTCCGTGGAATTTCTCTGGTAATAAGAACTCATAATATTATAATGAAAATCACTGGGATGTAAATTTATACACTTAGTATAGTTTGAACTGTGGGAGGAAAAACAGAAAAAGTGCTGGAATGATTTAGGAAGATGCGATAGTGGTTATCGGCACGATTTTAGTTTTTAGTTCATACTTGCAAGTGTTTTGTCAGCTGTCTCTCAAGTAGCCTGTGTTTCTTTTGTCCTTTGTCTTTCTTTTAGGTAATGAAGGCACAGAATATGAAGGCACGGAATGTAAGTTCTGCTCTCCTGTGTATCATCACATGGCCTATGTGGCTTAGGTCTCTGAGATTACTCAATGTTTGCTGAGGCATCATAGAGGAAGGTGGTTCGGACAGAGGAGGCGCGGATAAGAAGAGCTGTAGGATGAGAACCCATTTCCCTCTCAGGTGCGCCAAGTTGCACTCCCAGTGAAGATCGTGCCGTCCGTAGGTCAAAGTGAATCGATGCCAAGTTCAGATGCCAGCCAGATTTTAGGTTGAAGGTCAGTGAGACAGAGGCCAAAAAGTACAAAGGTCAGTTCCAAATGACCTTGGTCAAAGAACCTTGTAAATTCTGTTGCCGGAAATCAGTGAGCTGGAAGAAGACAGGCTGAGGACCACGGGAGATGAAAGGAAGCCCAGCCATGGGACGGCTCTCTGATTTCAAAGAAAATAGCTAACAGGTATGAAAGAAAAATACCTACGTATTTAAAGTCTAAAAAATCATTACAGTAAAAGACATATTATTGCTATTAACTCTCCTCAAAATGTACCCCCTATTTCAGATATGCTCTCCCCATTGTTCTGCAACAGTTCTCGAAGTCCTTTTTTGTGTCTTTAATTGACCTCCAGGTTCCGGGTTGATTCAGTACCTTTACCTTTCATGTTTACTTTGATTCTGGTGAGGCGTCAGAAGTCACACAGTGACACATCTGATGAATCAAGTGGACGGGAACACATTGTGACGTTTACAAGCCTGTCTTTCCCTTGGATGATATTTGGCACCTGCATTTCCCCTATTTTTGAGCATAATCCATAAAGACACTCACAAAAGAGGATTAACAGAACTGTTTGGGAACGTGACAAACACAATGGGTTAGAGGTGGCTGAGGTGAGGGACAGTATTTTGATGGGGGTTAACAACAATGTGTCTTTTACTGTAGTAAATGTTTCCATTTAAACATTCTCTGTATTTTTCAGTCACCCCTTGTACACAGAGCTGTGTAGTGACTAAGGCCCAGAGAAGACGTTTTGTACTGCAAATTCCAGGGTGAAAGCAAAAGCAAAAGTCATTGCACGTCCTCAACCCATTGCAATCTCCATAGCAACAGAAGTAGGTGGGGTTCTGGTGTGCATGCCGATGATGAGAGTGCTTCCAGAAGGACACTCGCCAGCCTCCATGACTTCTGTCAGAAAGACCTTCTGAGAAGTGATGATCATTTTCTATAGAAAATCATTCGGAACAGAAGTAATATGGAATTTTTTCTCATCAAGGTTCTCGTTTTGTGACCAAAATGGGGGGGCCCAGGCTGGTTCCCAGAATGAGGGCAGGCAAACAGCTCAGAGCTCAGAGTGGCAAATTCTCAGGGCTATAGCAAAAGAGTGACTCATGGTTTCTGTGAAGGATGATGGACCAGAGCCTGGCTCCTTGCTCTACCTGGAGGCTGACTTTTATGCTATAGAAGTAGGGACCACAGGTACCTGCTGCCTTTCGTTTGGGGGAAACAGTTCCAGAATTCTTCTCTACCATCACCCCAGTAAAGATGCACCTATGAAATGTGTAGGTTCCCTTACCACAGGACTCTCTCCACCCCCAAAATGGGGGTATCTCACCCCACTCCACTATGATGGGGAAAGCCCGGAACAGGGGAAATAATTTGCACCTTAGACTTGGGACAACAGAGTTATCTGAACCTCTGTGCTTAGTTGAGAATTTATTCACTAATACCATTTTCTTTTTCAGACAAGAAAATATTCTTTTCTCTGTTCAAGCTGATCTGAAAAGTTAAGGCTGGGATAGAAGTCAACCCTGGCCCCATGCTGTAGAAGAGATGCCTCCCACACCTGTTCCTGGCTTGGCTTTCCACTCCCTCTTGATAACGTCATTGGATGTGCCTGCCATCAACGCGACATCAGGAATCCCACACCCAAATCTACCCCTGATGTGCTTGGACAGTGAAGGCATCATGTTTCTTATTAAAACAGAGTTTGACACTCAAGCCTTGGTTCCAGTTTGTCCAAATTCCTTTTGCTAGTCTATTGGGTGTTTTTTAGTACTAAGAAGATGTACTGATTTATTTTGAGGTGTTCTTATATCACATGTATCTAAATCACACCTGGAAGGCAAATTCAGTGATCCGTTAGTTTAGGAAGGTTCTTCCAGGGCAGTATTGAGTCTTTTAAGTTTAGGTTGAATTCCCTGCTCTCTTGTCTCCTCCGCTCCCCTCTCCTGCATTCTTCCCCTTGCTCCCTCCTTTCCACACTTTCTTCCTTCCCAAGAATAAATGCTGATTAGAATTCATGACTCCTTTAGGGTGGAAGGACTGAGTTTTTATAGGTAGAGTTAAGAATTCTTCACACCTACCTCTTCTTTAAATTTCCCTGATGAAAAAGTTGCATTCCAAATGCTCCTTTTTCTTCTTTCTTCACCAGCCTTTCCAGGGCTGTTTGCCCATCACCCTGAACTTCCCTGAGTGTGTTGATGCTGGTTGAAAAGCCAGGGGAGGCCTTTTAAGTGTGGCTGCCTTCATCTCACCTGTGGAACTGGTGCATGGCTGACGGTGATTCCTACCACTGTGCGGGTGTGACTAAGTGATTTCCCCCATTTTTCTATCTTCTTTTTAAAAAAAGAAAGAAAACTTGACAATTTTCTTCAATCCATCTGAGCTCCAATTTTAACTTCATGATCCTACACATGTTTTGACAGTTTAGACACCAAAACAACAGCAAGATTATCTCCTCCAGATTTTGATCAGGTATTACGTAGACTTACCAAAAGACTACTGGTTAATCTTGCCCGTCTATTTTTTGTTGAAGGGGGATTTCAAAGATAGAGTAAACTTGGAGTCCCTGCACATGGAGACGGTGTGGTGGAGAGCCAGAGCTCTTACCCCTCACCTGGTGCTGCCACTTACTACTTCTGTGCACGGAGAAAGCCTGTAGTCTTCCGTGCCTCAGTTTGCCTAGCTGTAAATTGATCATAAAAGTCTCTTTCTATAAGCAAATGTTTGTTCTAAGCCTATCCCTCCCGCTCTCCCTCCTCTCTCTTTCTAAAAATTCTTTTTTTATATAATTTGAAACCTCTCTCTAGGATAGTATGGTAAGTTTTGGACTCAGTAACAGAAGCCTTAAATTTTCATCATTGCTAAAAACTGTCTGTTCTTTCTCACCTGCAGTGGCCTCAGTTACCTGTCACCTCGCTCCCTGTGCCGTGTGCCATGGGGCTTTGGGGAGGCATTTTCCGCACTTCCCTTCACCACTTGCACAATGGTCATGTTGATTCCTACCTTCCCTCTTTGTAAAACTGCTACCTGGGAGTGCTTTAAAAAGATCTGAGCTCATTAGGAAAAAGTAATTCTCTATTTTTCTACTTTACAAATTCTTGTGGATTTGATGTAGAGGCATTCCTTTTTATATTTTTTATTAAATATTATTTTTACAAACTTTGATATAGCCACCAGCTTCAGACAGCACACTAAACATGTGCCAGTCTCATGGAGTATATACCACGTGATCAGCCAGAAAAATAGATTCTGGAATTTATTTGTTTGTGGTATGGGAATTTAACCGAAGGCCTTCACACCAAGCTAAATCCCCAACCCTTTTAAAAATTTTTATCGTGAGACAGTCTTGGTAAGTTGCTAAAGCTGCCTGGGCTGGTATTACAGGCATGTGCCATCACATCTAGTTCATTTTAGTTTTAGGGAATGAAAAAAAATCTATCAGTATTATATTGAAAGTGGACATTTAAGTTGACACTTATATTAAATGGAAGTTACTTTGATGGCATTACTGGTATGACCATTACTCTTCTATGAAATGACACCTGGATTTAAGTAATACAAGAGGCCCCGTGGGCTAATTGTGAGTGTGTAAGCCAGCACTGGGTGTTTTCCTGTGATCGTTGTCAGAGATGTCTCCATTCTTATAGACTGCTTCTGGGAGACACAGCCCCACCCTGCAACATATCCAAATCTATGTCCCACAGCACCCATAGCCCCGGCTGCCCCCACTGCTGTCTCTGTCTCCACTGCTCATGTGAGTTGCTCTCTCTATTTCAGATACCCCCGGCTGTGTTCCCAGTGCCCTCGCTGCCCACACTGGGAGCACTTAAGGACCCCAGAGGCACAAGCCCAGTTCAGTCGAAGCTCTGCTGTGATCCTCTGACCAACATCGCTGGCTCTGAATGTCCTCCAGAAAAATGGGGCTCTCTGGGGAGAGATTTAGAGGATTCACTGAAGTAAAAACAGAAAAATATCTTACAAGAGCCAATCTTTCACGCTCTCTCCTCTTCACCCTGAGGCCCTTTACTCCATTTTAATTTCCTGTTGCCCACAGTTAATTGTCAAGAGTTGAAAATGTCTCTACTCGCTTTTTAACCACTCCCCCCCCCCTTTTTTTTTACTGTGTTGCAGTGTCCAACAACCAGTAGCTATCATCAGGAGTGATTACGCTCTGTGTTACAGACCCACCTGGCTCTCAGCAGGGACCAGGTGTCACAGCAGACCCCCGCTGACCATAGTAGCTTGTGTGAGGACCCAGTGCTTGTGTGCAGAGGACAGATGCTGCAGTTGGAACACCCACAGAAGTGGATGTGTCAGTGGAGGGGGCAGTGGACAGCACACATTTGTGAAGTGCTTATGCATATTTTTCCCTAAGAAATAGTGAATCTACAAATATACCTAGTGAGCAAAAAAAATTATACTTAATAGCTTCATAGTTAATAGGTGTTTGTCAATGTGAACGAGCAATACTAATTGCCTACCCGTGTATGGAATTTTACAGGTTACAAAGCATCCTAACATTCCTGTAAAAAGAAAATGAGCAGACATGAACTGATTGCACAGTGATTTTCAACAATGACCTGCTGTTACTCATGTGGCCTTTGATATTAAACAATGCTCTGACTCTCTATCACTGCTGAATCTCTGTTGCTCGAATAATCCTCCCAGAAGTTTGTTGGGCTGGCTTTCAGAGTATCCAGCACATTGTGGTGTGGGCCTGCATGTCCAACAATACTGGTGTCAGTTCAGAACTAACCCTCATTTGGTGAGTTCTTCTGATAGCTTGAAGGGAGCCATGTGATCATTGATAGGATGTACCTACTTTCAGGCTTTCTACTTGTTCATTTGACTGATCCCTGAGTATGGCCTGGTTTTTTTCTAGATGGACGTGAGGTACCCATCACTGGAGATATCAGAGGACAGGTTAGATGTCAGGAGACATAGGAAATGTTATACCAGGGAAGCTCTGCTGGAGCTCAGACCCTCACTCACCAACCTGTTTTCTCTTCTTTCTGGACGTCAACTAGATTGACCCTTGACACTTCCCAAAGCTGCTTGCAGCTTGAAAATTTTTTTAACCTACTGAGATTCCAGAATTTGTTTTAGCATCTAGCAGTTACCTTACCTAATAAAACTTTAAAGCTTCCATCCAGTACAGAGATTCTAAGATTGTAAATCTTGAGAGACAAGATTCAGTTTTGATGGCTTTCTCACCACTTGCAGCTAATTGGTTCATCTGATGGTTTTCTTACCTCTGGGCTTTGCAAGCCAGCTCTTTTCTACCCCTGCCCCTTTACAGAGATTTGGATTCACTCATGGATAGCGAAGTAGCTAATGTGAATTTAGCCTACATGACTCATCAAGGGTCTCCAGGGAAGTAGAATTGTCTATCTATCTATCTATCTATCTATCTATCTATCTATCTATCTATCTCTATCATCTACCAAGACATTTGTTAAGGATATTAGCTCACATGACTGTGGAGGATAAGAAATTTCATGACTTCTGCAAGCTGGAAAGCTAGAAAATTCAATAGTGTAATTCAGTTGACATTTGAAAGCCTAAGAGCCAAAGGAGCTAGTGACACAAGTTCCTAATGGAGGGTGGCTAGCCTGCTGACATTAATTCCAGAGAGTCTGAAGGCCTGAGAACCAGGAATGCCAATGTCTAAAGATGTGGTGAGGTGGAAATTCCAAGTCAAATAGAGAAAATTTGCTTCTCCTTTGCCTTTCTAGTCAGACCTTCAGAGGATTGAATGAGCAAGCCTGTGTAGGGCAACGTAAATTTCTTTGCGTTGTCCATTGATTCAAATGCTAATCCCTTCTGGAAATGCCCTTACAGGCACACCCAGGAAGAATGTTTTACCAGCTATTTGTGCGTCCCTTAACATGCTCAAATTGACACATAAAATGAATCAGCTTGAAAGCAAGTATGCTTCCTGGGCGTGCATTCAGCTTGCTGTGGTTTGCCACATGGGTCTAGGGATAAAATGAGTATGGGGCAAAGCCTCAGCTACCAACAGGGAAGACTTGGCCCCAGGACATGGTGATCACAGATGAAGTTTGACAGAAGAAAATTCAGAGCCTAAAGCAGAGGCCTGTCAGAGATCACAGCATTTAGCAGATCATGGCGCCTGCCAAAGGAGTTACATGCCCGCTCTGATTCTCCTCAGCAATATCACTGTATTATGCACCTTTCCGTTGGTCTAATAAAATGCCTAAATTAACAAACTTAAACCAAGGGGGAAGGTTTGTTTTGACTCAGTTTTGGAGGTTCCAGTTCATGGTTGGTTGGCCCTATTACTTTTGGGCCGGCATTAAGGCAACATGGCAGGAGTTATGTGCTGGAGAAAACGTCTTACTTCATGATGGATGGTGAATGAAAAACAAACAAAAAAGAAAAAGAAACCAGCATCCCACAGTCTTCTTCAAGGTCAGAACCTCAATGACCTAGAACTTCCCATGAGGCTCTACCTCTTAAAGTTTTTACCACCTCCCCATGGCCAAGCCGGGAACCAAGACATTAACACGTGGGCCTTTGGGGGACACTCAAGATCCCCTCATAGCAACCGCTAAAGCTGAGTTCTGTTTTCCTTTGTGTCTGCTCATGATAGGAGCCAACTAAGCAAGTGCTAAATGACTCTTGCGGTTCCTCTGGCATTTCCAAGCGGGTCCCTAATACACTGTACAATCGTTAAGTAATTAATGGAAACAGAGAGTTCTGAACTTTGGAGTCGGGCTTAATGAAATTTGTTTTTAATGGTAACTCATTATTGATAAACCAAGGGAATCGACTTTAATTAGCATAAACCTCTTTCTGAAAAATTGGGTGTTAGCTTTAGAATAAATCGGAATCGGGCAGTGTCTCAAAGGGGAAGTCATTTAAAATACATCTTTCTGAATATGCCTGGTGTTGTTTTTAACACCTTGAAAAATACCATTGTTGTCTTCATCATCACCATTATCATCATCAGATCTAGGGTTAGAATAAAGACCAGAATTCTTGTTCAAGAGTTGAAACTCTTGAGCAACACCTTGATTTTATTTATTTAGTTACCATGTTTGTTATGCTGGGGATTGAATCCTTGGCCTCATGTATGCTAGTCAAGTGCTCTACCATGGAGCTGTGCCCCAGCCCAGACTCATAGACTCATATTCTTCCTTTCCTTCTCTATCTCTCTCTCTCTTTTCTCTCTCTCTCCTTCTTTCCCTCCCTCCCTCTCTTCCTTCACCTTTCTTTTTTCTTTTTCTTTTTCTCCCTTCTTTTCCATACTGAAATTCCAATCCAGGGCCTTCACACTGAGCTACACCCTCAGCCCATCTATTAGTTTTGATTTTGAGACTGGGCTTGAACTTGTGACCCTCCTGCCTCCACCTTCTAGAGTGCTGGGATTATGGGCTTGTATCACCAGACCCGGCCTGGAGACTTCTTTTTTAATGTATATAATCGAATATGGTAAATGAATCTGCTTAGTTTCCCATCTGGTAGTAGTATATGTGTGTATGGGTGTGTGTGCATGTGTGTAAGAGAGAGAGAGACAGAGAGACAGAGAGGAGACTTCATTAAAGGTTAAAGGTTATTATCCCATTATATTAGTCTACTACACCTGGCCCAATCAATATATGTGTGATTGTATTCTAATAAAGAAATACTGGTACTTAAATTTAAAAAAATTTAAAATACATATACATATATGCATATATATATATACATACATCTATATACACACACATACATATGTGGACTAGATTACTTTAATGATTCTGAAGGTGAGACAGGTTTTCTGCTATAGTGAACAGTATGTGAGAGTTTCTCCATTACTCAACTATTTGATATTGTGGAAGGTATTCATAACTATTGGTTGCTGTTGACACCCAAACCTACAAATATATTTAGTATAATACACCAGAGACTGGAAACTAAGGCTTTTAATTAGCCTCTAGGGGATTTTCTGAGATCAAAGCTTAAAAATATAGTAAAGGTGGGAAGTAGCCTGACAAAGGTCACATGCGCTCTGTAGACTTCTGGGTGTGACCCCAGGGCAAGGGTAGCCTCTGATTCATAGATATAGAGCAGGAGATGACCAGGGCAAATGTCTTTGCACTTTTGGAGTGGCTCAGTACAGATATACCCTGTGGAAATAAGCTGAGAACATCAATAAATGCATTAAAATGATTGGCTTGAAGTTTTATACTGCACCAGCCCTGGGCAAATTTGTGATAAATGTGTTTCTTCCATCCTTCATCATGACACATCTCTTCACTCAGGGAACCATCCTCCCTTGTGTCCAGACCTGGGCTCCTCGGCAGCGTCCCTGTTTTTAGGTTGTGAGGTTCCCTGTCTTTGTAGGCATCCCTTCCTCCTCCTTTACCTCATCCTGGATTCATGGTCACCCATGGAGAGTCCCAGCTCTTGCTGTCTACCAAGATGGACATTCTTACTCGCAGACCCGGCAGTAAATGCCTTCCACAGAATTCCTAGGACAGGATCCTCACAGGGAGCGTTAGTGTTCCTCCTGTCAAAGTACAGACACAATGTGGGAGATGTCAGGGATCCGCCCGGGCAAGGCACACACAAGAGGCTGATTCTTGCCTTCCCTCATGCCCGCTTTCCTAAAGAGAGATTTCTTGGGAATAACACCTGCTGCTTTTGTTTTGTCTGCCTGTTTCCAGAACCCTTCATTGCTTAGCTCCTGCCTGTGACTGTCTTTCTGGTTAGATTGTAAATTCCTATGGAACAAGGACTGAGACTCTTTCCCTCTGTTTTCTTCTGATGCCTGGAATAATGATTTCCTTTTCTTGGATCACAAATTCATGATATAGTGTGCTTGACTGATGGCCTGGGAATTTTAAAGTTGAGGGAAACAGGGAATGAATAGGGATCTTTGGGAGAACAGTCCACAGCTACTTCTTTCTCCCTGGATAGCCAAAACCCTCTCTGTCATCACTAGAGATGGAAAATCTCTTGAAAACATAGCAGCACCTACCTGTTTTCCCTCTGGTATCGTGCAACAGTGTTACTGTCACAGCACCAATTAATAGCATGTGATTCCCTCCTGTAATTTTGTGTACTGGGTGAAGGACACATAAAAATGTCAGAAGTAAATGAAAATGATTTTTCCTGCTGAGACCTGAGTCTGGCAGGGAAAGAATACCTTCTTTCTTTGATCGTTTTTAAAAAGCCGAGCTGCTTTCATAATAGAGACATTTCTTTAAATGAAATAGTAGAGATCATAAAGAAGTGGAGAAAGAAAATGACCCAAGTGCTCTATAAGGGACAGTTTATTGGATCAATGCCTCTTTGTCTTATTACTCTGTGTTTTCCCAAATGGCCGGTAAGTGATTCTTGAATCACTGTGATCCCAGTCTCAATAGCCAGAACTAAGCTATATTAAAAGCTTTGGCCTGAGCAGTGAGTCACTTGTTTATCAAACAAGGCTCCTCTACCTTGATGCTGGCATTTCTAGACAGCCTTTTATTAGTCATTGATTTCCCTTTTTATCTGAACAAGATAGTCCCTGACCACTTCCTACCATTAGACCAACTGATGCTTGGTTCTCCTTTGAGTTTCCTTAGCAGCTACTTTGTCGCCATTCTGGAATGTTTCTGTGTTTAGTTTGTCTCCTGAGAATCAAACCCAGTTGTTTGAATAAATTTTATTTGAAGAAATAGATGTTGAATGATGAAAACTCACTGTCCTTTGGGTGGCAAATATCTATGACTTGGTTGTCTTAGATCAGTGGTCTCCGCCCTCCTGAACTCTGGCTGGGCCCTGGACCAGCACCATTCTGCGGCCTTGGATGGATCAGGCCACCGGACAGATGAGTGGAGAGTAGGAGCTGAATAATGAGTAAAGCTTCGCCTCTGTCGGCTTGCTCCTATGAGGTTCTAATTCCGCTGCTGATCTCACAGAAGGTGGGACTTCCCTCCCCTCTTCCCTCCCGAAGCTGCCGTCATTCCAAAGCCATTCATCAATCAATGAGATGATGCCAAACCTTTGAGAAGTGGAGCAGTAGAGCCCTTGGGGATAGCGGACAGCTCTAGGTTGACTCTTTTTTTTTTTTAACCCACAAATGTGATCCCAGTTAATTCTAATTCTCTGTCACTTAGTTTTCATATCAGTTCTTAAGAAGGGTTTTGATTGGCTCTGCTTGGATTGTGTTTCCACCTCTCGACCAATCACAGTATTCAGTAAGTTCAAAGGTTTGGCATCATCTGATTGGTTGATGTACAGCTATCTATTGTTGCCAAACAAAAGCCTCTAAATCTTGGCAACTTAAATATTTGTAATCTTTTGGCCATTTCTATAGGTCAAGAATCTGGTAACAGCTTAGTGAAATGGTTTCAGTTCACAAGATTGTATTCAACTTGTTGGCCAGGACTGCCACCTTCCCAGAGCTCAACTGGCATCTGTTTCTAGATTCAACCTTGTGGTTCCTTTCAGTTTCTCATTGGCTATTGGATGATCTTGTCATGTGATCTGTTGTTTCCTTTCCATAAGGTAACTGGCTTCCCCCAGAGTAACCTGTTCTAGAAAGAGAAGAGGAGAGGAGAGAGGAGAGGAGAGAACGAGGGAGGAGAAGAGAGGAGTGGAGGGAAAGAGAGATAAGGAGCACAGAGGGTGGGGAGAGGAAGGAGGAGAGATGGGAGGAAAGGAAGGGAGGAAAGAAGAGGAGAGAAGAGGAGATAAGAGAGGAATGCAAAATAGACGTCACAGTCTTGTGTTACATGATCTTGGAAGCGATATACTTTCATTTCCACCAAATTCCACTGGCTCTGTCACATGTAGAGGGTGCACAAGGTGTGAGCACAAGGAAGCAGAAGTGGGTTGGCTCAGAAGCTGCCTCTTGGACAACAGGGACACAAATTACACTCACTGCTGTCAAGGGCACAGTCATGGCAGCGCCAGGAAGTCACAGGGGGCGGACACTGGCATTTTCCAAAAGGAACTCATGCAGAGTAAACAAAATGTAGATGTTTGCCACAAATGAATATCAAAATTCGCTTCCTTCCTGACTCACTCAAGGGGACTGGGTAAGTTCCAGTAAAACATGGTGTGAATCATTTCTATCTGTAGATCATTGTTTGTCCCTTAAGAATTTTTGTCTACTGCGGACTGATGTTCCTGGTCAGCACTTTTATTTGTGCAAAGGCTTTCAAAAGCAATTCAACTGCTGATTTATAGGTTGGTTTTGGAGATCTTGGGAGGAGACCAATATCTGAGTGTTTGTTGCCTATAAATCGCTTCTGACAACTGCTTGCTTTCTCTTCGGATTTCTCCTCTCTTCAGTATTCCTTTAAATTTTGGTATTTATAGTGGAGACAGAACATCAGCTGAGAAGGAGCAGAGTGCAGGATTGTAGCAGCTCTAGGGAGAAGATACAACTAGAGCTACCCCAGACAAGAAGTGATTGTTGAAAAGAGGGTTTCTTAACACCAGGAGTTGGGAGAAGTCTTCTGAAGTTGACTTCCTAGGGGCCTATGTGGAATAAATAAATGCTGTTTTCTTACCAGGGATTAGTGGTGTAAAGAGGAAAGGTGATTTTTTTTTTTTTTTTTTTTTTGCAACTCCAGTCTGTGGTTGAAGTACTGCCAGGTACTGAGCCATCCCGACACCCCACTGCTCCCCATAATGAGATGCCACTCTTTTCTTCCCTGCCAAATGAGGTCTCCCAGGGATCATATAACTAACGCCTAGGATGGCTGATTGAAGATTTGGCTTCTCTGGATAGCTCTTCCGAGCTTTAGAAAGCAGTAGTAGCAATGCAGAGAAGGTTAAGCAGACGGCTGGCTTGGGTTTAAGCATGTAAACGGAGGCACCACATCCCAGCACTGCGTCATAGCGGGAGCAGCAAGGCTGAGCGTGGGACTTTGTGTTACGTCAGCTTCCTTCCACAGACCCTGTGTGCCAGGTGCTCCGTTGACAGATACTACTGTGTGCAGTGCGGGACAAGGCCACTGTGACTTGAGGCAGCTCAATAGATCACCTACATGAAACCAAGATTTGTTGGTCTCTGGGTAGAGGGTCCCAGGAATGGAGCCGATGGGGCAGTGTAGCACAGGCAGGCAGATGTAGGCACTGTTCTTTGGGATGGGTTTCCAAAACTGACTAGATATTTTTAAATGATGGTCTTTCATATTTGTTTTGTTCCTGAAAATTCTTACCTGACTGAGTTTGCTTTCTGTTGCTATAACCAAATGCCTGCGAGTAGGTATTTATAAAGATAAATGTTATTCAGCTGATAGTTCGTGAGGCTGGGAAGCCCGGGAAAATGACGTTAGCATTTGCTCAGCCTCTGGTGAAAGCCATCCTGCTGCATCCTAGTGTGGTGGAGAATGTTACCTGACCAGACAGAGGCAGCTGCTGGCTTAACTGTCTCTTCCTCCTCTTACAAAGCCACTGCTGTCACTATGAGGCCCACCTGTCACCTCATTTATTACTAAGTATCTCCCAGGATTCTCACCTCCATGTAGTATTGGCATAGCATTCAAGGGTTAACTCATGAGCTGCTGGAGAACATATGCACACTGATGCACTACCCCCTTTAATCTTCCAGGTGGCTGAACAGGGGATGGCAGAGGTGAAGGAAAACACCGTTGTCCCTAAATATCGTCTGTTTTCCTTCCTCTGTACCTTCCAATGCAGATCCAAAGGCGGGGAAAGAGAACAGCCACAGGGAGTGAATTGTCTGTAGCAGCTGCTTCTCCCTAGGCTTGTTGTTTTTGTTTTAAATTTGTAATGTGTAGAATATATGGGCAAAAGGTTATCTATCTAGAATCAGGGGCAGGAAATGTCTGGCTCAAGAGCAAAGTCATTTGGTCTAGCCTGGCCAGGGTAACTGTCACATAAGGGCGAGTTAATTATGCAATAATTAAGCCAGATGCAGTGGCCCAGGTCTGTAATCCCAGCACTCTGCGATGCTGAGGTAGAAGAATCACAAGCTTAAGCCCAGCCTGGGTTACTGAGTGAGACCCTATCTCAAAATCAAAATTTAAAAAATGGGCTGGGTGGGGTGTAGCTTAATACACACACACACACGCACACACACACACACGTACATATAATTTTTTTTTTACCAGGTATCAAGCTAATTCTTAAACTGATAATTTTGTGTGGCCTATGAATGATATCATAAATATTCAAATTGCTTTTGGCATAAAAGATCTCCTACCCCTGCAAGATGGGTGGGTCAATCGAACCTGGGCTCATTCCTGGAAGGTCGGGGGTGGGGGGGGAGGGTCAGGACTGGGATCATCGATGGAGGGATGAGTCGGGAATGGATTTTTCGTGCCTTTGTGCCTGCTGCCCCCTGTCCTCCGTCCTGACCATGTTCCTCCTCTTTGTCTCCCACGTATAGTTTCCAACTGAAAATGCCTGGGGAAGGTCAGGGTCCCAGCCTCAGCTCAGAGTGGACGCCCCTCCCTGGCTCTTTGGGGCCCATGTTCCATTGCAGTTGTTCCGAATCAGACTTCAGCATTTTTCTTGGAAGAGGAGCAGGTGTGACGTTCCAAATGATCTTTGCTGCAGGGAACACAAGGAGGTGGCACTCAGCAAGGCTCCTGGAGTCACCTGCCACCTGCAGCGTCCCTGGCAGAAGCCGAACTCAGCGGCACTGCCAAGTGATCTTCTGGAGAAGGTCTTGCCTCCGAGAAGCGACAGGAGTCCACAGCAGACAGTTTGTCACTCTCTCCTTTGACCGACTTTTTGGTAAAGGCAGAGGGTAGCAGTGGTGGAATGCAGCCTGCAGGGAGCAAGAGGACACTTCTCTGCGTAATAAGAAGCCCTCCGTTCATTTTCTTTATCTCCTGCTGGTTTTGATTCCTTCCCCTTTCCAACACACTTCTTTCTTTTTTTAATGGAAAAAATCATTTTGTGGATTTTCCCCTCAGGGAAAGACTTTAATGGATGGAGCCTTCTGAGGCTTTTGGTCCTATGCACTTGCTCCTCCCCACAACTCTGGTTCAAAGCTATCCCCCAGCCGCAGGCAAGGCTTCCGGCTAGGTTAGGAACAGGCCTGCTGGAGTCCGCTGCCCACTTCTGATGCTGGGGCGGCCTGGCTGCACGCAGCGACCAAGGCCTCACCCTGCACTGGCGGTGCGTGTCGGGGGCACAGTTTTCATGCTAAGAGCCAAAGGATTCTTCTCATCCCTTCCTGGCCCACAGACTTTGATACCTGTGGGTTCACTGGAGAGTCATGCTGGTAGGAGTGAGGGATTCGAAAGCTAGCTGTCTGACCTGTCCCCAGCCGGGCATGGTGGCACAGGCCTGTAATCTCAGCACTTTGGCTGGGCAAGTTTGAGCCCAGCCCAGATAACTTAGTTGCTTAGTGAGTCTCTGTCAAAAAAAAAAAAAAAGAAAAAGAAAAGAAAAGAAAAGAAAAACAAGAAGAGGAAAAAAGGGCTGGGGATGTAGCTCAGTGGGAAGGCCCTGGTTCTGATCCCTAGGAACACACACACACACACACACACACACACACACACACACACACACACACAATGACACAAGGATTCCACAGTCCTACACTGCCCGGCTTTGCCTCTTTCTGCAGACGCTTTAACAGAGGCCAAGTTCTTTATGTCCCTAAGGCCCCTGCAAATGTCACTGGAGCAGTTCACAGGCCAGAGCCTTGAGCTGTCTGGCAGACCATGGTGCCACCTTGAATCTTGAGGAGACCCTTTGGGGCTCAGCCCTGGGGACCTGCTCAAGGGTATGTTGTGAGCAGATCCCCGAGCTTGGTCTTTTCACTTAGCTGGGGACCAACTTGATGTCACTCTCCCCTCACCTTTGAAGCCAAGACCAAAGCATGGATATTGCTTGAGTCTTCAGGTCCTTAGGCATTTCCCTGTACTTCTTTTTTTCAGTTGATGTTTAAATGCCCCCAGTAAGTGATTCCAAAGTCATCAGATCTATGGCCCTGTCTAGGATTTGCCAGTGACTGATGGTGTAAGTGGCTTCCCTCCACCCCCGGGGACATTTAATTCACTGAGCTCACCCCTCATGCCTGGCACATTAGCAACTTCAGTCTAATAACTTTCCTGGCAAAGTCGGAAGTGACAGCCTGGTCTGAATTATTATGTTGCTGTGCCACCCTTGCTCCATGTGGAAGGGAGCCCATGACCTGCTGCTGTGTCTATGAACATCACGGTCCTTAGCCCACCACTGCTGCCTTCCCAGCACCCACGCCGCCTTCGTGGGTATTCTAGGAAAATTGCATCCACTCCTTCTGGAGCGTTCTCTCCATCTTCCTACTCCTCTGTCTTTCCTTGAAGTGTAGACTCCTTCAGAGTAACCCTCCCTTCATCTCTACCTGTTCACATCTCGTCATCCTCTGGGACACAAGGCAAATGCTTCTGCCCAAATAAAGTCACTGCTGGGGCCAGAAGTGACTCTGACATTTGTTATGTTTCTGCATCCTTTTCTCCTTGTCCACCCCTGGCCATGGTCACTCCCCTGAGCCCTTGTCTTTTTATGTGGGACTCAGCTTTCTGAAGCAGGTTGTGTACAAGTATACATTGAAGGTCTGTGACGTTCCAAGTACTGTGCTACGTTAGGGCAATGCAGGGATGACTAAGAGATTGAAGGTGTCTGGAGATGTCTAGAACCCAGTGGGCAGGCAGGCTGGTCACCACCCATTTAGAATGAAATGTGCGAGACATTGGGACATGCTTCTGAGCACATAGGGCAGATACATTCAGGGAGTGGCCTCTTGGTGGGAGTAGGATGGGCAAGAGAGCTGAAAACCCATGCTAGTCTGGATTGCAGAGGAGTTGTAGGTGGAGATGCTTTGTAGGTAACAAGAATCCATCAGAAATAATTAAGTAGTGGCATTATGGGTGACAGCTGTATTCAATAAAGGCTTCTTTTACCTGAGTAGGTTCTAGTCCTGACCCAATTGCAGCTATTAATTTTTAGTCTTCAGCAATGTAAGGGTGCCTCCCCCATTCTTCCTAGCAGCCCTCAGTAGGGAGCTCTTGTCCCTTTGCCCACATGTGCATTCTGGAAGCTAAGAGACAGTGAGCATGTGGCTTAGGAAAGCACCCATCCACGGTGCTCTGGCAGAGCCTAGTATCATAGTTAGACCCTATTTGCTACTTCAAGTCCTTTTTCTTTTCTGATGGGCTGAGCCATGAATAGCCTGCTCAGGGTGAGAGCCAAGATGTGGCTATGCCCTGCAGACCCTGGAGACCCATGAGGGGCTGGCATGCTGGGGGGAGTGCACAGGACTGAATCATGGCCCAGGTCCCAGAGCAAGCCAAGCTGGAAGGGCAAGTGTGCCCAAACTTTAGGCTGGGCAGGCTGCCAGGTTTTATCTGATTGGCAAACCTGGATATGGTTGATACCAAAGGAAATGCCCAGGGGCCGTTGGAGCTTGCAGAATTCCAGAAGTATATTTAGGTCACCAAGTCCTCACCTGGGCTCTGGCTCCTGTGTCTGAGGATGCCGGGGTACTTCCTGGTGCTGTCAGTCCAGGATCAGGTACTGGTGGGAGCCAGAAGGAGTTGCGGTGCTGGGTGGCTGGAGAAGGCACAGGCAGGGGAAGTGAGGCAGGGCTGACAGTTGTCCTGGTGTCATGTAGACCTTCTTAAATTAGCTGTGGGGAGAGGAAATGGGAAAGAAATGCCAGAAAGTCAGAAGCCAGACTTTTCCATACCATCTGTGATGGGAAGCAGAGGGCTGCCAAGAAGAACCACGTGCTAGAGCTAATTGGTAGAACCTGAAAGCAAAGTAGCCCCCCTGCTAAAGCAAGTCCCTCCTCTCCCTTCCCCTCCTCTCCCCTCACCCCTCCCCTCCCTCACTCCACCCCAATGCTCCCATTTCTCCCTCCCTCCATCCCTTGCATTCCTTTGCCCTCCCCTTCTCTCCCCTCTCTTTTCCTATATTTCTTTGCTCTCCTCTCTTTCCCTTCCTTTTCCTCTCCCCTATTTCCCTCTATTTTCCTCTCTTCCTTCCTTTCCTTTCATTTTAAAACATGTATCTGTGGTGCCTCAAAGTGTAATGCTACCAGATCTAAAGATTTGGGACCATCAGAAAAGAGGCTTGTAAGCTTGTGATTCAAGATGAAGCCGAGTCACAGTGACAGCTTAATGGAAGGAGGTGCTAACATGGAGGTGTTTAGCTTTTTTTTTTTTTTAGATGTCACTACAAATTGTACTCCTCATTTGTAGAGCCAGTTTAAGGACTATTACTTTAAGTGAAAATAATCGTAATAGGAGCCCTGCATATCTTCATGTCTTCTTTTTATTACTGTGGCAGTGAGGAGTTTGTGGGATTCGTGCTGCCAAAACAAGTACAACCCAATGTAGCCAGGGCTCCACGTCTTAAAGAAATCAAGGAATGTAAGGCTCTTTTGTTAGATGGTACCTTGTATTTAATCTCACCCAGACCCTTTAGAGGTCTTGTAGAGGACTGACACCCCTCAGTGGTGAAGATTTTCCTCTTCCAGAAAGATAAAGGATCTGGGGTTGTGAGTTGTCCTGAAACTCATACTGAGCTGGAGTTCAGAACTTTGCAGAGCCAGCTTTCTCCTTCCCTCCTTCTCTCCCTTTCTCCTCCTTCTCCTGACTCTTTTCCTTTTTTCCATCCATTGCTCATCAAAGTGCTCTGAAGGAGTCTACATTCTCCACACACCCGCCCCCCCGCCCCCCAGTGCTTAAGAACCAACAATATAGGAAGAAGCTGTTTTTTCTCTCTCTAGGGCCTTCCTTTCTTTAAAGGAAGGGCAGCTTCACTAATTGTAGAATAACACTTTCATAGATCTTTTTGTTCTGAAAGTCTTAAATCCCAGGCCATCTTCCGGAGTCAAGTGGTTTGTGACAACAAGGATCTAAATAATTTGCATAATTAAAATGATTTCACTGGGGACAGATTTGCAAATCTCAGATGATTTTCATTAGAAACAACGTATTTTTTTCCTTTCACAGGCATCTCAGAAATTATGTGCCTGAACTCAAAGTTGAAGAGGATGATTCTTTGGGAGTTGCCCTCTTCATCACAACCTTGGAGTACAGCTAAGGAAGGGTGAAGGCCTTGCAGAAGCCTTAGTAAGGGGAGAGGGGCTCCAAAATAGCCAAACTTCCTGTACCCCAACGCCTTGGCCAGAGGTTGGTTAACCATTACAATGTAAATATAGAGTTAACAGATGCTCAACAGTGAATTAGCAGACTTCAAGCTTGGGCAAAGAGCTAGCTGGCAGAGGAGGCAGCTCCTAATAAAGACAACATTCCCTGGGGAGTCCCAGGGGTACAGGGGCAGGGGCCACTATCTTCAGGATGTTTTTGTTGAGCATGTGACCCCTAAAGGGTAAAAGAGGCTAGGGAACCCCTCAGTGTCTTGCAAATGTGCTAGCATGCCTCACCCACCTAGAGAATACAGTGTACCACTCTAGAGTCGCTGGCTCGATTCTTGGTTGAAGGAAATGGAGGATGTCAGCTTGTCCCCTGAAGAGAGGTGGCTAGTGTCCTGGAAGATTAGAGCAGTGGAACACCCTGTCATCAGGTGGGTGGACTTTGCCAGATATTTGAACAACCCACATGTCTCCAATTGTCTAGTCCCAGAGAACACCATTATGAAGACTTTGGGCTTCTGCTAACCCATGATGCTGTAGCCACTTTACTGTGTTGACTCACACTTAGCTGAACCTCCTGAAGTCATCCCTCCCTCGTCTAACAGGGTTTCCATAGGTGCTCAAGGAAGAGCAGCGCATGCCCAACCTTTTGCAATGCCTTTTTCATAAGGCCAATTTGAGGCACAAGAGAACTGTGGCTTCAAAACTTGGGACCCCAGCGTCAGAGTATACCAGATTCATCAGACAGGAATCAGTCACACCTTGCCAAGTCTAAGCCCTTAAAAACCTACCTGTGCTTTGTTTTTCTCAATGGTCTAGGGAGTATGCACAGAGAAGGAGCTGAAGGGGACAACATAAAACCCAGGATGGCAAAAAATGAGCTAGGTGTGTAGCTGAGTCATTAGAGTGCTTGCCCAGTGTCCAGACACAGGTAGAATGTGGAGAGTAGACTTGAAGGCATTGGTATGAATGGCATGAGGACTACAAAGAGAAAGCAAACCCATATTAAGTGCAATAAAGTAAATTGCTGGAAACTGCCTAAAGCTCTGTCTGATACTGGTAAGTTGTGAGCCACCTGCGTGTGGACCCCGTGTGATGAGATCGCTATCTGTAGTCTGCGGACAAAGCCCTGGTATGATTGATAACCAGAACCCCACGATAGATAACCAGAAGCCCCATGATTGGTAACCAGAGCCCCTGTCCACCTGCGTGTGGACCCCGACACAATCACTATCCTCAGCTTGTGGGCATAAAAATAGTGTATGAACCATCCTGGTCCTGAGCTCAGAGTCGAGGTAGGAGTCACAGACTCTGAATGCAAGATACGCGTCTTGCTCCTCGTCCCCAGCCTCCTCGCCTCCCGAGTGCGAGACTACACCTCCTCGCGTCCCGAGAGCGAGACCCCCTGGAGAAGGAGTGACTGTCCAGCCGGGCAGCTATCAGCGGGTCGTGATCCAGCCATCGACTGGCGGGCCCCGGACAAGCTCATACGCAGGTCGGCTGTGTCGCCGGTAGTCAAGAACACGTCGCATGGTGAGCATAAGGGACCTAGGAAGGGAATAGGTTTGAGTCAGAACAACACTTGCTTTCCTGCTTAATTAATTGATCGATTTATTATGGTTTGATTTGTGAATTGGATTGATTGATTGTTGTGTGAATAAAGAACATTTCCAAGGTAAATTCATCTGCCTCTGTCCCATCTGTCTCCTCTTATGGAGTGCTTGCGAGGTCGCAGGTGTGATCCCTTGGCACCACACAGTACTAGCTGGCTGTGGTGGTACATGCCTGTAATCCTAGCACTTGGGAAGCTGAGGCAAGAGGATTGCCATGAGCTCAAGTCTAGGTTGGACTATATAGTGAGTTCATGACCAGTCTGAACTACAGAATAAATAAATAAATAAATAATAAAAACCAAGTGCAAAAAATTGTCTCCTCTCGGTAGAAACTTACCTTGCCATAAAGTCACATCAATGGGAGACACACACCACAGTTAAGTTCACTAGTTTTAGAGTAAAAAAGATTTGAGTTTAAATCCTGAGTGTATCAGTCACTGGTTGAATGATTTTATAACGATTTAAACCCAAAATGTTCCCCCAAAGTCTCATGTGTTGGGGTGATGATTGGATCATGGGTTCTCTATACTCCTAAGTGGACTAACCCTTTGATGATTTCCTGCGCTGTCAGGTTGGAGGGATCGGTCACTGGGGACACACCAGGGAAGGTCCATCCCCTCCCCCACTGCTCCCTTCTCGCTCTTCCTCCTGGCTGCGGCGGGGTGAGTAGTTTCCTTGGCCCTTGGCTCTGCCACCTGCCCTCCTTCACACTGTGAGTGTCAGGTGTTGTGTCTCAGCAACAGGAACGTGGCTAAGACAAACCTCGAGTGATGTATTTTACTCATGTAATTTTCAGAACCGTTGGAGATGGAGGTGTTACTTTTTCCCTTGAAAAGTAAGAAAAATGAGATTTATAGAGGTCAGGGCATGAAGTGCCTTGCACAGGGCACATCTCCCTGCCCAGTGTGTGGCCCAGGCCCAGCAGATGGTAAGTCCTCGCTGTTACTGTTGCTGCCACTGTCATCCATCCTGGCTGTCTCCCAGCACAGATTCAAGTTTGTTGCTTCTGAACAAGGAGGACGGTGACATAAAGATATCTTATATTTATAATAACCTTCAACGTTTCCTTGTAAGCTATTGTATTCATCTAAGGAATTGGTCTTGGAGAAACAGGCCTCAGCTTCCCTAGAGGCAATTGATTTTTCTATTTCAAGAAAGACAAGGGCTTTCTGTCTCTCTGCAAACATCAGTGCTTCCGTCATGTGTTATCGAATAGAGATGTCTTGGCACTAAGTCCTGGGGGAACCAGAGCTATATCCCCTCCATCCCAATGCCTCTGACTGACCCAGGCCAGGGACTCCAAGACAGGTCAAGTTGTGGGGCCACTGGAAGGTTCTCTATGCAGATGAGGAGAAACTGGGCTTCTACCCCTAAGAGAGGAGAATTTCCTCACCGAATCTCTTTATTTCTGGCCCTAAATAGTTTCATTGTTGTCTTTTTGTTTTGCTTTGTTTTGTTCTCTCTTTTATTTTTGTTTGTGATGCTGGGATGCAAGCCTTTGCACTGAGCTGTATCCCCAGGCTGTTTTCTCATCTTTGCTTTTGAGATAGGATCTTGCTAAGTCATCAGGTTGCTGGGCTCAAACTTGACATCCTCTGACTTCAGATGCCCAGAGTACTGGGCTTATAGACCTGTGCCACCAGGTGTGGCTGTTTTCTGAGTGGGTTCAGTGAGTTCTTTTCCCAAAAGATATACCCACCAGGAGTCTGTGGCTTTAACTTTATTTGGAATAATAGAACCTTTCAGATGTAATTAAGAACCTCAATGTGAGATTATCCTGAATTATTCAAGTAGACCCTAAATTTGACAACAAATATCCTTATGAAAGACAGAAAAGAAGATACAGACACTGAGAGGAGAAGGCCACATGAAGGGGGAGGCAGAGACTTGAGTAATGTGACTTCAAGCCATGGAACATTTGAAGCCAACAGAGCTGAAAGAGGTGGAAGGAATCCTTCCCAGAGCGTCTGTAGAGAGGATGGTCCTGCCACAGGGACTTGACACCGAAGCTTCAGGAGGAGATGTTTCTGTGGATTGAATCCAAGTCCTTCATACTGAGTTATATCCCCAGACTGTGTTTTATGTCTAATTTTGAAACCAGTTCTCACTAAATCACTAAGTTGCCCAGGCTAGGCTCAAACTTGCAGTCCTGCTTCAACCTTGCAGAGTGCTAGCACCACAGGCCTGCACCGCCAGGCCTGACAATGTCCGTTGGTTTGGCCACTAAGTTGGTAATTTGTTACAGTAGCCTGAAAAGTAAGATATCATTATACAGAAGGGTGTGTGCACATGCACACACACACACCCCTACCAAAAGAGGAGAGATAGAAAGAGGAGATGGTGGAAGGGGGAAGGCAGGAGGCGGGGCAGGAAGAAACGGCAGGTGGAAACACTGAGGTGTTTATGGGTACAAAGAGTGATACCTTCCCTGCTTGAAGCAGAGGCCTGAGAACTGCTTTCTGCCCTACTGCTTTCTTTCTTCACTCCCTCCGTGGGCCAGAGGATGGCCCGTGGCTTCCTTCAGCTGCTGGAAGCACTTCCCCCATTTGTATTCCCTCCACACACATCCGCTTCTTTCCATCACAGAAGGGACTTGCCGAGCAGAGCCTGACATTTTCCAGTTCTTGGGTCTGTGCCTGGAACCAACAACTCTGCCCAGGAAGGGTAGACAAATCCCCAAGATACCAGCTCAGAATTCCTCAAGCTGGGGGCTGTGGCTTCCCCTTTCCTCCCCTGAGGCCAGCGCAGATGTCCCCAGGCGCCAGTGTTAACAAACTGAATGTTCACTGAGCAGAATAGTAAATAGTCAACTCTCCACATCTGAGGTTCTGCATCCTCAGATTCAACGGACAGCACATTGTAAATACGGGCTAAAAACAGCATCTGTACAGAACATGCACAGGCTTTTGTTGTCATTATTGCCTGAACAATATAGTATAGCGAGTCTTCATGTACTGTTTGCATGATGTTGGCTACTGTGGTAGTCTAGAGCTAATTTAAGGTATAAAAGAGAGTGTCCACAGGTTCTGTAAAAATCCTACCTTATTTTATTAATATAAGGGATTTGAACACTCAAGAATTTTGATAACCTCAAGGGGTCCCAAGACCAATTTCCTGGGGATCCCTGGGGATGCCTATATTGGTTCAATATCCACTGGATTCTAGAGAGTTTGGATCCAAATAACCCCCTTTGCTCAAGATGGGTCACACTTTAACAAAGGTTAAATGGAGGTTACGGAGCAGCTTGATGTCTGTATGTTGGATAATATTTTTAACTTACCCAAATCCCACATGACTTTGGAACAACCCCTTTCCATAGATGGGTCCAGGTATTACACAATTGGGAAGGCTGTCCCAGGGCAGCTGAGGTAATCTGTTACAGGAGCTGGACAGGATGCTGGAAGAATGATGATTCCTCATCCCCACCTTTCCTGCCCCGCATCCATCATACTTTCTAATCTCATGATTTCCTGGTCAGTTTTAATTTTAATAAGCAGTGTTAACTTTAGGTTTACGAAGCCTAGGCTAAGCTGATATCAACACTTTATGTCTCTAAATTAAGGCGGTTTATCCTACATCAGTATCACCCTGAATCTGGCTTGGAAACTGGCAATGGGAAAGGTACCAAAGTGGGTTACTACTCTCGGATTTCCTCATTTCATGTTCTACTCTGTCTCTCCTACCCCAAGGTTGACTTGGTCTCCACGGTGAGGTAGAGAAAGAGGGGAGACAAGACACAGGAGAAAACACCTTTCCTGCTTCAGAGAGGGGCAGGTGCCCAAATGCTGTCTCAGATTATGTTGTTATTTTTGACTATGAAATGTTTCTCTGGAAACCCTTGTTGGGGTATCCCTGCCCACTGTCTGCTAACAGGTACAATGGTGTAGGTGCTGCTTCTATGGCTGGCTGTTGCTATTTCTAGATTATTGCTCTCATACTCTTTTCTGAGACCTGTCTTGCTGTGTTACGTAGGCTGGCTGGCCTTGAATTCCTGGGCTCAAGAAATCCTTCTGTGTCAGCATCGTAAGTACCTGGGACCACAGGTGTGCACCATGTTGGTTTCAAAGACTCTTCCTTCGACATCACTTTTTTGCCACAGGCAGATCAATTGGGAGGGCCCTTTCAAAACAGCCCAAGTCATGCGGTGCTCTGCAGGTCTGCTCCTGCCTGCGAACAGCCCTCCCTCACCTTTTCACCTCTGGGCAAGAAGGCTGATCTCCCTTTGCTCTAACCCGGGGAGCTCAGAATGCCTTAGATCTCTTTTCTTAGGATGCTACAGTCAGGGTTAGTCACTTGCCTCTATCTAGGTCTTCCAGAATCCAAGGGCCACTTCATGGTCTCCAAGTGGTTGCCCAAAAGTCTGCTCACCTGGCTGCAGGCTGAAAGAGGAGGAGCACACAGCCCTCCAGACCACTAGGAATGCTTCTCCATATCTCCTTTATGATAGTTGTCACCCCATGCACAGGTCCTAGGTTTGAGCCACACGCTGGCCTTGGGTAGCCCCAGGAAGTCCGCCATGGGCAGAGCGGCTACTTTCCTTGAGAGAGATGGCACTTTGCCACCCTTTGTGGGGCATCTCAGAGGATTCTCAGAGTGAATTCACAGAATGCTGTCTTTTCTCAGTCCCTCATCCCACCCTCCCTTGTCCTCCTTGTCATTCTACAGCCCCTATAGATGCTTACTTCTTGGTGTCCACATACTCTCCTTCAGAACATGGTACTCTTCTCTGAGGGATCACTCCAGTACCAGGGTTTTCTAGGGACTTGCAGACCCTGCCAAATTAATGTCAGTAGTTCTCCATCTGTTGTGGCTGCTCTTGATCTAGGGAGAAACGTTGAGAGGGGCCATATCCATGGAAAGAGGGAGGAGGTTGGGATACCTGTGAGGTAATTTTCTGCCTGTGATTCTGGGCCTCGTGTGCTCCTTGGCATGTGCGCGCGCGCACACACACACACACACACACACACACACACACACGCCTCAGGGTGTTACCATGAGGAATAGCACTGTCTGGCAGAACATCCTAGTCTAGTTCATATGAAGGAAAGCATAAGCCCTAATAACAATACCTTGTCCCAGTCTTTGCCAAACAGTGTCCTGGAGCTAAGATGTTCATTGCTGTTATTATTTTGATATAAAACATCCCACAAAAGTCTCACCTTTGGAGGTGGGGCCTTGTTGGAGGAGGTGGGCTGCTAGGTGTGTGACTCGAGAGAGAGTCTTCTTCTTTCTGGCTCCTCCCTTTTTTCTCTGCCTTCTGCCTACCACACTGCCATGCTGTTTCTGCCTTGAGCCAACTGGCCATAGATGGGCCCATTGAAATTGTAAGCCAAAATCAACCTCTCTTCCTGAGAGTTACAGGTGTTGGGTGTTGTCTTAGTTACTGATTCATTGCTGGGACAAAGTATCCAACATCCACAGCTTCCGTGAGGAAAGATTTTTTTAGTTCAGTTTCAGAAGGCCTCACACAGTCAATAGACTGTGCATGGGCAGCTGGCCATGGTGGAGGCACATGGCAGAGGCTGGAGAGCCGCTCACCCCATTGCAGATAGAAAGCCAAGCAAGTGGGAGCCAAGGGAAGCCTGCAGACTCAGACAAAGGCAGAATTTTCCCAGGAAGAAGCTGTAACAATGCTTCTTTCTTCCTTACTCAGTTTAAGCTGCCAGTTGGGCCACCCACACCCACCGTGAATATTCCTCCCTCACCTTCTGGCCCACGAGTCAATTACACACACCTGAACGCTCTGCCCTGGGCAGTCCCCATTCTCAACAAATTGGCACAATCACTCCAGTTCAAGCCCCAAGCATTTGCCCCTTGCAGCCAGGCCCTCCCTCCTCACCATTCCACAGTTAGCTCACATGAGCCTTTTGGGAGACACTCTAAATCCAAATAGCAGAAAAGTAGCTAATACACTTACTATAGTCAAGTTCTCACTTCAAAATGAATGATACAGTATTCAAATAGTTCCTTTCCCATTCCCAACAGAGCATCATCTGTGTCCTGCATAAGTGGGAAGTCATGAGAGAGGGTAGAAGTAAGAGACATGGGTAGGGGTGTGAGATCACCATGGAAAACCAAGAACCTGTGTTCCCCTGGGAACCAGAAATGATAACTTTTGGCTGGAGTATAACAAAAGGGACATCAAGGAGAGGGGACAATGGCAAGACGAAAGGCTGGGAGACTGACCAATTGTTATGATTTGGATCTGGAATGTCCCCCACAGAGCCTCATGTATTTGGCAAGTGATTGAACTGTGCAGGTTAACGGAATTAAATGGATTAGTTCATTGATGATTTCACATGCTGTATGGGCTTGACCAGAAGGGCGTGTCACGAGAGAATGGCATGCTTGAGCAATAATTCTTAAAATTTGTCCTTTATTCCTTGGTCAGAGCCCAGTGGATATACTTACCATGACGCCTGGTCATCATCATGTTGCAAGAGCGACTTCTTATCTTGGCATATGGCTTGGGTAAAACAACTCCTGTAAGAGGGTTGGAGGAATAGCATAATGGTTAGAGCATTTGCCGAGCAAGTTCAAGGCTGTAGGTTCGATTCCTTAGTACCATATAAGTTGGGTGTGGTGGCACGTGCCTGTAATTCCAGCACTCAGGAGACTGAGGCAAGAGTACTGCCTGAAGTGAGGACAGTCTGGACTATGTAGTGAGTTCAGAACCAGCCTTGAGTGAGACGCTGTCTCCAAAAAATTAAAAACAAATAAATTAAAAACAAAACAACCACAACAAAAGCCCCATAAGTTGTGGCTTCTGTGCACTTCAGAGTGAAAAATAACTATTTAGGTCTACAGAGTGGCCATTTCTACCCCAACTTAGCCCTTATTTGGTCTGCTATGTGGTGATATTGAGCCCAATTAGAGGTCTGGTTGTCTTGATTAATTTTTCCCCTTTTTCTTCGTTACTTTGCTATTTAGAACATTTAAAGTTTAAAGATTTAATAGACCAAAGAAAACATCACCTATGGCTGGCCAAACTTCAATCCTATTACCTCTTCCTGGCACACTGGGAGATTACATTTCCCGAATTCCATTGTAATTAGGCTGGAGCTGTACAATTGGCTTTGGCCAATGGAACAGGCTAGAAGGGATGTAAGCTGCTCCAGGCTGCATGAAATCCCACATGCAATGGCTGTGCTGCTCTCTTTGCCTTTGGAGGAACCTTGCAAAGCCACATGTATAAAACAGTAGCAGCATAGATGGAAAGAGCTTGAATTTCTGGGTCATCTCCTGGAAGAGGGCCACCAAGCTGCTTTGGATGTGACTTCAGTGAAGAATAAGCTCATGCTGTTTCAACCCACTGAGCATGAGGGATTGTCTTTATAAGACTATCCTAATACACTAATTCAGCACTGGATCAAGGGTTCCTTCTAGGGCTAGCCATGCCTCTCTGCTGGTTTTCCTGTGTTGGAGTTTAACCTGCTGGGGCCTTGTGTTGTTGGGAAAAGAAAGTATGTCAGCACATCTTTCTACAACAAAGTACCTTCCCCTCTCAGTGTAGTACTTTGAAAATAGAATATGTGTTGTATATATTACACACACACACACACACACACACACACACACACACACACGCAGATTTCTATGGCTATTTTTTTTATTGTTTTTGTAGTACTAGACTTGAATCCAGGATCTTCACACTAAGCTACAACCCAAGCTCTATTTATTTGTTTATTTATTTAGAGACAGAAACTCACTAAGTCACTAAGTTGCCTAGGTTGAGCTTGAACTTGAGATCCCCTGCCTCAGCCTCCCACAGTTCCAAGATCACAGGATGTGCTACTGTATTCTCTGGAAGCATGTACTGATTGACAAAGTCACGTGTTAACACACCACAGTCAAAAAGGTGAGTAGAAAAAAAATTTCAAGCTTCTGGATGGCTGGAGTTGTTTTTCAAAATTGGAAACATAGAGATCACAGCATAGGGTGTGTCTTCAACCCCCACCCCCCCCTCATCTCACTGCTTGTCTTCTGGGGAGGGCAACCTTTGTGATTACTCAGGCACTTATCACCACCACCACCACAGGGACAGCTCAGTGTTTCTGTCCTTTCCAGCTCAAGTGCCAGGGGGTGTAGGGGGTGTAGGCACCCAGAGGTTAGGATGACACTGAGAAAAGGGGGAGTTTGGGAAAAACTGAAACCACTGTGCATGTACACAAAGAAATGAAGTTATAATAGTTGGCTGTTTTAGTCTTCTGTAAGGACAGGAAATAAATTTTGTCTTTGCTGAAGGCTTTTATGATATATCTTTCACAGAATGGGGGAGAGGATGGGCACAAGGGAGGGCACTGATTTATATGGAGGGACACTGGAGCCATAAGGAAAAGAAAGCTCTGGGAGTATATAATTCTTTTAAAAAATTGAAATATCAGAACGAAATAGAAAATTTCATTATTTCCAGTATATTGCTATCTAGCAGAAGTAGAAATGGACCTGGTGGTATAGGGGAGGGGAGTTGGGGGCTGTCAGGTTGAAATAGAAAAGGAAATGAGAAGGTAGTGATGAGAGTGGGCTCTCTCTCTCTCTCTCTCTCTCTCTTCTCTCTCTCTCTCTCTTCCAGTCTTTCTCTTTTAACCTTTATATGCACACATCTGTTCATAAAACTGTAACTCATTTCGAAATGAAAAAGATGTCTGAAACTCCTCAAGGATGTTTTATTTTCTCCTCAAGTTCTGGAAACCACAAGGATTCTGGAAATTTTCTCTTTTTCTCATTTTCTAACAAAGATTTCACATTCAAAACAAACACTCAGCTATGTATTTTTAGCTCACTCGTTTATCTATAAATGAGCTGTGGTATTCCTCACAGCTGAGTATAAAGTCATGCTCTCTTTTTGTGGTTTTAAAAGACTTTTCAGGCTCACATCATCAATTAGGGATTTAAGTTTTGGTTACAGTTACTGAAAGGCCTGCCCACACATCTGGACATACTGTCTGTGCCAGATGAAAGTGATCTGGGGCCAGAGCTAACTCATGGTTTGGAACTGCCTAAGTTCAGTTTGGGACAGTTTTGTTTTGCTTTTGCTTTGAAATCTAGCCTCTTCCAATAGATCCTGGCAGAGGAATTAGTGGCAGTGGATTCTAATTCATGAACCATTTGGATGATCTTGACCCCTAAACTCTGCTGCTTTGGCGTGGATTGCCCAGGGATTCTGGTTCTCATATCAGAAAATACTCAGGCCCTGACTGACCCTCAGCTGGGCAGAGCTGCCCTAATTTGTGAGTAACCTTTGCCCACTTGCTCCTATCCACTTCTGTTTTTAGGCACTCACCCGTCTGCTGCTGGACTGTGGTCACCTCCTGCAGAAGGTAGACAGGGACAGGGAAAGCTATGGCTCATTCCAATGGGCTTTGGTAAAAGTTATGAAAGAGGAGTACATGGTTGTGTATTATTCAATTTATATTTCTGTGATAAAATACCCGAGACTAGTGCTTTTATAAAGACAATGAGTTATTTAGCTCACAGTTCTGAAAGTTCAATTCCAAGTAGGGCAGGCCATCACCTGACTGGAGACAGGAAGTTTGTGTGTATCTTTCCTGATTTCTCTCCTTATAAAGCCACCAGCATTCAATCATGAGGGTCCACCTTGATGATTTTAATCCTTATCACTTCCCTGAGGCCTCATGTCTAAATATTACAGTTGGATTAAATTTTCATCCTCTTACTCTCTCACAATGGGGATTAAGTTAAATTTCAACACGTGAGCCTTTGGAGACATACTCAAGCCACATCTAAATCATAGCACATGACTTATGGAATCAAACTCTACTTGTATTAGATTATTTGTGAATTTGTGTTCTAAAATTAATTCAATCAAATATCTGGTAAAAATACTAAACCTTCAGCTATCATGGCCTGGCATCATTAAAATTAAAGCACATTCACACAGTCTGAATTTATCTTCTTATAGGTACTGGTGTTATCACTATAGAAATGTTTGTCTTACATAACAGGGATCTTCTGCTATCCAGCACGGCAACAGCACTTAGCCTGGAATCTCTCACTAGCTTCTACTGTAACACACTCAATGTATTATGTATGCATTACATGGAGATGACATACACACAAAAAGGAAATTATATAAATTTGGTATATTTATACCTCTAAAATATTTGAACCACTGTCCTTGCAATTATGAAGTAGACTTCCTGAGTAGATCTTTTATGAAAATTCATATTACAAACACATTTCTGCACTATCATTCGGAAATGAATATTTATAATTTTTCTTCCTGCCGCCTTACCAATTGCATGGCCTGAAGCAAGTGTGCAGGGCCCGGACACAATGAGAAGCCAAACTTTGTTGTTGTTGTTCAATGTAGCCAGACCACGTATATTCTGGGTGTATACTCTGCAAAAATGGTATTCCTGTGCTGGCTGCGTGCAGCCATGCATCATATTTCAAATTCCGCACCGAGTGAACTTATCAGCAGCCTTTCCCCATCGCATCCATTGCCCCTGACAGATCTATCCCCAGCTGGTGTTGACTTCTCCCCGCAGTGCCTGGAGATCATTAATCTTGTATGTTCTCTTATTCAGGAAGGTTTTTTTCCCCTTTACTGAGATTTTTAAAACAGATTGTGCCTGTTTCCATTGACCTTTCAGAGATTTGTCATGTGTCCCCTTTTTAACAGGTTGTATAAAAACCCATTACTTGAGTACAGCCCAGGTCATGGGCACTGGGTCTGTTGCCAGGGTGGGAACCTTGATTTTTGTCATCTTCCCTTATGTCAAAATCAGAGTGAGGGCACCGCCAACCGAAGCATTTATTATTTAGCATGTGAAGATGCTTTGGAACCACTCTGATTAGCAATTCTTCTCCAGGGCTGGTGAAGTAACTTCACCGTTCTTCCTGATCTGCATCAACAAGGTGCTGGAGATCTCAGCCCAGCTGACTGCTAGCAGCGACCAAGCGTGTGAATCGGTTCTGGAAGGTTCTTGTTGCCGCTGTGAGCCTCGCTGTGGTTGAAGCTGGTAATGGGCAGGTCTCATGGCTATACAGAGAGAAAGAATTGTGCCCAGGCAAGCAGAATAGAGAAGAGCAAGAGAATTACCTAGCGAAGGCAGGTGTTTAGAGAGATATCCCGGCTTGCCAAGAGAAGGGATGGGGAGGCAAAGCCCCGCAACACGCCGGAGCCCAGGAAGCCGTCCCTTCTCAGGGGCTGGTGATTTGGTGTTTTTCCCCCTGAATTATTTCTGGAGTGATTTCAGCTGTCTATTTTATACTATTTCCATTTTCTCCAGCAAAAATAGCTTTCGCTTGGTATAATTATTTCATAGTGGCAAAGACACGCTGTTTATTGAATGTTTCCACTGCTGTTCATCCCACGTTAAAGCCTTTTGTAGGATTAAAGGCAAATGATGATACAATTGGAGAGAAAAAGGCGAGGTGTTCCCGCCAGGCTCAATCCCCTATCTGCTTGCCTCTTTTCCACAATTCGTGCACCCTGGGCCTGAGGCGAGGAGTGTGACCCGCCCGCTCCTCCGGCTGCGATCTCCCAGGAGCCCCGGCTATGCGTTTGGCACAGGCACAGGCTCCATATCCGGAAGTCGCGTTTTCACATTTCCAGATCCATGTCGCCCCCACCCCCACCCCCATCCCCCGCACGCACACTTTGGACAGCTCTTGTGGACTCTCCCATCACGATCTCGTGGTTCCATCTCTGATTGTCATTCCTCCCTCCTTGGGATTTGACAAAAAGCGCTGTGTGGTCTCTGGCTGTGAACTTGGGATAACAACCTTGGCTCTGTTCTGCACAGACCTTCAGGTCACCATCCTGGGGGTACTTGGTCCCAAGACTCTTACAAATTACTTCTTTCTCTTCCAGCATTGATTGGGCCAGATTCAGCCCAACACTCTGAAACAGACAAAGGGCCCAGCTAATAAGGTAATTAACAACAAAACGATCCTGATTAAAAAAGACTTCCTAGGACATTGGAAAGAGTCCAACGGTGTGGACGAAAGCCCTTGTGCACTGTTGATCTCTCTGCGCTTTTGAAATAGTATTGTTGTTCCCCATTAAGGGAGTAGCAAGCTAAGTAGCTACTGTGTTTAAAATTATTTGGGTTTTAGCTATAGTGGGCATTTCGTGGGGGTTAGGGCCTGAAGGTCAGCCTGGCTTCGGAGCTGCGGGGGCCAGGAGGACCCTTGAGCTCATAGGCGGTGTTGAGCGCTCTTTTGGGCTTCAGGCTGCTCTGGTCAGTGCCAGGAAAAGTTCCAGGGCCCAGGACTGTAAGGAGAATCAGTACATGGGGTGGGGGAGGGTGGCTCCTGCTCATGGGGTGTGTGACAGTAGGGCAGAAAAGAAAAAAAGAAATGTCGTCATACATAAATAACTATTGGGTGGTCTGTGGCTGGAACCCACCTAGAGGAGGGGGTGACTGGGTGCCCTTGGTCACTGGAACCCCACCCTGGAAGCTCTCTTTGGTGGGGCCCCTCTCTTCCAGCTCCTCCCCAGGAGTGAAGCCTACCACAGGGACTATCACTTAACGTTCCTGGGGCTTCATTGTCTTGATCTATACAACGAATGCATTAGACTTCATTTCTAAAATATGAATAATAGACATAAATACCAGAGGAAATGGCTAAGAGTCAGAAGTGAGTGTTGGCAGATGCAGCCCTGGAGCCTTGCAAAGTGGCACATGCCTATAATTCCAACCTGGGAGCCGAAAGGGGAGGATCACAGTTCTGGAACCAGTATGTACAACTTAGTGAAAACCTGTCTCAAAACAAACAAACAAAGAAACAGGGCAATGTTAAGAATAACAACATCTGTAAAATCAGTATGCCCAAGTTGAAGCTGTCCCAGGAACTCCCGAGAATTCAATGAGATCTGGAAAGGTTTGGGTTTTTTTGGTTTTTGTTTTGTTTTGTTTTGTTTTTGGCAAGGACATATTAGAAGGCAGCTGAGTTGCTATGATAATCAGCAGTTAAATCTTTGTACCCCAGCAGGGTGCACTGCCACATACCTGTAATGCCAGCACTGAGAGAGGCTGAGGCCAGAGCACCCCAGGTTAAGTCCTGCACAGCCAACCTAGCAAGACTCTGTGTTAGAAAAAAAGCATAGAAAAGATAAAGGATTGGAGATGTAGATTAGTGGTAGAGATTGCCAGTACTGAAAATAGAAAATCTGTCTTACCATTGTGATTCTGAGGCTATGAGATGCTGGGGAGGTTGGGAGGGAACAAATGTGACTATGTTTTCCCTCCAGTAGTTAGGAGGGAAAACATGTTACTAGTGGGATTTTTTTTTGGGGGGGGGCATTTATGTTGAAGTTTTAAAAGTCAAAGATGAGATCTCTCCCCCTAACCTCACCCAAAAAACATCAAAACAAGACAACCTAGTGCCTGGTAGGGGGCTGAAAGGTCACAGTGTGACAGACAAGTACCTGCTGATTACAGTTCTGGTCATCAGGATCTCCATCACTGTTGTCATAGTGACCACGGATGGAGCAACTGTGTGCTGGATCCTGTGCTATGTATGTGCTCACGCTAGCACATGTAATCTGATTGTAAAAGGAGGACAAGTTTTCATATCAAGATCGTTAATCTGCCAGAAAGTAGGAGAAATAAAATAAAGATATCAGCCATAGACATCTGAAGCATGCTTTTAGTATTACACACACACACACACACACACACACACACACACACACACACACACATTTACTTTTTGTGCAAATTCTTAGCAAAAGGGGTCTAGTCATTAAACCTCAAGCAAAATCTTCCCATCTCAAGTCTCCCCTTCCCCTCTCTTATCCTACTTTCGTTTCTCTTCACACCGTCCAGTAGCAATTTATTGTACATTTGTCTGTTTTCTGCCTGTCTCTGGGGCTAGAGTGTAGTGTACAGGTGGAGCCTTTGTTTTCTTCCCTGCTCTAACTCTGTGCTGAGGCCTGTGTCTACTGCACGGTAGCTGCTCACACAATATAAATGAATGTGATTTATGGGGCGCAAGGAACAGTGAGGACACAAGGTTTGATAAAGCAGGAAAAGGATGAAAGGACCTGACCAGAAAAGGGTGAAATGTAAAGAGAGGCAGAGAAGACCCCCAAAGGGGCTGGAGACTGGGAGTCACGGCGCGATGAGGGAGAGGGGCGTGAGGCGTGGGCTGGGGAGTGGGAAGATGCCTGCACAGCTTTGGTAGAGCATCCTGGGTGGTGGATAGCACAACTCTCTTCACCAAACCTGTTGAAATATACTTTGCATGTGTAGTCAGATCTCTGTATTCATGGATTTCACATCCACAGATCCAAGCAATCACAGATGGAACTTATTCTGAAAAAAGAAAAAAATTCCACCTGACTTGAACACATACGGACTTTTTCTTGTCATTATTCTCTAAACAATACCATGATTTACATCACATTTGCATTGATGTAGGGGTTATAAATAATCTAGATACAATTTAAAGTAGAGGGGAAGATACATGTGGGTTGTATGCAAATATTACACCATTTTATATAAGGGACTTGAGCATCTGTGGGTTTTGGTATCCTTGGGGGCCCTAGAACTTCTTTCCATTTGATACAACTGTGTCACTGAACTAGCTTTCCCTTTGGGATAACAAAGGTGAACCTGTGTCCTGCCCCAAGCTGGTGCTTGTTGAGAACAGACCCCTCAAGAGCATCTGACCACATCTGAGACACCAGGAAAAACATGTTTTTCCACTAGGAATTTGAGTCACACCCCTGCCAGTGACTCTAAGCCAGCCTCAATTCTCCAGCTTGGTTTTCTGGTAGGTTCACTTTCTCCCTAAGGAAGCATGAAGCCCCCAAGAGGCTGGTAACAGAGGTGGCGTTAATGACACGGGCGCTCCAGTGGTGCAATGTCTTAATGAACAGACACCATAGGCTCCTTATTTTGCTTGTGCTCCACTGCTCACTCATTTAAATCAAATGAGATGATAATGGGTGTGAAAGCGTTTGTTAAAGTGCATCACTCTATCAAAATGGTGTTACTATTGCTGTGATTGGAAATGTCTGTTTTCTATTTAACGAGGCTTTGAGCACATTGAAATGTTTGCTGGCTGGTCATGTGAAAAAAGGTTCTGTGAGCGTTCTAGGGAGTACACTGCACAGGCTACTAAGGAATCCTTTCTAGGAAAAAAGCCAAGTGCTGAGTTGTACTTCTCTTATTGTCCACGTGAGGTGCCACTGACCTAGATGCAGGCACCTTCCTGGCACCTCCCAGTCTACCCTCCTGTTGAACCAAACAGTAAGATGAGATTTCTGAATTGCCTGTGGGTACAAGAAGGTGCTACCTACTAAAATAGCCTTCTCAAGTGTGCATAGATGACAGAATACAGGTGCAGGACCTTGGGAGGACGACGTAGGGTAACGCTGAGCTGTTTCAGTTTTCTGGCATATGAGCATAGGTCTACTAACCCACAAAATGGTCACACAGCATCATGGCCTTTGGTGATATTTTCCTGGGAAATATGAGAACAATAAATTCTTGATCATAAAACAGATGCTTTGTGTTCAGAGAGAAAAACAGAAAGGAAACAAAATATGCTGACATTGTATAGATTGTTTCTTTGGCAAAATACGTGTTTTTAGGAACAGGTGTGGTATGTAGACAAGCAAAAGTATCAAACAAAGCTGAAAACCTCCTCCAGGTTATAATAATCTTCATTTTCCACAGAAAATTCCTGCTCTGGCAACTCTGTAACTTGTTACCGAATAAGGCCAGTTTGACCACCGCAATCACTGAAGCAATGAGTTTTACCAAAGAGAATACTCATGAGACGCCCACATGTGAGGAGGGAGGAGGGTCCAAGGTTCAAAGACTAAGGCCTAAGAGTACTTAGGGAGGTGAAGAAACAGGGTGAGGTGGGTGTGCTGGTGCAGGCCGGTAATTCCAGCACTCTGGACTGTTGAGGCTGGAGCATCCCAAGTTCAAGATCATACAGGCAACTTACTGACTAGGTGAGACCTTGCCTCAGAATAAAAAACATTAAAAAAATTCTGGGAATGTAGTTTAGTGTAAAGGCTCTGGGTTTAATAACAGTACAGCCAAAACCCCAAAACAACCCCTCCCACAAAAAAAAAAAAGAATAAAGAAAGGAAAATTAAAAGAGAGAGCAGATTGGTTGGAGGTATGGAGAAGGTGATTAGAGGTGACGTAACAGTGGCGTGTACATGTGTATATCACATGTCACAGCTCTTCATAGGAGGTATGTTCAGAAAGTGGCAGCATTGCTGTGCCCTCAGGATAAGGTGTTGTCCCTCATCAGGCATTCCCACTGTTCCGAGAGGAGGGCTGCCGGTTGCAGCTGGTTTAAGCTGCCTCCGATTTCCTGAAAAGCAACTTAGGCAGCCATGTGTGATCAATTCATCGTCAGAAGGCCACCTAAAGCAGAGCCAATGCTAACCCAAGCAATCTCTAAAACCAGAGATAAAAGCAAGTAACTGAAAGCAACTGAGCCGGCGTGTCGGCTGCCAGTCGGTTGGGGGTTCCTTCGCCCCATCTAGATAGAAATTATGAGTTGGCAGAAAATTAGAGTTCTAATGGTGGCTCTGGGCTCTAAATGCCAATGGCGCTCAGTCCTCTGAGGTTCCAGGAGCCTATGCTGCTCAGCTCTTAGTGTTACCAGTTCTCTAGGTTATGGTTTGAATTAGGAATGTCTCCCAAATGCCTCATGTTTTGGAAGGTGATTTAATCACGGGGGTTAATGCATTGGTTTACTGTGCTGTTAAAAGGGGGGCCTGTCTGGAAGGGGTGGATCACTGGAGCGCGAGCTAGAAGGGTTTATGCGAGCCACACCCTCCTCTTGCTCTTGCTTCCTGTCTTGCCCTGCTGTGAAAAGCTTCTCTCCAGTGAGACCCTCTGCCACTGCCATCTGCCTGTGGATGGACTGAGACCTCCTAAAGCTATGAGCGAAAATAAACCTTTCCCTCAAATTGTGGGTATCAAGCATTAGGCCCCAGCAACGGAAAAGTAACTAAGACGCCTAGGTAGCTGATCACTGCTGCTGCTGAATGCTGGTTTCCAATGCTGATCTTTTTTGCTGGTCTCTGGAACTCTTCAGGGCTAGCAGCCCTGGTGTTTATAGCCTTTATTTATTGTTAATATTAAGGATTGAACCCAGGACCCCTGCTTGGAGCTATGTTTTCAACCCCCCATGCCCCCCCTCCCCCCCTTTTTTTTTTTTGCTAAATCTTGCTAAGTCACTAAGTTGCTCAGGCTGGGCTCAAATTCATGATCCCCCTCTGTCACCCTCCCAGAGTGCTGGGACATACAGGCATGCTCCACCATGCTGAGTATATGATGCTTTCTTTTTTAAATTGCAAAGAGGATGGCTTTATTTTGAAAGAACAGAGCGGTATGAGCTCCCACTAATTGTAACAAGATGGATTGTCCTCGTTTCCTTTTCTTTCTTTCTTTCTTTCTTTTTTTTTTTTTTTGTATGTGTGTATGTGTATGACCTGGTTGATCTACAGAACTTGGGACATTCCCAGTCCACATTACCCAAGAGATAAATAGCCATTGAAGAGAGGCTTTATATAAACCAGACCTGTGCACCAGAACAGAGGAGTCATAACCTTAGAGGGATCCCTCCATGAAGGTGTGAAGGAGGTGATCCTCATGTAGCAGCAGCAGGTCTGTGACTGGCCCAAAATTTGAGCCTGCAGATTGGTCTAAAGTGTTCTAAAGTAAAACCTTCTAATTTGAGCTTACTGATTGGTTCAAATTTAAGCCTCCTTTCATAAAGGTAATCATGTCCTAGAGCTCAATGCAGGATATCCAGGACAGCCTCAGCTGTAGCTGTCAATCAACACACATCCCCTTTTTGGCTGTTGGAGAGAAAATGGAAGAATTAGGCCATTTCTGATCTATTTTTAACCTATTTAGGTTTCCCTTGATTTTACTGAGGAAGCCACTTTCAGAAACATTCTGTACCTCTATTAAATAAAGTGGGTCTGAGTGTCCACAGTGTAGATTGCAAGGTGGAGGCAGGGAAGGGGAATGAACAGTGTAATGTGTGGGTAACATAACATGGTAGATAGAATAGGACAGATATTCCAGGACGCTATTATTTTGGGTTAAGCTCCTGCTTTGGGCCCTCACAGACCAGTTAGAAAATCAAAATGGTGTCACTCATGTTAAAATTCTACATAATCAAGCTGAAACTAAGCTGTTTATCTGACTTTTTGAGAAATGAGAAGAAAAATAGCCAAATGTCCCAAACAAGCCAGTTTTGCTCAGCATGCTAATGAAGTTCCCTCCATGTTAATCATTACACAAAAAAAATTAACCTGGTAATTTAACCTGATTAACCTGCTATCTTCCAGTTATTTTTTTAAATTGATCTCTCTCCTTGTCCTCACCTCACAAGGAAAGTAACCTTGAAGTGGCCAGTCTACCTTCTGTGCTTCGTTTTAGCTTTCTGCAGCCCTGTGTTGTCTATAAATCCAGCCTCTTCGGCTCAGTCCAGTGGAATGCTTGCTCTATTTTATGGAACAAAGTCTCATCCCATTCTGGAATCAAACTTAGAGCCAATTAAGAGCTTTGAAGAACATTGTTGTAATTTTGTCCTCAACAGTAGAATGTGCTCACTAAACAATAGTGATTCTTGAAATTGTTATAGGCTTCACTACTGGATGTGTATTTTTTTTTCCATCCAGCACCTGCAGTCCAGTAAATCCAGCAGGACACATTAATGACTGCAAGATGGTTGTAACTCAGTTTAACCCAGGAAAAGGGCAAGTCAGTTAAGAGGATGCCTATCAGATGCCTACCATACTTCCCTGGCAGTATAAAAATATGCTTGAGCTTTTCTTATGTGTGCTAGTCATTATGGGAGAGATCTGGGAGCTGAGTAGTGACTTGCTTTGTGTGGCTCCTGAGTGTTACTGAGGACTTCTTAATGCAATTAAGTCAGACACAGCTACATGTCTACTCTGAGTTGTGCAGTATCTTAGTGATAGGATCTGGAATAGTTTGGATCTTAAATATCTTCCCAAGGACCAGGTTACTGGATTAGTTGTTAACTTGGTGCTACTAGGGTATGGTACAACCATAAGAGGGGTCTAGTGGAGATTTCAGTTCATGATGTCGTGTCCTTGCTGGGGATATTGGGACCTGGGCTCTCTTCTTTCTCTTCTTTTGCTTCTCACACTCCATGAGGTGAATATCTTGTCGCAACATACTGCTTGGCCCCAGGCCCAAAGGACAATGGACCAACCAACCATGGACTGAAACCTCTGAACCCTGAGCCAAAATAAACCTTTCTACTTTTTAAGTAATTTATTTCAGGTATTTTTTACAGTAATACAAAGCTCACTAATATGAGTTCACGGCTGAAGGTTGGGGGTGACACACATTATAATCTATCCTTCTCTGACCCTGACCTTCTGACCTTTTTTTTTTTTTCCTGGATTCTTTTCTCTCAAAATACTACTGTACTGGGACCCGCATTACATCAAAACAACAGACTACCTCATCGAATCAAGTCTTTTAGTTCAGTGAAAGGAGACAGAATTTTTTTTTTTTTCAAAACTGAACTCTGCTCCTCTTTTATGCCAGATCTCTGGTTATGTACACGTAAGGAAAGAAAATTCTCAAGGTACAATTCTTATTCTCAACAGAATATTCTTGTGGCCTGGTGACAATTTAAAGGTAAGAAACTATTTAGAAGATTTTCCTACTTGGGGGGAGCTTATTGAGTAATCTCCTCACTTGGTAGGTGCTGGGGTGGTTTCCTATGTCAGTTCCATGTCACAAAAGTGTATCCGTCTCTTAGCTGCCCTCTGTTGGCTGCAACATGGTGCCTTCTTTCCAGCGGCTGCCTCTCTGAAGATTAAAGAATTATGGCCCACGTTCACAAATACCCACTTGGCCCATTTTGCTCATCTGGACCACGGTAAAGTCTTATGTAAGCTACATGTTAACAAATTCTTACTGAATGTACCACCTTCACTCCTCTTATGCTCACGCTTTACCTAACTTCTCTTCGTTTATTTGCCTTCTGTCTGTCATCCTGGCTAGAAAGTGCTGTAATTTGGGTATTGAATGTCCCCCAAAGACTTGTGCGTTAAAAGTTTGGTTAGTAGCTGTGGTGCTGTTGTGAGGTGGTGGAACCTTTGGAAGGAAAGGCCTAGTAGAAGGAAGTTAGGCCATTGTGGCTTGCCTCAAAAGGGATATTAGAATCCTGCCCTGTCCCTTGCTCTCTGTGCTTCTTGGCCACCACAAGGTGAGCAACTTTGCTGTACCACATTGCGTTCCCGGCCATAACATTCTGCCTTGCCCTGGGCATGAAAGCAATCAAACCAAATGAACATGGACTGAGACATTGGAAACCATGAGCCAAAGTGAATCTTTTCTCTGTGTAAGTTGATCATCTCAGGTATTGTGTCAGAATGATGGACAGCTGACTAAAGCAGAAAGTTTTCTGAGGTCCAGGACACTGATCATTGTTGTATCCTCAGACCTAGAATAATGGCTGGAACACAGCAGATCATCCTTAGGTATTAGATGATTTGACAAATACTACACATATCTAAGAACTGAGTGCTACTATAAAATATTTAGAAACACAGAGTTCTGATCTTTTAGAGGATCATCATCCAGAAGAGCTGGACCAAGAAGGATTATGATTATCGGAAGAACTGTCCACGGTAGGGCTTCATATTGTGAAAGAGACTGGCCTTAGGCAATCGTTTATTCTTGGCTTCAATATTTCAAGAGCTGTCTGTGGAAGAAAGATGGGGCTAGCTCGATTTATTTCCAAAGGACACACCATGGATAGGGCCAGCATTTCAGCTTGGCAAAAGAAAAACAGTTCCAGATTTGTTTGAAATGGGTTGGGAGTGCTCTGAGCATCACCAAAGGCATGTAATCACAGCCTGGAGAAGCTTCTATCAATCGCAGTGGCCCCCAGACTGGATGTTTGTAGAACTCATTTTCCTGAGACTCTTCTCAGACATACTGAATTCAAATCTCCTGATGCGGTTCCCAAGAATCTCTATTTTATTTTAAGCTCCCTGGAATCTTGGAAGCAGCATCCTACAGACTGTTGTTAGGGACTCCTTGGAATAGGGGCTCTGGGGTCAGCAGTTATTTGGAATGAGTGATCTGAAATGCCTAAACATGTAATTTCACATTTCTAGAAAACCATAGGATGCCATGTCCTTTTACTAATGATAATGATAGTTGGATGTACGCTGTGCTAGGACTTTCACCAAAATAGAAAAATGAATCAAAGAAATCAACAAATGCAAATTAAAACTCCAGGTATTCTCCCATCCTGCAGGCATAGAAATGACTAGACTTCTAATTCCCCCACACAAATAACTCATCTTAAAAATTTCTGGGTTGTGGTCCCACTTGTAATGAGATTTGCATTCACAATCTTTAGGGCCTAGAAGGGAACTGAAACAATGGCTCAGCTCCTTTTAGAAGAATTATCAACTGAGAAAAGTATGGTCTGAATCTACGTGAAGAAATAGATTTCTGGCTCGTCCATTCCATCCCTACTCTACCTTAATTCTGGCTATGTTCTAGGGCCATTCTTTATGCTGTGTCGGTATTGGAGAGATTTGACAATTAAGAGGGGGAAATGGGCTGAAGTTCAGTCGCTCACATTTCTAAACCTTTAACTAAAGAAACCTTGTATTTAGGAATTTGGACAAGGAGAGGAGCAGGAAGCTCGTATACAAGTCCAGCTTGCGTGAATTCATCCAACCCTCATTAAATGCTAGTGGTTGTGGTGGGCATTGGCTGAGTGCAGAATCAGGGTGCAGAGGAGCACACAGGTGAACAGTCTGTGTCTCTACTCCCAGGGAGACTAGATGTGTTGACATAATCACAACCAATATGACAAGTTGTTAGATGAGAGGGTCTTCCTTAGTGCATGTGGCAGGGGAATTATAGAAGTTGTTTCTCTCTGAGCAGAGATTGAGTGAATGGGGTTAGTCACTTTTTTTGCCCAGGTCATTAATTTGTATGGGCTTATCGACATGGTTGCTTTTGTTTGCTTGTTTTTAAATTGGAAGAAGGACAGAGAAGGGTGGTGTGTAGATGGCACATGGCACCCCTCTCCCTTTGCTAGAGTGGCAGGAGCTACAGAGACAGGGCATGCAATAGGAGATGAGAGAGGTGCTGTAAGATTTTGGATACACACACCATGGTGCTTCAGGGCTCAGGAGACATCATAAGACACAGGATGGAAGAAGAGCTCTTTTTCCTGTGTACTGCCACATGTCAGCCCAGCCCCAGGGACAAAGGGACCATGAGGGACTGAGTTCTCCCATGGACACCAGATCCTGAACAAAGGACGACAGTTCCTCTTTCTTCTCATATGTGCAGGTAAAGACCAAATTTGAAGTTGCTAAGCATCTTTATGAAAACCCTTAGGGACTCACAGAATCACCTGGGTGATTGCTTGACTGGACTTAGGTCTCAGGTTAGCTAGTAAAACTTAGAGGCTGTTTTGTGTCAGGGTGAGAATACTGTCATTATTTTTTGATTGCTTTTTGAGACAAAGTCTCCTTGTATAGTCCAGGATGGCCTTGAACTTCAGATCCTCCTGCCTCAGCCTCCCAAGTGCTGGGATTACATGTGTGTATCATCATACCTGATAACGTTCTAGGGACTCTGGGAAACATACCTGGTGTCTGTGAGAGAGGTTGGGCAGATGGAAGTGGGGAAATGGGCCAAAAGGGCATTGCTAACTGAACTTGGAGGGATGAGTAGGAGTTCGGTAGGCTGACACAGGTCGGTCAGCATTTTGAGGCTCTCCTCACATTTTCCCACATTTTCTCTAATATCCAATGTCAACGGAGTGTTGTGTTGTGCTGCATAGACATGGTAGGAGGAGCGCATTTTCATAGGTACTCCCAGGATGTCACTGTGGTCCGCTGGGTCTGTGAATTCCTGCTCTGCCTTAGGTAGGTCTTGGGGTTGGACTCCAGTGCTAAAACAGGAAGAAGTCTCTGCTCTGTCTATGTTTATATTGCAAACTCCTACCTGCACATCTGAGGGACAGTGAGCCTTATTAAATGCCCACAAGAAGTGACTTGATGGCTCTGCTGTCCCCTATCCTTGATGTCAGGGTGGCTAGACTGCCGGGCTGAGCTTGCAGGATGGATGACAGAGGGTGCTGGATTTCCCAGTGCAGGGCAGATGGACTAGGGGAGCTAAGGTAAACGGCTCAGTAGCTCCGGAGCAGAGAAATGCTTGAAGGACCTCGAGGCTAGGCTCAAGCTGGTTTTTCTGGGGATTCTACAGACGCAGCAGTGTGACAGCGCATGCCAAGCTGGTCCATGGGCTGCCAGGAAGAGACTGGCTATTCTGATTTTTTAAAAAATGTCAAGAAGCATGAGAAACTAATAGGCTGCCCAGTAGAAAGCATCAGGCGTAGGAACTCAAGCCCGTTTTGGGTTTACTGCCACTTGAGCACACAAGACCCAGTCTATCCTGAGCAAGACTCTGAACACTCCACACTCTGTGTAGAAGATGTGACTTCCTTTTTTCACCCTCTAACACAGCTTTCCTGACACGTGTGCCTGGGGGTTGGGTGAGTACTTGCAAAGACCGGGAGATGTCTTCTTCCCTGTCAGTCCACTGTCCACTGCCTCAAAAATCAAAGACGAAAATGGGCTGGAGATGAGACTTAGTGTGAAGGCCCTAAGCATCCCCCCACAAACACACACACCTACACATACACAACACACACGTAAACAAACCAAACGATAATATGAATAGGGTGTAGACCGTGATGACCAGGATGATCTCCCCCCCACCTCCCCAGGACTGCACAGACCTCACCAAAAGGCACAAGTGATGGGACTTCATTCTGCTAAGGCAAAATGACAATCATCCCCCTGCTTGTCAGCTGGCTCTGCTACACAATTAGAAGATGTCCCCGTTTCCTGCTCAGTTAGCATCCTTCCTGCTGTCTGGCACCTGCTCAGGGGACCCTGGGGCTTTCTGTCCTTGTGCTCACAATCCTGAAGATCCAAGCTATGGACCAGGCTAATTTCTCTCACCTTGGGTTCATATGCCCTCTTTGCAATGTGTGGCAGAATTAGACAGAGCCATGTCACAGCACAAGCTGAACACCAGCTCATTAAGCCTGCCAAGGATCAGATGCTCCACGAAGATTAATTATGGGCTCTGCTCTTTATGTGCTCTGTCATTAGCAGACATCTCTGTTGCTCTGAGAAGTTAATACAAATAATTAAAGCCAACCTTTCCTGTAATGTCCTGCTCCTCAACACAGAGAAGGCGCTGCACCGAGTGAGCTCAGAAAGGACCCAGAAAAGGACTAGGGGGTAAACCGAGGGTGGGGACCAAGGGGCTGGGGCTATCCTTGGGGAGAAGGTGGCACTGTTCTTCTCAGCAGGGACACTCACAACTTTCTTGCAGTGCTCTTGCCAAAAGATGGTAGAACCTAGGGCGTGTGCTTGGTAGAAGGCATAGTGATTTCAGTGAGGGAAAAAGATTCCACATAACCTTACTGCATTGGGTTCAAGTGGATTTCTTTTTGTTGTAATTAATAAAGCCCAGACTTTAACATATTAAGAAGGAAAAGTATGCATTTTGGGGACAGCAAGGATTTGAACCACTCAAGGGTCACTGGTATCCACAATGGCATATCCTTAGAATTTTCATAGCTGAGACCTAATACCCAATACCACAACTTCGAGAAGGAGTGGTTTAATATGCTCAGGGTTTCAGTGATTGGCTGGCTTCAAGGCAGAGACACCATGGTGGAGAGTTGTGGTGAGCCGAAGCTGTTTAGTTGATGGCCCAGGGAGCAGAGTAGGTAAACAAGGGCAGGCTGGAAGGGGCAAGACCCAGACCCTGCTTCAGTTACCAGTTTATTGCCAGGACACAATACCTGACATCAACAACTCAAGGGAGGAAATATTTATTTTAACTCAAAATTTCAGAAGGTCTCACTCCATTCTCGGCCAGCTGGCAACAGTTAAAGCGTGGCAGAAACCCTAGCTGGGGAATAGCTATTCACAGCATGGTAAGATAAGAAGAGAGTGAGAAACAGGCTAGGTGGTAGCATGACTATCTACCCTTCGTGTTATGCCTCCCCTGCCCCATTCCTCCCACCAGGCCACACCTCTTAACAGCACGAAAATCACCAATGGATTTACTCACTTGGTCCAATTAACCCTCTTAATCCAGTCGTCTTCAGGACACGTGAGGTTTGGGGAGGACATTCCAGATCCAAACCATAACAGAAGGCCATGCCTTCCTGATTCACCTAGACACACCTAGAACTGTTCTCCACCAACCCCCAAAGCAGATCTCAAAGTCAATCAAGTCAAAACTCCACCTTAACCTCCATAACATATTTGAGCCTAGTTGATTAGATAGGATGATTTTTTTGTTGTTGTTGTTTATTTCTTGGTAGAACAGACAATGTCATTTGCTTGAATTGTTCTTCAAATGCCTAAAAATCCTGTAAACATGGGAGTTAGAGTTAGCATCATGGCATACACCTTTAGTCCTATTGTGGTTTGGCTCTGGAATGCCCCTCTACGTCTCATATATTTAAATGTTATGGAAACATGTGCTGTTGGTAGATTAGAGCCTAGTCTGGAGGGGTGTATTACAGAGGTGTAAGTTAGGATTAACAGCATGTAGTGGCCACACCTTCCACGCCTGGATCCAGCAGGGACTGATCACTGAGACCTGGAAGGATACATAAGCTGCTTCCTGCCTTCCTTGAGGATGGAGAATTGGACTGGTCTCAACTAATCTCAACTAGTCTTCCTGTTTGTGATGTCATGAGAAGCTGCCTCCACCTCTGCCTCTGCCATGTACTTTGATTGCTGCCCAGCTGCCCCTGAATGGACTGTGACCTTCTGAAACTGTGAGCTAAAATAAACCTTTCATTTCCTAAATTTGTGGATGTCGGGCATTGTGTCACAGCAATGAAGAAGTAACTAAGACACATCCCATCGCTGGAGGAGGCTGAAACAGGAGAATCCCAAGTGGGAGCCCTGTCTGGGCAACTTAGTAAGACCCTGTCTCAAAATGAAAAGAGTTGAGGATGTGTCTCAGCAGTGAAATACCCCTCAGCTTGATTTCCCATACCACCACCACCACCAAAAGTAGTTAGGTCCCCAGGTTAGCCCATAAAGCTTTTTAACACAGTGCATAACGTTGCACTGTGGAGCTGCTTCCTCAATCTACTGGAAGTGTATCCCACATCCTTTGCCTCTGAATTTCAAAGAAAGTAGCACAGCTGGGCCCATTCATACTGGCCTGGCATGTTCTAGATGAAAACGATTGGATCTGATTGAGTATAGCCCACACATCACTAGTATGTTCCTCCTGGAGCAGACACATGTCCCAGCCACTATGCTAGGAGTTGAGGATACTCAGGTGAGAAGACCAGGGCTTTGCTGTGACTCCACCCAAGCCTGGAAATCTGTGCTCAGAGTCTGTGTGGGCTGCTTTGGGAGCAAAGATGGCAGAGCAGAGCCTTGGGAGCAATCTGCAGACATGCTTGTGGCCAGAAGAACAGTTCAAAGGAAGGCAATGAGATCTAGTAGGTGTAGATAACAGCAGCATGTTGTCAAGTAATTAGGAATAGATATGTTGAGCATTCATTACTTTTACTTTTAATATAATGTAACTGCAGCTTTAAATAATGGCTGTACTTACAAGTTGCCTTGCAAAATCTGGAAATTCAGCACCCATCCTTGTGAGCTGATACCACCCAGTTCCAGAGGACCACCACCACCTGCAACTCCATTTAGGTGGGGAAGATTAGTGTCCCTCTGTAAAATGCTGTGACACTCACCGCCAAAGGAAAACATATCAATGGACGCCTAAAACATGTATGGCAAATAAATGAAGACCTGTGGAAGAGCCCCTGTTTGCTGAAATCAAAGCACATTCTCATTTGTTTCTTTTGATGTATAACTGGACATAGATCACCTCCATTTGAACCAGCAAATACAGTTATTCATGCAATCGGTCCCCTTTCTCTGCTACAATGTGGTTTTTCTACCTTTATTCTAAAACACAGCTTGTATTTTGAATCTAGGTCCCTACAGTTTGATCCTACCATGTTTAATTTGGAAAAATAACCCAGGATGATGCTAATTTTTAAATGCCAGTAGGTTCCCGAATGTGGTGCCATCTCAGGTGAGCCCCTGCTAATTAGGCGGCAGGAAGCTGGTCTTTGGGGGATTCTGGTCACCAGCTGCTTGAGATGTGCACACAGTACGGCACTCACCCTCATGGCTGCAATTAGCGCGAAGCCTTTGCACTTTTGCTTCTGAGTCACAAATGCCCAGTAACATCCCCCTCGTGCCTGTTCCTCTTCTGTGAGCGATGTGTCCATGGGCTCAGGGAGCAAAGGCAAGCCCAGAGCCACACTGAACTCACAGCTTTACAATCCCAGAAAGTACCCATCGCCTGCCACCCATTAGTGACATACACTTGAGACTGCTGTGGTGTGGATCTGCAGTGTCTCCTGAAAGCCTCATGTACCTATGGACACTGAACTGTCAGGCGTGGGCCTGGGCGGGGCAGATGCTTGGGGTTTGATCTGGAGGAGCGAGTGCTGGTTCCGCCCTTCCTCCCAGAGTTCTGTCAGTCCTGCCATAATGCTGCGAGGATCTTTGTCTTGAGAGCACTGATTCTGGCTCTGGCTCTAGCTGTGGCGCCACCATGTGATTGTATCATTTTTTCCAGCTGCCCAGTCGTGAATGCACTGAGACCTTCTGAAACCGTGAGCTAAAATAAATCTTTCCTCCCTAAAGTTGTGCATGTCGGGAATTGAGTCACAGGGACAGAAAGTAACTAGGGCAAGACTGTTCCTTTGAGAATCACTCATTCTGACTCACCAATAAAAAAAAGTGCCGCATACCTACCTAAGATCTAAGCAGCGTGAATTTCTAAATATTGAAAACCCCCTACAGGCTTTTTTAAAAAAGGAAGCAAAGACTGATTATTGTAGAAACAATCATTAAACACAGAGTAAAAACAAAAGTAAAATTATTGCAGGAACAGTCATGAAACACAAAGTAAAAACAAAACAGAAAGCACCCACAATCCATAATGCACTTTCTCAAAGATATCGACCATGACATCTAGCACTTTGTAGTGCCCACACAGCAATCATATAAATTGGGAACATACTGAATATCATTTTATATGATAGTATAATATAAAGTTCATTATTAAATTTTATATTTTTGGACCACATGGAATATAATTTTTTATTTGAGTAAAAATTATGTGACAAGGAATAAGATTCATTTCCTTTTTGGAGGGGGCGGTTTGTTTTTGTGGTGTTGGAGATGACGTAACCCAGGGCCCAGGGCATGGTCCTTACTAGGCAATGTCCTGCCACTGACCTTTGCCCCCAAACTGAAGAAGATTTACTTTTAATAAGGCTTTGAAAAATATTTCTTTAGTTTATTGTTTTGAAGAGAAATAACACAATACTTTTTGTATTCCAACCCGCTCTGGAAATGTAGTGGAGCAGAGGGAACCCGGTGGCGAGGCAAGGCCTTCTGTGCGGAAGACGCTGGGCTTGGAACACAACCACCTGGGCCTTGGAATCTTACCTCTGGCATGTGTGTGTGAGCGTGGTATAATTTGGATTAGAATCTTTAATTTTGGAAATTAGATTGTTGTTGATTAGTGCACTTTTCTGTAATCATTTTCCTTGGCTTACTCAGTGAGAGGTAAGATTTTTAAAGCAAATTTGCATATTTACATTACCTGTGCTTTGAGGAACCCCAGAAAGGAGCAAGAGCAACCTTGTTGCTTCTATGGAGGGAGCTGCCCCCGCCAGGGTGGAGGCTGCCAAGGTCACATTCCTACCAGCCCCATGTTGGAGGTGTGTAGTTACGGTCACCTCCTTTTGTCTCCCAAAAAGTCCCAGAAATGCTAAGACACGGCTCCGAGCCCAGCTGCCCTTGTATACAATACAAGCAGAAAGGAAGCGAAGGGGTCGGAGGGAAGGGCTGTGTCACTGAAGAACAGTTAGTTCTGGGAGGAGAACTGTCCCCAGCCCCGTCTCTGTTCCTCCACTCCACTCCCATTCCTGGGCGTCTGCAGCCCCTACGCACTGGCCTCTCTCCCTCAGCTGCAGACGTGTGTAGCAACTTCTGGACAGCCTCACATCACATCTCTGTCCACCACGACTGTGGGTATCTCCCTGTACTCTTCTCCAGCCACTTCCTGCTCCTCTTTCCTTAGGAACTGTGTCCTTACCTGTCAAGTCTGTGTCTCCTCCCCTTACCGTCTTACTCTCTGCCTCCTCTTTCACCCTTAGTCTCCATTTTGTTTCAGGTCCTCTTTGTCTCAGACCTGCATGGCTCCAGGACACTTTCTTGCAAATAGGTCTGCCAATAGCCAGACCCCTTCTCATGACCATTCTCCTGATGAGCCACAACCTCACTCTTGCTCCTTCTAGGTGGTCCCTGGGCTGGCTTCATTCTCCACACCAGGAAGCTTGTCAGAAAAGAGGACTCTCAGGCCCTAGAGTTTCCATTAGCGAGTAGCTAGTCTCCAGATGGAAAGCCCAGATGGGCCCGTTGGCGCAGGCCTGTTATCCCAGCACTGTGCGACGATGAGGCAGGAGGATTGCAAGTCACTTAATCTGGGTAACTTAGGAAGACTGTCTCAGAATCAAAAAACAAAATATGAGCTGGGGAAGTAGCATCCTGGAAAGGCCTGGCTTTTATCCCCAGTCCTGCAAGGAAGAAAAAGAAAGACTCTCTAGTTTGTATAAAACAATTAATGTAACAAGTGAGCAACTGGATAAGTAAATCGTATCCATTCACGCAATAAAACCTATTCAGGAAGCAGCATGAATGAGTCACAAAGGCATTCTGCTGAGCAAAATACTCATGTCTTAAAAGATTACAGGCAGTCAGTATGATTCCCTCTACATGACATTCCAGAAAAGGCAAAACTATGGGGACAAAGTTCAGTGGTTGCCAACGGCTGAGTAAAGGGAAAGATTTAATGACAAAGGGACAATATGGAGGAATTTGGGGAGGTACAAAAAGTGCTCTGAATCCTCAAGGTGACTATGGGTATGCTGGCCTACTCTTGTGTTAAAACTAAGAACAGTACATCCGAGAAAGCCCAGTGGACTTCATGTATATTTAAATAGATAGAAATGTGTTAAAAGCCATTGAATAAATCAGAAACCACCAGTTCACATTCATATAAGTAAATAGGTATCTTCCCTCAAATCCACTAACTACAACGGGAGAAAGATTGTAGAGGAGACACCTGGCAGACCTACCTTAATGGAGTGATCAAAGCTGGCACCATCAGTAATGTAGGGAGCACAGTCATTTGCCATCCGAGGAGCTGCAGCATGACGATCACAGATGGGCCGGCTTTATGGGTTGTAGCCTTCGTAGTCCCACAGGCCCCCATGCTTAGAAGCTCCATGGTTGATTTCATACCTGCTGTCACCTTCTTGAAGTTCTCAGTGATTTTAAACAAGAGGTCTGAATTTTCATTTTTCATTTGTAGCAAACTCTGCCTGCAAAGCAACTGGTCCTGAACACAGCATCATATCTGACCTTCCTGCTTATCATGGTTTGCATCTGGAATGTTCTCCTAATGTCTCGTGTTTGGAAGGTGATTCAACCGTTTTCTGTGCTGACAAGTGGTGCAGCCTAGTCAGAAGGAGTAGATCCCTGGGGCATGACCTGGAAGGGCCAGATCTCTGCCCTTATTCGCTCTCTGCTTCCTGTCTTGCCATGCCATGAATAGCTTTTGTCCATCTAGGCCTCTAACATGCCCTTCCACTATTTCAGGCTGCCCATGAATGGACTGAGATTCCTGAAACTATGAGCTAAAATAAACCTTCCCTCCCTCAATTTGTGGGTGTCAGGTATTGTGTCACAGCAATGACAGAGTAATCAAGACACTGTCCAAGTTGTGTGGCTTGAATTTCATCATGATGAAACATCAGACAAAACCAAGTTGATGGGCAGTGTGCCAAACCAGTTGCCTGTATTTGTCAACAGTGGCAAGGAATGGTAATCACTGGAAGACCAAGGAACTGTTTCACACTGGAGGAAATTGAAGACACATGGCAAGTTACTGCCATGTAGGTTTCTATCTTGAGTCCTTTGATCACAAAAGGTGTCAGCAGGACAAACAGTGAGTGTGAGTGAGGTCTGACGATGAGCTAGCGGTAACGACTTAGAGTTAATTTCCACATCCTGATGGTCACACTCTGGTTGTGCAGAGGAATTTCCTTACTTGCAAGACTTCCAAATTTAAATATTTAAGGGTAATGAGGCATCATGTTGGTCACTTGCTCCCCAGCAACCTGGGAAGAAGGTTGGTTGTGTTGTTTCTGCAGTTTGCCATTAAGTTTGAGACAGTTTCAAGCAACAAAGAACGATACAGAGGGGATAGAGTGATGGGGAGAGGAAGAGGAAGAGCTTCTCTAATTAGATGACATCTGACTAGATAGACATGAGTGAGGTGAGGGAGCAAGTCACCTGAGGAGGAGCATTCCAGGGAGAAGGACAGGACATGTACAGGCAGTGCTAAGGTCACACACCAAGGATGTTTAAGAAAGCTGAGAGGCAGCTAAGCATAGTGACTCCTGCCCATCACCCTAGTACTCTGGGAGGCTGAGGCAGGAGAATCACAAGTTCAACCTAACCTAGGCAACTAAGCAACTAAACAATCTCTCTTGATATTAAAAAAAAGTGGGGGCTGGAGATGTATCTCAGTGCAAAGGCCCTGGGTTCAGTCATCAATTTCATCAATTCTTGGAAAAGAAAAAGAAATACAAAGCAAGCAAGAAAGCTAGAAGGCCACTGGCTAAAGTGGAGAGGCAAAGGGAAAAGTGATAGTGGTGGGAGATGAGGTCAAGAACCATAGAACTTCAGGAAGCTGAGGCAGTAGGATCACAAATTGGAGCTCAGCCTGGGCAACTTAGTGACTTGGTGAGACCCTGATTCAATAAATAAATAAATAAATAAATAAATAAATAAATAAATAGAACTTGTGTGTGTGGAGGGTGGCTGCTGGGGATGTAGCTCAGTGTGACGGGCCTGGGCCTGAGGCCCAGTATCACAAAAAAAGAAGGCAAGTAACAGGAACTACAACAAAGTTCTAGTAAGGAATTGGGGAGTAATTCCTGTGTCCTGGAGACTTTGGAGGGTCTTCCAGTAGAGGAATATAAATCAACTTAAATTTCACAAGGGTCATGTCAGCTGCTAGCTGGGAAATAGACTGGAGAGAGAGAGCCTGGAGGCTAGTGAGGACATGGTGGGAATAATTCACTCTCTGATGCGTAACTGGGCTGCCGAATCTCTCAAAGCCTGGCCACTCACATTCGTGAAGCAAGAAAGGCTTGGCCTTGGCAGCCGTGAGGCCATCTGACTGCTCCGTGTCTTGTGCCCGTCTGTCTCTGGAGTCCTGCCAAGAGGTGTCCAGCTCAGAAGTGGCTTGCCAAAGGGCACTTCTGTTCATGACTTGCCAGGGACGTTGAAAGCCAGCTGGTTCAATTTTTCTTCTATTTTTTATTTTTTATTATTTGGCGCAAGTGTTAAAGTGTCATTTTAAATTAATTACCATGCAACCGCAGATGGGCTTAGGGAGACACTGTAACTATCAGATTATGTCATATATGTCATATGAGAAAACTACACACACTTTTGTCTGGTGTATGGCTTCCATCCTGAAGGCCCTTCAGGAAAAGGATTTTAAGGTTTTAATCTAGTCTCACCTGTGTTAGTTTCTTTTGTGTTGCTAAAATGATACCACAGAGTGGGTAATTTAGAAGATGAATGTGATAACCACCACACTACAGAAACCTCTGAATGGGTAACTTATAAATAAATAATATTTATTTCTTACAATTCAAGGGGATGAAAAATCCAAGATCCTAAGAGTCTGCCTTTGGAGAGTGACTTCCTACTATGTCATCCTATAGTGGAAAGCAGAAGGGAAGGAGAAAGAGAGATAATGAGAGAGAGAAAGAGAGAGTATTAGTATGGGTTCTTTTAAAAGGCAGAACTTACAGAAATTATAACAAAAAGGATCTATTCAGTAGGCTTACAAATCTGAGGATAGAGATAGTCCAAGATGGCAGCCTATACGTGTAAGAGCTGGAGGGTCTGATGGCTGCTAAGCTGCGAAGTAGATCTCCCGTCACGGACTGCAGGACAGTCAGTGAGACTCTGCAGCAGGTCTCAGTTGTTCAAAGAACAATGGCGAAGCCTAGGGTCTGAAAATTGGCGACCGAAGATCAGCAACAGGCAGACAGGCACAAGTGCTGAAGATCTGTGATGTGCAGCAAGTCGGTGTTCGTAGACAATTTTGTGGGCGAGAGCTTTCCCAGAGGAAGAAGCTCTAATAGGCTTCCCACTTCCTTCCTTTTATACTGCTGGAATTCCAGTTGGCCCTCCCACATCCGGTGGGTGCTCTTCCCTCATTGGCCAGACCACAAGTCACTCACACTCTAATCCAGGCTGGTTCTCAATTCCCAATCTAGGCAGCTAACCATGTTCCTAAACCCTAAGCCAGGTGTGGTTCCTGATTGCCTCAAGTAGACATAATCTCTCCGACAGTCACACACACACACACACACACACACACACAGAGAGAGAGAGAGAGAGAGAGAGAGAGAGAGAGAGAATAGAATCCTCAGATTCAAGTCTTTCTTTTTTGTGGTTCTGGGAATGGAACCCAGGGCCTTTTCACTGAGCTATACTCCCAGCTCATTTTCATTCTTGATTTTGAGATAGAGTCTTACTAATTTGTTAAGTTGCCCAGGTTAGGCTCAAACTTGTTTGAGCCCTTTTATAATCACACTGATTCATTCCTGAGGTTACAACATTTGTGACCTAAACACCTCTCTTCACCCACTGCCTTCCAGTACTGTTATATTAAGATCAAATTTCCAATACATGCTTATGGAACACTACTAAGGAACCTACACATTGACTCTTGATTTTTGGCCCCAAGGAGACTTTAGTAAGAAATGAGTTCCAACTCCTTTTTTCTGAATGTCAGCAGGTAAGTGACATTTTACAGCTTGGTTGGGCTTTTGTGTCCCAAACTTGTCCTTAACAGTCATAAAGTCCAAAAGAGAAACAGACATGGACTTAAGAGCCAGATATTGTACCCGTTGCTTCCATCTTCTTCCTTTCTGGAACAGCCAGTGATCTTAAAGATACAACTAAAAGACAATTTCATAACCCTTTTGTGTTTGGCCAAGCGTGATGTTTTAATTTATAATATGATACTTTTTCGCATAAATGCATGCATATCACCTTATGCATAAAACACACATTTAAAAAATCTAAGAACAGCCTCACATTCGAAAAGCAACAGTTAAAAAATATTTCTTTCCTACCTTTAATGAGTGGGTGTCTACTTTAAAGTGCAAGTCCAGTGTCATCCCAAGTCTTCGAGGTAGTTAATTCCCAGTTTGCAACGCAGAAGCTCAGCATGATGAGGGGATGATTTGCTCCAGGTCGGAGACAAAGCCAGTGACCTTGGCCATGAAAACATCCAGTTAGAGCTGAGTGATTTCCAGGTCAGCACATGGGATGATGGACTGCCAAACAGCTTTTACCACTCAGTTTGTTGCTTGATGATTTCTGACCTGTGTGTTTTTTGGTTCGCAGTGCTCGTTCTCATATTCACTGAATAAGGTGGTTTAGTTTCAAATGTTGTTAGTAGTGCTTTATGTTGTTCAAGTGGTTGAAAGGAAAATATGAACATGTATTTAACTTTTAAGATCATAAGCTTGGGGAAGATGAAGCATCGTATAAATACCGAAGCACAACAAAATATGACACTTTCATGACTTCAAATTTCCAGTTTCCAAAGGGTGTTAGCCACCGCTCTCATCTGAAATGGTGACCTCTAATATTCTTACTTTGAAACTAAATCACCAATGTGATGGTATCTCGAAGTGGGGCCTGGCTTTCCTGTCAGGGACAAAATAGCAACACCCACAATACTCAGCACAACTTAAAGGAGGACAGATTTATCTTGGCTCACAGTTTTCAGAGGACTCGTTGTGTAGTTGGCTGGCTGTAAGGAGAAAGGGAATGGTGGAAGAGTCTGGGTGGAGGACAGTTGCTCTCATCTTGGTGGCCAGGAAGCACAGAACAAAGAGAGGAACTGGGAACAAGAACTTTTCTTTCTGGGTCATGCTTCTAATGGCTAATGTGCCAACCAGACGCCACATCTTACCAGCACTTGAAATCATCAATGGACAAATCCACTGATAAATATGACTTCCATGATCCAGTAGGCCTTGAAGAGATTAAGTCATGATGATTTTGCCATCGTGAATAGATCAGTACTCTCACAAATTGTGGCTTAAGGGAGTGCCCTACTGCTATTTTGCCCTTCTACTCTTATATCACAGGAAGGCACATGTCATCCCCTTTGCCTTTTTTTTTTTTTTAAACTGCATCTGCCACATAAAGATGCAGCAGTAAGGTCCTTCCTAGGTACCAAATGCCAACATCTTGAGATGGACTTCAGAACTATAATAAATAGGTTTCTGTTTCTATAAATTACCAATTGTGTATTTTAATCTGCATCTACAGATGAAAATAGACTTGCTACATTGTTTTGATTTGTCAAATTCCTAGTAGCTCTGTCAAAATCTTTGGCATTTTCCATGGCCACCGCTTATCTTTCTGAGAGACTTCATGAAACCCTTCAAAGGCTTGTTCAACCTGGATTGCACATTCCCGACACATCTTGATGCCTTAATAGAGTCTTAGCCATGTGACTCTAAGCTTCATGCACCTTAATATTATCACTGGAGGGTTCAATTCTCAACCTCATCTCCTACCCACTTGTGGATTGAAATCCTAACTCTTAGTACCTTAGAACAGAGTCCCCAAAACCTGGGCCATGGGGACAGATGAACGAAGCTCCTCCTCCTGTCTGCAGGCTCTTATTAAGTTCTAATGCTGCTGCTGATCTGACAGGAGACTGAGCTTTGCTTCTTCAGTCCTTGAGAGAATAGTCTTCAAGTAAATCTGTCCCTGGTGTCAGAAAGGTTGGGGACCACTGTCTTAGAATGCGATTATATTGGAGATTAGGTCTTTGAAGAGGTAATAAGTTAAAACGAAGTTTTTTGGATGGTCCCTGATTCAATATGACAGGTTCCTTATCACAAGAGACAAGACATACACATATACACAGACATATACATCTATGAAAGAGAGATAAAGTGTGTGAAAACATCAGGAAAAGGTGTCCATCTATAAGATCAGGAGAGGAACCTCGGAGCAAAACCAAGCCTACAATCCATACATTCAACTCATAGTCTTCAAAACTGTAAGGAAGTAAATTTCTGTTGTTGAAGTCACCTTCTCTGTCATAATTTGTCATGGCAGCCCAAGTGGAATAATGCTGACTGGGAGTGGGGAACTGCTGCAACAGAAAACTAAAAATGGCTGTGGAGTTGGATAATGAGTAGATGCTCAAAAGGTTTTGAGGTGTTTGGGAGAAAAACCTAATTGCCTTGAAGAGACTGTTGATTGCAATGCATACCTCCTAGGTATTTCTGCTGAGGCCTCAGATATAAATAAAAAACATGTTATTAGGCACTGGAGGAGAGGCGATTTTTGTTATAAAGTGGCAAAAAATTTGTTAAATTCTGTTAATTGCTACATTCCTTTGTGAAAGGATATATTGTAGATGGTAAACTTAAATATTTAAAATATTTCTAAGCAAAATGTAGAAGGTGCGTGTTGATTTCTCTGTACCACATATAGTAAAATAAGAAAGCACAAAGCTAAGTTGAAGAAGGACTTGTTAAATGAAAAGAAACCAGAATGAGAAGATTCAGGAAATGGGAAACGCGCAGCTAACCATGTTGCAACACACGAGTATATTGTTTTTACCTTTGGAACATCTATGAAGGTCAAATGTGATGGGTTATATGTACTGTGAGACTATTATAAGTTATAAACTGTTATCAAAGAAAAGATGCTATAATGTTATCATTGCCATAGTTATTTTTACACCTTCTTCTTGAGATCAGGGAGAAGGCAAATGTCAACTTTATTGTTTCTTTTTCATTTGAAATTTTTGAGGTTTAGAGAGTTGGAGGCTGTTTTTTAACAATGTCATAAGGTTGCATGACCTGGATGAAGCTTTGATCTTAAAGTCTCAGTCTGGTGTTCCTTCTAATATAACATTCTTCCATGCCAAAGACTTCTAGAATCACAGCAAACCAGATTAAGAAGCATCTAATTGCATCTTCTGACCAGTGCATGGTTTGAAAAAAGTAAGGAGGAAGAAAAATAAGCCAATGATGGGGTTTTCTCTCTATATTATCTCGAAAGCAGTAAATAAATAAGTACATGCTAACAAACTATGTAGCAATCAAAGGATGGCTAATTTCCAGCTTTTCATATTCATTTACTGCTTAACCTCTAACTCAGGTTGATAGTCTCCATATTTTTTGGAAAAATAATAAGCACAAACTAGATTTGAGTCTCAGAAGATTTCATTCACTTTTGAGAGTTTGTCATAGAGGCACCTGTCTCCTTACGACTTTTGTGATTGTCTCAGGAGGAAAAGGTTTTCAACTCATAGCATCACATTGAAGCTTAATGATTATGATGGAGAATATAGGTCATGTCCAAATTCCAGGGGCTCAATCAAGTTTATGATGGTGTGAAAGTGGCCCACATTCAGTAGAAAACATACTTGGAATTTCAAATTTGGAACTTTCCCTGGGGTAGCTATGTACACTTGCTCATCTCTTGAGATGGATGCTGGGCAGTGGTATTAACCACAGCTCCCACACGGCCCTGCAGTTGCAAGGGGAAATAATCAACACGCTATGGTGTGCCGTGATGCTAGGCTGGAACACTTGAAAGGTCAGCTGAGGAAATGCATATTTCTATGAAGGATGCTTCCAACTTACGATGGGTTTATCAGCACACAGCCCCACTCTAAGTCAAGGCACATTTGGTAAATGATTTAATTACAAATGTTCCCAAGGAGTGTCAAAGAATGTTGTTGTGGGGCTGCTTCTGCATGCATGAAGCAGTCTGAAAGCTCAAGCTAGGATGTTGACCTCAGTGCCATCCTGATGGGACTGTGAGCCGGGGAATCTCCGGTGATTGAAAGGCTGCCATCTTTTGCTCCTCATTCAACCCTCCAAGTGGCAAAGCTACCCCTCCTGGAGTGGAGGTGTTACCATTCTGTCTTCCTCTAGACAGGAGTAAAACCTTTGGTTAATAACAATGATAAAAAGTAATGGGAAGCAAAACATCAAAATGTACTCAGAAACTTTTATGCAAAAGTCAGCAATTCACCAACAACCCAACACTTGCTTCCAAGACAGTATCTGTGTGATTTATCCCGACGAACTCATCTTTATGGAAAGTAAGGCTTTTTGCAAACTTTCCTATTTTGCTTTCGAATGAATCCTTTAAAGAAAATCTCAGAAATGATGGCCCGGAACAGTCTTATGGAAATGCAATCAGGATTCCCAACAGTGACAACCACAGAGGCCCACAGGGAAGGATTTTGTGACGTGTAAAATTTTCTGTTTGAAGACTCTGCCACTTGCTTCTGATTTTTAAGTTTGAATTTTAATAATTTGATTACTTCGATGTGGGTGACATGACCTTTATGACCTCAAAGCCTGTGTGAGCACAGCCCTCATGAGGGGGCAGATGTGCTGATTGTCCTCAACCTGCCTCCACATAGGCTATGACCTCAGCAAAGATGTGCCTGGGACAGGCATTTGGCTTTATTGTTACGCATGACTGCATGCATGTCTACACCTTTCCCAACTCCAAATATCAGGGAGAGAGAAAGTACTTTTCCCCAAACAGGATTTGTTCGTCATCTTGCGACCCCCCTTTTTCCTTGTTCTTCATCCAAAACAAGATAAAACAACACAACATTTTTCCTATCTATTCACCTCTCAGGCAAATTAGCTAAAGCCTTGTAATACCTTCCTCCTTTGGCCTTTCATTTTCCTTTTGACACTTGTATTTATCTGGATTTACACGTGTATCTGGTCTGGAAAGGCTCTGTCAGTCATCTGTGTGTGTGTGTGTGTGTGTGTGTGTGTGTGTGTGTGTGTGTGTGTGTTTGTATTGATTGCATCTGTGTCTGGCTCTGTGTATGTATATGTGTGTGTGTGAATTCACATGCATGTGTGTGCTTTTCTGGTCCTTCTTTAATTCTCCCCTCAGTAACCATGCCCATATTTCCTGCCTTCTCCTCTAGGTGGAAAGCCACAAACTTTGGGTATTACAATAAAAATATTAGCTACCATTTATATGGTGCTTACTATAGTAATGTGTAGAAACTTTATTATCTTCATATAGGTCAACAAATTTGATCCACAGAAATATTAGGATCATGTCACACGTGAAGAAACCAATACATAAATTCTTCTATGTGTATAAATTCATCCAGAGGAATGAAATAAACTGTTTCTCAAATGTACACTTTCCTTAGACTCACAAGCTTCAGACACACACACACACACACACACACACACACACACACACACACGTGCGTGCGCACATGAGGGGAGAGAGAGAGAGAGAGAGAGAGAGAGAGAGAGAGAGAGAGAGAGAGAGATTGTCCCAGGGTATAGAAGGCAGAGACTTGGGCAAATCTCCCTAACGTGACACATTTTATTTTATCACATTCTTTCTGCAGTGTGCTCAGAGATCTGTGGTTTTCCTTTCTTTCTCCAAGACAGTTAATAACAGAGTGATACAGTGACCTGCTCACAGAGCACAGGGGTGGCTTGGCACGGGCAACCACAGTAAAATTGTCCATAGGTTCTATTCGGCCTGAAGCGTTACAGCCACAGCCCAGGCGCTAGTTAACCGCAGCCCTCCATGGTGCATTACTGCCACCTACAGCTGATGGATTGAAACACAGATTCCAGGTCAAGCAAAACCGGGAACAAAGCAAAACAAAAAGCAAGCTGTTTTAGTCGCAAAACAAAAAGCAAGCTGTTTTAGTCTGATCAATAATTGTTTAGTTTAGATCAGTAATAAAATAGATATATTTTTAGGGTTTTTTGATACAGGGTCTCACTCTGCAGCCCAGGCTGGTCCTGAACTCAGGATGGAGCCCAGGCTGGTCTTGGACTCATGGCACTCCTCCTGTCTCAGCCTCCTGAGTGCTGCTATTACAGGCGTCACCACCATGCCCAGGTTATGTGGTGCTGGGGAATCGAAGTAGGGTACTTAATGCTTGACTTAGCACTTACTAGACAAACACTTTAACCACTGAGCCATTCCTCTAGCCTCTAAAATAGACATAAAAATTAAACTTGTTTCTTCAGTATGCCAAACTTCCCATTTTAGAAAGTGGGTTGACATCCAATAATGTTTAAAAAAAAAAAAAAACCTCCAATTTGGGTACTTCTCAAAGAAGGAAGGGTGGGGGATAGAAAAGGGGTAGAGAATGGCTTGAAAATAAGCTTTTGAAGCTGTATTTATCACTCGACAGATGAGAAAACTAAAGCTCAAGGTATTGATTATTTCTCAGGTTTGGATCATGGGTAAGCTGAGCTGACCAGATTGCGATACTGGGCTCATCTGTTTTGGGCATTGTTTTTAAAATTCAAAATGACCATATCCCAGTGAATCAATAAAAGACTTAACGTGTCTCCTTCGTCGATGACAGCCTTCTAATTACCCCCGCCTCGTGTCCTAGGCAAGGTATGTGAATGTGCTGGCCTGTATGACAGTGACATATAATTCACCGAGGAGAGCTAAAGTTCAAGGAAGGAAGTTATAGGAGAGATTTTCTCGTGCCCTCGGGACTAGACTATAACGCTGGAGTTGCTGCCAGGAAATTGCATCAGGCCCGGGGCAAAGCCCTCTTTGGACCTTAACGCAATTACAAGCTTCCCTGCGACAACCCTGAAAGGTGAAAAGAGCATCAGCCAAGGAGGGTGCGTCCTGGCGCCAAGGTCAGCCAGCGCTTGAGGCTCCCCAGCCTGGCCGCAGAGTCCCTGCCTTGTTCCTGCGGTGGCTTTGCTTGGTGCTTCTGTCTCCTCCCCCAGGAGATGGGTCCCTGCCCGAGGAGGCCTGGGTCCTGACCTCACTCGTAGTCGGGACCCTGAGCAGAGTCCTTGTGATCTTCACCACCCTGGCTTCCAGTCACTGCCGGGAAGTCACGGCGGGGCCCTGCCGCAAGTGCTGAGCCCCAGGCCCTGGTCAGGTCTGAGAGATCAAAATCACCACCACCGAGACTTCTCAGACTGAAGGAGCTTGCTGCCTTTGTTTTTGTTTTAGATGTCGTTGTTCCGTTGTTACTGTCTTAAGCCAACAAGATAATTTGCTATCCCAGGACTGGGTGTAACTCAGTGGCAACCTTGCCTAGCATGAGGGATGCCTGTGGTTTACCCCCAGTACTGTAAAATAAATATCCTATGACTGCCCCAGATAACTTAGGCCATCAGTCCTGGCCAAGGACAGGAGTCTGCTCTGGGGGTTGCTTTTGTATCCAGGTTCATGGGTGCATCCTATAGAGTCTTAGATCAAGGCGGGCCCAGTGGGACACAGGTCTGTAATCCTGGCAATCTTAAATGATGAGGCAGGAACATCGCAGGTGTGAGTCCTATCTGGACAATTCAGTGATTTAGTGAGACTGTCTCAAAGTAAAAAGCCTAGGAATTTAGTTCAGCATGAGAGGCCTAGGTTAAATCCCTAGTACCATAAAAATAACATTGTTTTAGATCAGAGTTAGTATTTTTTTCCTGCAAAAGGCTGAATAGTATGTGTTTTAGTTTCCACAGACTTTGTGGCCTGTGTTTTAAATGCTCACCTCTGCCCTCCTGGAAGTCCTGCCCTCCTGGAACAAATGGTTGTAATTAGGTGCCCAGAATGCCTGGCCCAGATGGGGGCTGGTGCTGGCTTAATGGCTGTGATTTTAATTTGTGTGTTATAATCTCTTTTTTCAGATTTTTTCCTTATCTTTGTATTCTTTTATTATATTGTATGTTTGTGGTACTGGAGGTTGAGACTTGGGCCTTTTCACTGGGCTACAATCTCTAGCCCGTTTTTTAGTTTTGATTCTGAGACAGGGTCTCTAGGTTGCTAAGGTGCCCATGCTGGGTTCAAACTCGCAATCCTCATGCCTCTGCCTCCTAGAAGACAAGACTCACAGGAGTACAGGGATTACAGGTGTGTGCCACCATGCCCAACTCAAAAGTAGTCCTCTCCTCTGGAACTGCCCCGGGGCAGGTGCAGCCAAGGCGGCCATGGAGATGCCCAGCCCAAGGTGGTGTGGCAGAGCTGGACAGGGCCCTGGCTAGTATGGTGCGCTGGTCCGAGTTGCCCTTGTATGGGGGCACTCAGCATTCTGGGACCCGGTGCCTCAGAGGAGACCAAGCCAGTGTAGGGCCTGACCCTGAGGAGTTCTGTGCTCTGTGGGTTCTGTGCATAGGCATGCAATTCCCATAGTGGCCGCCAGGTTTCAGAACCCAGAAAACAGCAACTGAGACCTCCGACCCAGGATGCACCTCGGACAAAGGCCTGGGCCTCATGCTGCGGGAGCCACCCGCGTGAGCACCCTTCTGTCTTGGGTTCCAGAGGGACATCACAAGGGGGGACGTGGACAGGGTGCGCTGGGCCTCCCTACGCCATGGCCATAAAGACGCGTTGGACACACAGAGCAGAGCACTGGCTGCCACATCCGTTCTGGAGCCCCCATGGCAGCTTTGGAGCCAGACTTTGTCCCCGTCCCGGCCCTCGGGCCTGGCCTCCGCCTGCCCTCCTCCTGTCTCATGCCCCTCCTCCACCCAGGGAGGCGACCCTGTAGCCGCCTGGCTTGCCATCCTACCCAATCGCTGCTCCTCCACCTGGGTCCCCATGGTGGGCCCAGGGCATCCCGGGTCCACAGGGCCTCCCTCCTGTAGGCAGTGTCTCCTCCCTGGGGTCCTCCAGCTGCTGTCCGGGGGGATCCCCAGCGATGGTCCAGTATCCTCCCAATGGTCATCCCCTGCACCCGAAGGACCCCTCCTCTGAGGCAGCCACCCCCCTTCCCACTGGCCCCTCCTGACCTGTGAGGACCAGCACACCCGTGCATGGCTCTTGTCCCTCTCAGAAAAGGTGCCAGGGAGGGGAACTGGGGAGCACCCAACGGTGAGATGGAAGAGGAGGAGGAGGGAGAGGAGAAGGTAAAGAGAAGGAGCTGAAGGAGGACGAGGAAGATAAGGAGGTAAAGGAAGATGAGGAGGAGGAAGAGGACATGGAGGACAAGGAGGAGGAGGGAGATGAAGAGGAGCAGAGGAAAGATGAGGAGGAGGAGGGTGTAGAGGGGGAGGGGGAGACCGGAGAGCAGCTGGCAGAAGCCTGCAGAAGCTGGTGCCTGGAGAGATGGGGCCCAGGGCGACCACGGTGACGCATGGCGTCTGACCGGCATGGACAGCAGCGCTGGGCCTCACGTGGTCCATGCGGAGATCGTAAAAGCAAAAATCACCAACAGGAACGTGGCGTCCCCTGCCACCCGGCCACCCCCACTTGCCACCTCGGGCGGCCTGAGGCGGGCACACCAGGATCCCCGGCACCATCCGCAGCCAGGCCCAGGCCCCCGGAGACGCCTGGCCCCAGTCCACGTGCCCCAGGACAACCGGCCGGGAGCCAGGGCAGCAGGCGGCCGCCTCCACGGCCATGCGTTGGTCACAGGCAGCCTGGATGCGAGGAGCAGCTCTCTCACGGGTCAAATCAAAAGGCCAGCGTTCTTCACACTCCATCTATCTTTGCGTACATTTGTTCAGCCAAAGTGCACTTTGCTTTCTGCACCCCGAGGAATTCCAGTTGTAGGATTCAGCTGAGCTGTAACCTGTCTGACAGGTCCCCCTGACAACCTATGCTCCACGGAGCTCACTCCTTTGGGCCCTAGAGGACCAGAGATGGCTGCGTGCAAATAGAGGCCTGAGCTTGGCCTCAGCGTATAGACGGCATGGCCTGTGTGTGGACCCTGCCAGCAGCCGGAGCAGTCAGTGCCTAGCACCTTCCCGATAGCAGGGTTCCTCTCCGGCCCTGTCCTTTATCCTAGCACCCCAACCCCATCAGGGTGACATCAGGTTTGGGAATGTGCAATCTGCCCAGCACTTGTTGAGATCCCCCAAGGTGTGAATGTCGAAGAGGATGGCGAGGTCCTAGTTGTGTCCCCGCCTCAAGCCCCTGCTTTCCCGGCAGGAGCCACTGCCTCCCATAGGTGCCAGAGCAAGGCCAGGGCCGCAGCATCTTGTGCACCGCTGACGTCACCTTGGTCCCCACAATCACTCTGTCTTCGTTACTTATTCATTGCTGGGACAAAATACATGACATCCACAACCTAATGGAGGAAAAAATTATTCAGCTCACAGTTTCAGAAGGTCTCACACAGTCCATGCGTGGGCAGCTGGCAACAGTGGAAGCACTTGGTAGAGGCCGGAGAGCTGCTCACCCCATTGCAGACAGAAACCAAGTGGGACAGGAGCCAAGAGCAAGTCCATGTCAGGAGACTCAGGCTGGACCTGAGCCTTCCTAGGAAGAAGCTGTAACGATGTTTCTTCTCCCTTCCTTTAGTTCTAGCTGCCAGTTGGGCCTCCCACCATACCCAAGGTGGGTGCCCCTCCCACAATACCCAGGATGGGTGCCCCTCCTTCACTTCCTGGTCCACAAGTCAATAGCACACACCGGAAAGCTCTGTCTTGGGATTTCCTCCCTACCCATTGCAACAAATTGACGTAGTTCCTCCAGGTCAAACCTGGAGCACCTGCTTCTTCCAGCCAGGCCCTACCTCCCAACAGCGCACAGTTCCACAGTCATCCCACTAAATCTAAACATATGTAGCTTTTGGGGGATGCTTCAGACCCAAACCATAGCCACATCCTGACTTTAGCCCCTGCGGTGGGCATGGCTGGGGCTGGGACTGTGTTTGCTCCCTGTGTCCACACATCCCCCAGCCACTTCTCCCCTTGCCTTGCGCCACGGCCGGCCTTGCCAATACACAGTACAGCACAGTACCCCGTGGAAAGCTGCCTCTGATGGGCAGGTGCTGGGCTGGGACAGAAGCGCACAGGGTGCGGTAGCTGGGTCGCTGGGGGAAGGGTGCCTCAGGGGCACATCGTACTTCTGCTCTTTCTTCGAATCAGAGCCAGAATCCAGGGCATGGTTCAGGGCCCAGAGTCGAAGATATCCCATGTGTGCTAGGCCTGTTTTGGAGCCAGGGAAGGAGGCAGGGTCCTTGTCCCTCGTGATCTCCAGCTGAGGCTGAGATGGGCAAGGGGAGCCCGAGTTCCCACCGTGGCTGTGGTGGGTCCTTGGTTCTGAGTTGCATCCCTCGGGCCCCAGCTCACGGTCCACTTAAGCCAAAGCAACAAGCTGAACTTGGCAGGATGGATGCTTGTGTCAGCTGAGGCCCAGGCTCTGCCCCACAGTGGCCAGGGTGAAGAGCTGTCACTCTTCCAGCCCCACACCTTGCCCGCCTTGCCCTATAAGCAGCAGATTGAGAGGTTTGCCCCCTGGAGTGTGCACCCAATAGCAGGCAGGGTGCTGGCAGGGAAAGGGTAGAGGTTTCCTAGGTTTCTGTGGCACGGAGGCAAAAGGCAGGCTGTGCTGGGCCCAACACTTTGTTCAGGAAGCGCCAGGCTCTCCATGGCCTGGCAGAGCAGAGTGGCCCAGAGGGTGCACTCAGGAGCCTGCCCCCTAGGGGCAGTCAGCTTGAGGCACAGCAAGGGAGGCAGGTGCCTGTGCCTTTGCTTTGGGCCAAGGGACCTGAGTGAGTGACAGGTAAGTAAGCTATGGGCTGAGCTCCTTCGGCTGCGTCCACTTGCCCTTCACGGTTGTGTGCTTCCCCTACTCACTCTGGGTCCATGTTCCTGGAGAGGAAGTTCCTGATGGACTTCAGCCCGTAGTTGAGCGAGGCTGAGACTGAGCTGAAAATGAAGGACACGTTTCAGGAATGCCTAGCTTCCTTCTTGGTGTCACATGGTGTGGCCTTTGAGGTCAGCAACCGCCAGCCCATCTCCTCAGCAGCCTTCTTCTTCCAGCCTTTCCTTTCTTGGCCTCTACGTTCACCGCCAGCCTAATAGAGCTTCTGCACCATCACGGTCTACCCTGACAGTGATACCAAAGCTACAGGGATGGTTCTTTTAAGGCTGTGATTTTCTGGTGCCCTCCGGTCTCCCAGGACAAGTCCAGCCCAGCTGGTGAGGTGCTGCCTGCTCCTGGAAACCTAGCACCCATGGCAGTGTTGCATCCACACAGTCCTGTGGCAGTTCACAAGTCCACTCAGTACAAAAACCATTGGCAATGTCAAACAATCCTGTGTTTCCAGGATCCACACCTCTGCTCACACTGGGGGTCCCAGGTGGGCAGCAACAAGCCCTCACCTCCGTTTGGGAGAACCCAGCAGCTCCAGCACCAGCGATTGACTTCAGAACTCCTGCAGCACAGTGCAACCAGGCCTTCTGGGAATGCCATCACTCGAGTCTGCAAACGGCACTCCTGTGACCAATAAAATGGCCAGGAGGAAGGCTCTAGCGGTTCCTCCGTTGGGAGGAGGTTAGAGAGAGCACTGGGATTGGTATGCCTGCTCCAGGCTCCAATTCAAGTCAGGGGTCTAGTGCAAACCACACTAGATTCAAGACATTAAGCTATGGGAAGCAGAAAGAGCTGCACAGGTCATCAGCCCCTCCCCAAACTGACCTTGAACCTGGCTGATTCCAGGCTGGACCTGGTATGGTGACCACTGCTGGTTTCGGCTGTTCCCTTGGGCCCCAAATGTGTGCCTCCATGGCCATTATCTTTCCTCAATTGCACGCATAAAAAGCTGCTTCGTGTTCATCTGTCTGCTCTTAGACTTAACTTGGAGGAACTGCCGAGCATACGTTCTGGTGTGGTCAGCCCGACCTCACGCTAATTTTCTGTCTCAGCAAGGAGGATGTGAAGCTAGGCTTTCAATTTTTTTTTTTTTTTTTTTGAGACAGGATCTTGCTTTGTAGTTCAAGCTGCTCCTGCGTTCACTATGTAGCCAAAGCTGGCCTCAGACTCACAGCAATCCTCCTGCCTCAGCCTCCTGAGGGCTGGGATTGCAGGCAGGTGCCATCATGACTAGTTTATGTGATACTGGGGAATCAAAACCAGGGCTTTTAGCTCGTGAGGCAAATATTTAACTACTGGGCTACTCCTAAAGCCCCTAGACTCTTCTATTTTAAGAGGTTAACTTCTACCGGAACCCTACTGTGACTTTTTCTTTTAAATTGTTGAATTAAAATAGAATTGACATAGGATGAACAAATATACAATTTGATGCTCTGACAAATGCATATCTGTGTTGTGTGGTATTGTTTATTTATGTAGTGGTTTTTGTTGTGTAATGGTGTTGTGTTTAGTTGTTTAGTAGAGTTGTTGTACATTGTGTCATGTGTTGGATATTGTGTAGCTATATGTTGTATATGTTGTTATAAAATGAAAACAGACAAGTTAACTTTAGACAGAGTTTAACTGAGTTGAACAGTCTGATTGGCTTCTTTGAACATGTCATGGCTGCCTTCAGCCTATGATTGGCTGAAGATTCAGCTGCTCTGATTGGCTGGGGCCACTTCAGAGTAGGTATAGATTATTTACATGTTCAGTTAGGTTACAGCTCACTATGGGGGGACGGTTGGAGGCCAAACAATTCAATTTGACAGTTATCTCCTGGAGCTACTACCAAATATGAAGGCACTTGCCTTAAGATTCTCTACCTATTCCCAGAACACTGAAGAAGAGAGGACAACATAGTGAGGATTCCTGATCCGCTCCCCAGGGTTTGTCCCTGCTGAGCTAGCCATCCCCACACGCGAGCAATCTACTGGCAGTTGGCCTTTTGTGGTGACAGAGACGAAGTGTGCTGGAGTTACTTCCTTGTAACGACAAAGCAGATGAAGAGTCAAAAAACACGGTTTCCGGGTCTTCCTCAGCCCAGGACAAATAACAGCATGACCTGCGAGCCTCATTCCCTCCTTGAAGACCCACTGGCTCAGGGACTGAAGAGGGAGGTTGGGTGTGAGGTGGCACACTCTGCTCAAATCTGACGGTTTATGTGGAAGATCCCCCACCCTCCCAAACCCCCCACCCCCACCCCAAGTAATGGGGTAGAACCCAGAGCCTTGGTGGCACTGAGCGACATCCCCAGCCTGTGGTTTATTTTTTGAGACAGTCTAACAAAGTCGCTGAATTGCCCAGTGTGGACTCAAGCTGCAGTCAGCCTTCCAGAGTGTTGGAATTACAGGATTGGATCACAGGAGCTGGTTGCAAATTTGTGTTTGTGAAAAGACTTCCAAGCTTTGAAAGCACAATAAATTACAGGAAGGTACTTAGAGGTCTCTGGTGGTCCTAACCTCCTGTGCCTGAGACAGTGAGGGAGTCACTGGGCACCTCACTGTGGAGGACAAGCAGCAATCACCGGGTCACACCATCAAACAAACAAAGTCAATTTCTCTTTTATTCAGGCTCCTGGCAGTTCCTCCGGAAGTTTTATTAGATGCCTCCTAGAGAGCCTCAATGGTATCAGCCATACTAGGCGCTAGGTTTGTGAGTGGCAGACTGTCTTGGTTCCTGGTCCAAAGTTTCAGGAAGGTCACAGAGACGTGGGTGGGTCAGCCACTAGCTGAGATTTCTGAGGCCATGCTGCTTTCGGTATCTTTACATCTGAAAGCCAAGAACCCCACACTTAAGTGTCTGGGAATGGCTTTTTCAGTACTGCTGCTTGGAGGGACTGAAATCTTCAGACTCCAAAAGGTTGAGATTTGACAGATTGGACGCAGTTGTGTTTTAGTTCCCGAGTTTGTGAGGATTAGGGGCCAGGTGTTGGACTTTGTGTTACACTATCATTTCCTGCTACTCTAAGTGAGCAGACTAAGTTCTTTTTGGAGTCACTACGATTTACACTGAAGAGGTGGCTCTCTTCCCCTCCCCCACCTTCGGTGCTGAGGTTTAATCCAGGGCCTTTGTACTGAGATATATCTCCAGCCCTTTTTATTTATTTTTTATTTTGAGGCAGGCTCTTGCTAAGTCATCAAATTGCCCGTGTTGAACTCAAACTTAGGATCCTCCTGTCTTAGCTTCCCAGAGTGCCACGATTACAGGAGTGTACCACCACACCCAGTTGGCATAACATCAATACAATGTGCTTTTTAACCTAAGAAATAACAAGATTCTGTTTTGTCTATTTCTCAGAGGAGGGTCATCTTTGGGGAGAAACATCATTAAGGAGAACCACGGAAGTTTGTCGGTTTCAGAGTCCCATGCACTCTAATCACGGAGGCTGTCACCGCTTCAGGCAGCTGACTACAGAACTGCAAGCTAATGGGGAGGCTGTGAGCCAAGCCCTCCCTCAGCAGAACTGGTACTCACAGACACTGGGCTCTGTGATGGTAGAGATCCTTTCCAGAAATCCCTGCAAGAATTAAAAAACGAGACCTTCTTCAAGGCCCTTTTATTGACCGTGGATCGTGACCTCACGGAGAGGGGGCACTCCTATGGACGTGTTCTACCTACTCTAACATATTCCTGTTGTTTAGGCCTACATATGATATTCTTCCTTTGGTGACCAGATCTGTGATTAAGAACCTGAAAGGCCATATGTCAGACTTCACCATGGCCCTCCCCTTGAAGGCGGCTCCAGGGCCACCCACTTAACGGGGAGCTTTGCCCCTTGCCTTGCTTGGCACTTGTTTTCAATCCACTGGGCCAATCCAGGGTCAGCGATCTTGCAATTTAGCCCCTTGTCCACTAGAGTGTTTCTTGACGGCAGGTCTCTGTAGATCTAATTTACGTGCTCAGTGGAACCCGTTCCTGCAGCCACCTGTGCTGCGTGGCCACAGATTCGGTCATTTCAGAGCTCTTCCTTGGCCATCTTTCACCAAATCAAGTGAACTTCCTTTATTCATATACTTGATGACGGTGTAGATGAGTTCCTCAGATACCACCTCATAGGTATGGGTGGACCAGCTTGTCGTGCTTTAGTTTCACGGGGTGGGCCTCCTCGTAGAAGGATGCAGGGGAATTGTGAATGTCCCTGGCTTAAGCATGCTTATGGCCGCTTTTGTGTTCCCATTCCCGGCTATCATCTACATTTCCCCAAACTGCCCATTTCCCAGCTTTTGATCAGATACAGAGAATGTGAAGCGATTTCCCAGACATCTTTGGTTTTGACAGACAGATCCATACAGCTGGCTTCCCTCTGTGACAGGGGACAGTTAGGCAGCAGCAGAGACCTATAGCTTGCTCTCTCAATTATAACGTATAAGCTGCTGAAGGGTTCTAGACTGGGCCTGGTGGTGCTGGTAGTGTGCACCATTGCCAAGTCTTCAAGTTTTGCCAGACACGGTCTCCTTTTGTATCTTCTCAGTCATGGACAGCAAGGGAAGAAGCACCATTGGTGGTTTTGTTCTCATGGACAGAAAAAGTACCTTGTGGGCTTCCAGAAGACAAAATAATTTTCTCAGTATCTTTATAGCCAAGTTCTCAAAAGTAAAGTTCTTCTGCCTGGATGGAGTCATCTGGCACCATGTAATTACAGGGGGATGTCACCTGTCTCTCCAGTGAAGGAGTGAGCTTCTCTCTAATCTCTCTCTGAGATATTCGGTATGTAAAATGTTCTTTTTGAAAACTTAGGTCATCTTCAATACATGCTTCATAGTCATGAAGACCCAGAAACAGTGTCACTCCTATGCCTCCTTTTGTATGCAAGGGCTTAGCGTGAAATGGAGTGCTCATACCCGCAAAGACAGTGAGTCCTTGGCCTCCGAATGTATGAAACTTGTCGTATGGGATGGAGGTTACATGAAAGCTGGAGCGGTGTGGCCTGTTTAAGCCTGTGCCATAGTGGTACCTAGAGCTCTGCTTTGGGCTGCCGTCCCTCTCCTCTATGAAGTTGGTTGCTTCTTTTTTTCTACATTGCACTCAGTCCATTATCTAAATTCTCAAAAAATGTTACATACATCCATGTCTTTGAAAACACTGGCAAAACTTGTCATTTTTCCGTGTGGAGGTCAATGTTACAGTTTGGATCTAAAATTCTCACATTGAGACATGGGGCCTTGTTGGAAGTGGTGGGTCACTGGAGGCATGACTTGGGAAGGTATATTCTAGCCCCAGGCTCCTCCCTTTTGGGCTTCCTGGCTACCATGCCCTTCTACCATGTGCTTCCTCTTTGGAGCCTATCCACATGAATCCAACCCAACATCTCCACTCTTAAAATTGCTGGTGTCAGATATTTTGAGCCAATGAGAGGAAAGTAACTAATACAATCAACGCCTGCTTCTTCAAAACTCTGCTGGGCTGAGTAGTGTTTCAATGTGAATATATACCACATTTTCCTTATCCATTCCTCTATTTATGGGCATAATTCAGCTGCTATAAAAAGGATATTCATGTATCCCTGTAATATGATGACTTTGACATGTTTGTAAGAAAATGGATCTTGCAATCATAATGCTAAGTGGAATAAATCAGACACATAAGATTAAATATCACATTGTTTCTCTTCTATGAAAAACCCAACATATAAATAATTTCAAGAGCAATATAAAAGAGAGATGGCCGGATGTAGAGAGGTGGAGTTTGCAGAGATGGGAAGGGGCTCTGAAGAGGGAGGGACAGAGGAATGTAGAGAGGGAGGGGAGCAAGAATGATAAAGATGCAATATAAATATGCACTATTTCCCCAAGATGAATATCATATCAGAAACTTTTATTAATTGTAAGATTAAATAGAAAAGTGATGACAAAAAAGAAGTGAATGAACAACATTCAGGATTCAGAGCCCATTTGCATGGTATTTGCATGGTCTTCACAGGGTAGGAGGTGAAGCTATGCTGTTTCTTCCTCTGTTGAGGCACAGGCGGCTTTGAATCTCAACTAAATGAGTACTTAAATCTGCACAAATAGTTGACTCATCTGGAATAGGTTCAGGAAAATCCCAGTGCCTAGGTGCCACACCAGATCTGGGGCACAGCCTGGGAACCAGTAGTTAAGTTACCTCTTCTTTGGCATTGCAATGTGCAGATGAGTTTAGAAACACTTGGTTAATGGAAATGCACTGAGGAAAGATACAAGCACATGCACACACATCCACACACACCCATACTTCCTGTAATGCCATGAAATGTATCTGCCCATAGGTGCTATTTGATAACTCCATCACTTACTCTGTGAGAGGTTACAGGGAGAAAACTTATTTCCAAAGAAAATGTCTTTTGAGTCATGAGAATAATCTAGTTAAAAGAAATGGCTCAAATAAAAGTCAAGGTCTAATTTATAAATGAGGTTTCTACTATGCTTTTCCTCATGGCTCTTTCTTGCAATTTAAATCACAGAAAGGATTTCTGCCAGTGTAATAGTACACTGTACATCCCTTGGGGGATTCTGTTGAGATTGTTGGTTGGCTCTTGATTAAAGACTAAGCTCAGTGTAAATTCATCAGAGACACAAGTAGCAAGCTATTGGAAAAGCAGGTATTCCATGGCTAAAATCTCCTTATTTTGCATAATGAAACCATAGTTCAAAGCCAGAACACAGCTATAATGCATCACACATGTGGATTATGCAAGAGATACCTACATTTCTGTTAAATGAAGCTGTAGCATATAACCATACATTCCCACTGTGTCATAAATTTAACTCAAAACTAAATAGTGCCAGCCATAATACTTATCTCAAAAGATTGCTGAGAGAATTACGAGGAGATAATGGACATGAAAGAGCTTATTGAAAAATAACAGTTATAACCTTCATTTACAGTCCCCACTGTCTGAATGCTAGACCCTACTCCTGGCACTGGACAGACCTATTTTAATTTTGTTCTCACACAAGCCACTTGCAGAAGGAATTAACTCATCCCAGCCCTTTCTCGAAGGAATTAACTCATCCTTAGCTCAAGGTCACACTGCTAGAAAATGGTAATTCCAGGATAGAATCCAGCCCTGCCGCTCTCCACAGTTCCATGTCCTTTGCACACTAAAGTGCCACAGAACGAATGACAAATGTTGTCATTAATGCCATCTTAGACTACAGAGAGCTGCCTACTGGACAATGTGGGAGGCCCAGGTAGCTTTAACAAGCTGCCTAATGAAGTTTGAGGCTTCTATTTTAACTTATGAAAAACTTGTGAATAGGGGCATTCCATCTTTCTGTTGAACTTAGAGCTGCTGTGATAAAATATTTTTGTGTTTGGTAAAGATTGCTATTAAAAGTAAGACCTTAAATTTCAGCTATCTCCAGAGTGATCTCTGGATAAGTGAAAAATGAAGGTTCTGTGATAAAATGCTAAATAAGCAGCTGAATCACATGTATAGAGAATCTTATTTGCTTAATTTTTATGTGACAGAATAAAGCAGCAACTAATAAAATGGTTACTTATGGGGAAGGAGAGATCAGTTGGAGGAGGAGGAAGGAATGAGAGAGGTAGGTTCTGAATTTACCACACTGTGTCAATTTGACTTTGGATCTATGTAAATGTCTATATAATTGTCACATAAAATGAACTCAAAGTAGAAAGTCGCCTTTATAAACCAAAAGCAATTTTCTCATGTCTCTTTGGGGCTGAAAAATAACTGAAATCAAAGTAAAACAATCACATTGCTCTATTTAACTTACTAGTAGTAGAGTAGTTGGGTCAACCACACAGAGAAGAACTAGTTCATATGACTTTAAACCATTGTAATTTAAGGGTCCATCTGAGTCAGTTGTACCCAAGAGGCCAAATAACTATAAATAAAATTTAAATTGTGTTCAATAACATTTTTGAATCATGTTATTGGATAGTATTGACATTGTTCACCTGAAAATGTGTGTGTGTGTGTGTGTGTGTGTGTGTATGTGTGTGTACACAAATAGGTAATTATGTTAAACTTATTAGAAGTCAAAGCTTTCTGTTTAAGAGATACAATTAAAAAACTAATTTATGTAAAACTCTATAATTCTAAATTTATGTTGACGATATGGATATGAACTCATGGCACATTTTTTCTTTTAAAAATAGTTCCTACCACTGATCATTCTACAAATAATATAACATTAGTGTTCCTGGCATTTTGATATGTGGCTTTAAATACTGATTTCTGATATAAGGCACTAGTATTTCATGGAGAAATGGCATCTTTCTGGGACAGGAAGATAAACCCAGAACAAACTGATTTTACTAGAAAGCAAAGAGATTTTCAAAAACTTTTGGTTGTGTCAAAAAAAAATTGCAGAGCCACCTTGAAGGAGCTTTCCCTGAGCAAAGAAAGGGGGGGGCGGTCTTGAAAATTAAAAAGAACAATAAATGTAATGAATAGAGTGACTCATATGAGATGTGATCTAAAAAATGATTACTTAAATGTTGAAAGAATTATTACAGTAAAATACACTTTGCCGCTAACCCCCCACCAAATGCTTCCAGCTTTGGACATATTTATTTCCCATCATTCTTGCCACCTTCTGAAGCAGTTCTGGGAGCACCTCCTTTGTGAGTGTCTTTAGTTTTGCTGTCAATGTACTAAACCAGTTCAAGCGTTGACCTTTTATGATTGTTTTGACCTTGGGGGAGAGCCAAAAGTCACACAGTGCCAGATCTGATGAATAAAGTGGTTAAGGACATACTATCATATTTTTATAGAGAAACATTTTGAATTGATTCAGGACATTGAGGCACCCATGACACTGCAACTAACTGAACCTATGTTTTGATCACTCCTTGTATATATGATTTCAATAGGAGAATCTCAGACAATAAATGCAAAAGAGCTAAGAATTAAAAATTGCATCTTTATAATCTTGCAGGAGCAGGGTATGTCGGGCCTGAAAGCTGTACATCCTGCGTGAAATCATTTGCTCCAGCCTGGCCAAGGCAACTATCACTTTAGGGGGTGAGCTAATTACATAATAGTTAAATGTTTACAGGCTAATTTTTAAGTTGATAATTTTCTATGGCCCATGAATGATGTCAGAAATATCCAAATGGCTCTTGGCAGTTAAAAGCTTTCCCACCCCTGCCCTGATGAAATAATAGATCTAAGCAATGTTCATTAAAGGCTATTAAAGCCATTAAAGGAGGAGCTGATGGGGAACTCTTGTGGGTGGATGAGATTAACAAGCCCTGGGCCTGCAATCAGTCATATATTCACAAAAAAGGAGAGAGAAAAATAAGATCCTCTCGGTGGATTCTTGCTAAAATAATCATATCTGATTCTAGTCTGGGTTTAGAGGTTTACCAGTTCTGAGGGATCATAGTGGAGCAGATAAATATGTTGTCATTGGGATTGTCTTAGTTACTTTTGCATCGCTGGGACAAAATACAGATGCAACTTAGGGAAGGAAAGGTTTATTTTAGTTCACAGTTTCAGGAGGTCTCAGTCCATTCATGGCCAGCTAGCAATGACAGAAGAGATTGGCAAAGCGCTTAGCTAGAGGAAAGCTGTTAATCTCATAATGGACAGGAAGTAGAGTGAGTGAGGATGGGTAGAGCTAGCATATACTCTT